>OX422212.1:540216507-540816507 GCA_949130495.1 Sambucus nigra
ATATATATATATATATATATATATATATATATATATATACGTGTAGAATATATATGCCGAATATGTATGAGTAATATCCTAAGGTGCAAATAGAATTATATATGAATATTAGCTAGAGTGATAAGATCTTCGGAAATAATGAATGTGAGAATTGTATCATAAGTGAGTAAATACTTATAGGATTAAAATAAGTTGTGTGTATACTTATTAATCTATACGAATTGGTATATTTGGGATTATAGGCTAATGCCACGAGAGATAGACCTAGATAGTCGGATATGATCATTTGTAAATATATATATATATATATATATATATATATATATATATATATATATATATATATATATATATATATATATATATATATATGTGTGTGTGTGTGTGTGTGTGTGTGTGTGTGTGTGTGTGTGTGTGTGTGTGAATGATATATTTATGTGAAGCAAACCCCTCTAGTGCTATCATGGGAGGTTGTGCGATCCGTGTGAATCCTCTGGCTTGAGGAGTAGGGTTTGTATAGCCTCAGGTCATAGTCATCCAGATATTGTACAATGTGATTTTTATCAGGGGTGAGACGTGGTGGGTATGCTTCGTTCTCATTTTTAGTGAGGAACTATGATCCCTTACCATACGTTATGATTTGGTTTTTACCAAGTCGGTGTGAGAGTCCCACCGCTGGTACCTAAGATGGTAATATGAGTGATTCCCTAGAAGATGATAGCATTCTAGGTGCTGCATCCATTGAGTTATAGCTCTGAGGGATTGTTATTTTACTTGTATAGCGTGTGATATATAAGTATGGATATACTAGATGTGTATAGTATATCACACACACACACACACACACACACACACACACACACACACATATATATATATATATATATATATATATATATATGGACTAAAACAAGGAAACAATTGTGAGTAATTTATGGTATCCAGGAGTATAAAATCCGAAATATAAAATGTAATATAAGCATAAGAAGATGAGTATATTATATTCAAAATAATAACCCTAAAATTTAGAATGGGGTAATAACTAGTGATGGTTATTTAAAATAAATGGTTATATGAGAAGCAAGAAATTATAAGGTATAAGTTTGGGCGAACGATTGGAATGGTTTATATACGCCTGGTTCTTGATGGCATATGAATTGGGCGTTTCTCTTGAGGTTCTAGTTAGGCTGGGTAGCTAACTAGGGTGTTTTAAAATACATACATTAGGTGTGCACTATTAGATAAGGGGTATCTCGTGTGAGTGTGACACCAATTTAAATATGAAGAGTAACATATTATACACATTAAAGTAAATTAAGCACTTGCTAAAATATTTTCAAAACTCGGGCTCTGACCCATATCTTTTTTTCATTTTCTTCCCTGTTGTATACTTTTTAGGTGTCCAGGCACATGGACGCCTGGATGACTATTCCTTAGAGTCGGACGTGCTGCCGCAGCTGTGGATGTTGGCAAGAAATTATTTTAGACGCTTTTATCCTTGTGATCTAGATAAGAGGTACTGTTGTAATAATGTGGCATGTTGCCCAATTGATGTCATTTATTTTATTTACAGCGATTTAATTTTACGTTCATTCTGTATAGTTGCATAAATGTTTTACCGAGAGTAATCGATTATTTATTTATTCATTTCAGTTGTTGTTTATATTACTGTTTTAATGGTTTTAATTGTGCATTAAGTTAAAAATATTAATAAGTTTAAAATTTGACTTCGGTCCTAATAGGTTATTAGTAATTAAATTGGTTTTCAATAGTGATGTTGAGAATGAAACCATTTGAGAATCCCATTTAATTTGATATAAGACTGGTCACCCGGTATCTTATTAAGTGGGGTGTCACATAATTTAGGTTGGGAAGAGTTTCCTCTGTTTATAAGACTATCCACCCTATTTAAGAAATAAATACTCCAACAAAAATAGTAATAGTTCGTTCTAGACCTCTTATAAACAACATCATCAATTTAACTCAATTCGTGAAAAATACTAATACATCATTAAATAAATGGGTAAATTACACCAAACCCACGAACTATTATTTTCTTACAACCAACCCATTTTAGTTAAAAAAATGTAAATAATACATTATTTTATGAATAAAAATTATTTAAATTTTTTTGAAAATGGGTTGGGTGTAAAAAATTTGATAGTTCAAGGGAGTTTGATGTAATTTATCCCAAACAAATAAATAAAATAGTCTATGATCCACAGACATAGTTATGTAAATGAATTTTATCCCAAATCTCCTAGCCATCTAATACTTTGTCTTAACCAACTTAATTCGACTATTTTATCTTTATTATAATTGTAATGTTTAATCCACGAAAAGGATAGCGAGGAACAAATTAATTACAACGACATGAATAGTTGTCTAAACAATTATTTAAAATATCTTTTAAAAACTATTAGATAAGAATAGGCCAATTAGCGTGTAAATAACATTAGTTCTTCGTCACAATATATATATATATATATATATTTGATAAAAAAAAAATGAACCCATGTAAAATTAGACATGCAATTAGTGTGTGGAACACACATAAAATAGCCAAGAGCAAGTTAAGTATAAAAAACTTAGCACATGATGAGTTTAAAAATGAGATTCAAAATTATGTGCAATGAATGAAGATAAACTTAAATTAGTACAAATGAAGATATTTATAGGTTGGTATACCTATCATAACCAAGTCAAGTACATTGAAACATGAAAGTCAAAATTTAGTGCAATGAAAGGCAAACAAAGTATAAAAATGATAAGTTATTTCAAGTTCATGACATCTTCAAATATTATGGGCATCTCAACGAACATCACATTGTCACATGATTTACTAAATGAAATTTAAATAGGTTTTTCCTATATGTTACGTTTCATTGTAATGGTTTGTTTTTTCATACGTGTTTCACTTGTCTCGTTTTGTTCTTTGTTTCACAGTGTAAAAATTCCAAAAGAAACTAGAACAACCATATATTATACACACTTAACAAACATATACCAAGGGAGTTTCATTAAAGCCTCTAAAATCCCTATGCTAAAACGTATTAGGTATATTACCATTTCAAATTGACATGATAAAAGTGGAAGATCTACACATAAAGGAACCAAAAAATATGACAATACACTAACCCATAAGCACAAAGGTAGCATTGGCTACAACCCAACTTCACGAGGCTTCTAGTGACGCCCATGTTTTTCTATAATAGTGACTTCTAAAACAAAAAACAATCAACGTAATAAAAATTTAGAATAAAATAAACTAATTTGACTTATGGGTTGACTATGAGATAGAAAAAGTTTACAATTTTTTGCAAATGATGAAATTAATAAATAGTTGGCTAAGAATAAGAAACTAAGAATTGAAGATATATAAGTACCTTAAAGAGAGATGATATGTCCTATCACATTTACCAAAACAATGAGAGCACAATAGAAAACTTTTTCTTAGTGTTATGTTATTCAATAAATAAAGAAAATCAAGACAATATATGACTCAAAAGGTCTGTATTTAATATACTACACACAAAGCACGTATTAAGGGAGAAGACCAACTCAAAAAGTAGTAAAGAAACATGTGATAAGGTATGGGGTTTTCTTTTAAGCCTTGTAAAAGATCATTCAATCAAGCAGATGAAAAAGACTGAATGGAATTTTTTAGATAAAATTTTAAATGATTTTTAATCAAATTTCATTACGATATAATGTGAGAAATAATATATACCTTAAAAGTGACACAAGTAAATTGACATATTCATTCACCTTAATCATATAAGTACTCTAGATTATAAATTGGATTAAACAATATTTCATAATGACCTTGAAGCATTGGCATTAACTAAGATGATATAACATGTAAATATAATATCACACTTCTTGTAAAATCACCCAAAATAGAACTACATATAGTTAATGACAACCTTCAAATATTCATCTGATATAGTTGTCTCATGTCATCCTAAAATGCTTCATATCTCCTTTAATATGCATATAAAGTACAAATATTCATCTTAGAATCATTATCAACTAACATTGATCAAATGAAATAATTTACATTAAAGTTAACGCAATCTATGTAGTGCCCCATACCTTTATGGATAATTAAATGACATAAGTGGGTGTAATTTGGAAATTTGAGGAATTATTATGAATAGTAATTTTAGAAATTATGAGTGTAATTTAATTAAAAAAATTTCTTTAAGTGACTCGGATGGAGATTTCGAGTGCACAATTGCTTTCGAAATGGTCGAGTTAGTCAGAATAGAGTATCTGGGGGTAGCGTTTGGGTTCCAGAGATTTTTGAACTAGTAGGGACTCGCAATTGAGTAAACGAGTCAGTTTTGGGTTTATAAGGGACAAGCTCTTATTTCTCTCTTATAAGGCACGAGAGATAGGGAGAGAGAAGAATGAAAAGAGAGAAAAGAAAGAAGATAAGAAAGGAAGGAAAACGAGGAAGAGAAAGGGGATTCCGGGCCAAACTCCGTGGGATTCGACTCGAGGTCGTCAGATTTTACCCACGAGGCAACTGTTTACTTGCTTTATTCATTTGAGTGTGTATATCTCATATTATAATTGGTAAACTATATAATTTTGGGTTGAAACCCTTAAAATAAATTTTTGTAAATTTGAGTATGAGTCTACAAATTGATGTATGGTAAACTCTTAATGATTTCTAGTGTTAAATCCATGTAAATGGTGTTTAGAAATGTTTAGAAATGGGAGAAAATGATAAACTTGGGTTTTAATGGTTTAGAGGTTTAAATCTAAGAGAAATGGCTTAATAACACAAATTAATTGATGTGTTAGTTGAAAAACATAGATTAGATGTTTATAGTGTTGTTGGTTAAGATTAGAAACCATTAAAATGGAGGTTGGGATGATATTTGGTATTTTAGAGATTTAGGTTTTGTAAGAAATGGAGAGATGGCCGAAATATCTCGTGTGACCGATCGACCGCGGCCTTATGGACGGTCGATCGGGACAAGGTAAAAAATCTACTAGTTGGATCGTAAGGCAAAATCCCATCTCGCAGTCGACCGGGGGTTAAGGGCTGGTCGACTGATACTCTATTTTCAACCCAAGAGGAGGATCTTTCTACTCCTTTTTCTTTTTGGGTTTAAATCTTAGGGGCCTTCTAAATTAGTGTATTATAGATGGTTATGACCTAAAAGACTTGGATGTATGCAGGCTTATTGCTCAAGCTTCTATCCTTGTAATCTACATAGGAAGCATTATAGTAATACTCGGGCCGATAGCCCAATTGTATTCATTGAAGGCCCTATATAGAGCACACCTAGGATTTGCTTTTCGTGCTTTAGCTATATAGGACTTCATCTAGTTGGACTAGAATTTTGACAAAATATTTTTGTAATTTAGGTTTGTGTATCCCCATATCGACTCCAAGCTCTCCGTGTCCATCTACATCAAATGTGCTCTCTATTCAGTCCGCCATCTCAGAAAAAGGTAATCGTATGGCTCATAGGAATTTTAGTCACGTAGGACACGACACCACGTTGCATTTTGCATTTTTATCATACCTTATGATAATGTTTTGTTTCGTCATCATAAAATTATTTTTGAGTTCAAAAATTTTAATTTGGAATTTTTGTAAGAAAAATATTTCTGCGAAAATAATTGACACTAAATATTTTTTTTATAAAAGATGCAGATTTAATTTTTGAAGTTTAAAAAATAAAATTGTTATATGCATATGCGTGTGTATGGTTTGCTTGATATATATGTTTAATATATGTATGCGTGTATAGTATATATGTATGCTTTATATTAGTTTATATATATATATATGTATGTGTCCCTATATGACTCATGGCTTTATCTAAAAAGCTGGCCACGATTTGAACCATGCTATATATTATATATATATATATATATATATATATATATGTTAGACTTTAGTTTTTGGCCTCCTAGCTGTTAAAGCATGCGTGTCCTATACATTAGATAATAACATGCTTGTGTGTCTTAATGCCTTTGTATGTTAAGAGGTTTTGATCCTTTTTGGCCTTACACGATTTGACCAATGCATGTATGTATGATATAATTTTTATATTATATCTATGTTTATATGTTGTCAGTAGTATTCCTTGCGCCTAATCTAGATTTCATAGCAAGTCTAAAAACTGTCCCCATGACAGTTGATGGACGTCTTGACCGCCCTTTGGTATTTGCAGCGCACGGTTTTCTTTTCAAAACCAAATCTGGGTTTCAATTTTGTGGGGCAAACGACGTCACTTGATTTTCATTGTTATCTATAAGACGCCGTGTAATTTTTGTTATAACGGTAACATATTTTTATGCGTCCCAGCTGGCTCCCATAACTGCGTCTTACCGCCCACGGTTTTTATACAAACCGTAACTGGTATTTTTTTTTCAAAACGGCACCGTGTGTAACTTTTGTCCAACGGTAATATTTTGTAACGTTTTTGTTACGCAGATTTATACAGCTGGCGATCAGTTTTTTTAAAAACTACTGTGTTTAATAAACATTTTGTTTATTATTCTGTTATTGAGTAACAGCTTGCTTTACACGTGTCTTATTTTAATGGAACATTTTGTGTTTCTTTCTCAGCCACAAGATCTATTTTTTATCAACTGTTCTGTGTAATTCTTTAGTAATCCCTGTGATTCTATTTTACACCTATCAGCACACACTTGTGCACTCTATAAATAGAGACACTGTGTCTTCATTTTTTCAACCCGAGAAAATTCATTTTTGAGCATAAATTCTGCCAAAATTAATTCTGAGAGAGAGAGATTAAACACCAGTATTTTCAGTGAAATCTTTTGTGTATTCCTTACAAAACATTGTTGAGTCTTCAAGACGTTTTGTGGATTCAAGAATGGAAGGTTTTTAGATCTCAGAATTCCTGCATTTCCAAATCAATTGATTTTTCATTCTGAAAAATCATTTTGTGAGTATCTCTTACTGTTCTTGTTTTCTTGTATTTTCAGATTTGTTATGTGCTAGATCTAAAGTGTTTGTGTAAGTATTGTGCTGATATATATTTTATAAACACTACACACACTAGAACTGGTAGTAATCTTACTTCATTTAAAACACTTTGTTTTAAATTGATTCTTTCTGAAAATCTGATTTACACGAAAGAGGAACTGATTCTAGGTGTAGAGATTTAAACCTAATACGAGTTGTGAACCGGAACAGAACTACCTGATACTGGAAGTATGACCTTGGACTAAACATAGTTATACCTGTATACTTGACCAAGGACTTGGACTGTAAACAAGAACATACTGGACCTAATCAAGAACCTGAACTGTTAAGACTGATTGGAACTTAAACTAAACTGGATTAAATCATTTTAATCTGAACTAGTTATAAACAGTTTGTATTATTTCTGACTGTATGCTTGATATGTTTTATTTTTGTTCAGTCTAGAAATATATGTGTGAACATGCTTAATTGAATGCTTATGTGATTCAGAAATTGTTTGCATCTCATATCACTCACATAACTCACGTTGTATTCACGTAGACACATCTTGGTTTGTGTAATATCTGAACAAGTCTAGTGTTCGAGATTTAAAGAAAGAGAAAAGAAGTTTTTCAAAGGTGTATTCAAAGTCAAACTGATTTGATTTGAATAGCACAAGACTTGCAAAGATATAGGTGAAATATATTCTGTTGCATCACACACACTTCACTAGAAAGTAAATAATAGGCACTGAGCCAACCTGCGCTTAAGGAAGTTAAAGGGGAGGCGTGGAAGTGAAGAACGCAAAAACAAGTGAGGACAAGTTAAAGAGAGAATAGAATAAGCAACCAGGGTAGACTTGGTCGTGTGGGGTAATAGCTAGATCATTCTTCTTTAATTGTTAAGTTTGTTGTTTGTAACTCGTTCCTGTTATTTTATTGTTTTAGTGGAAGTAGTTTAGGTAACTCCTAGAGGAGTTCGTCGTTTTTCCCGGGGAAGGGTTTTTGCGACGTTAAATAAATACTGTGTGTTGTACATTTCTTGCATTTCACCTCATATGAAAAGGTAGGACTAATTAATTAGAAACTCGCCTAAAAATTGAATCTGTTTTGGACTTTAATTAACTTTGAAAATTAAAATTATTTTCATAAAAGTTAATCAGATTAAGTAAAAGTTTAATTTGGTCCCTCTTGGCATCATTCATATAAACTCGTAGGTTTAAGGTGTTTACTCAACAATAGTTTACTTCCGCATATAAAGTCTTTGCGCACCGACCCGCATTTTCGGGGTCACCTCAAGTGGTATCAGAGCTAGACTTTTAAAGATCCTTTTCAAAACTTTTGTTAAACACTTTTCACCTTGTTTTAATGGATGATTCAAATCAATTTCTTAGGCTTGGTAATTTTAGTAGACCTCCTATTTTTGATGAATCAAACTGTGTTGCATTTTTTGGGAAAGTTTATGATTGTTGTGGAGATGTGTACTTAGCAGGAATGACTGATTCTGAATATGATTCTCATTCTGAATCTGATGAAGTGCTTGATTTAATTGATGCTGCTAAATCTTTATTAGCTAGTCAGCCTTCTATGCTTGAAATAACAGCTCCGTTTGATGCTAAACGTGCCTTGTGTGATTCTGAATTTGATGATAACAACAATTCACACACGGACACTAATGAGCATGAAAATTTTGTTGGCTATGATGATTACTCGGAATTTTATGTGAGGACTTTGCAGAATAGACAAGAATTATCGAATTTGGTAAAAATGCTTAGTGAGACTTTAGAGAACCAATATAAGATTGTTCAACAAAATTCCATTGAAATGAACAATGTCAAAACTGATTTTGAGAAACAATCACTTGATTTTAAAATTCAGATTACGACTTTAAAAGAAAATTTATCTTCTTTTGAAGAAAAATATAATGAAGCGCTTTTGCAAGTTGAAAAATCCAAACAAGTTTGTGAAACAGCTTTCAAAATGTGTCGTAGTCGTGATATAACATGTTTTGACCTTGACAAATTGCTTGATGAACAACGATATAAGGGTGATACTAGAGGGTTTGGTTATGATGGTCCTATTTCAAAGACTGATGATTTTACTAAACCAGTCCCCTTTGTAAAAGCCCAAGAGGAAATGGCTCTTCCGTTGAAAAGTAAGTTGTCTGAAAAGGATAAAGGAAAACAAGTCTTAATTGAAAGTGATTTTGAAAATGACATTGATACTTTCATTGAAAATTTTGTTGAGGCATCTACATCAAAATATTGTCCTCCGGCCAAGAGACTCTATAGACCTCCTAAACCATTTATTCGTAATGAATCTGTCAAGCATGTAGAGGAAAAACACTACCAATCTGATCTACCTACTTCTAGTAAGTTATGTACTAGGTGTGATGTTTTTGGTCACCAAATTTGGGAATGCCTTGGTAATCGCAAGAAAGGTACTCATTTTAAAAGTCATAACCCTAATGTGAAGCGATTTACAAATTTTTCTAGGCAGCGCACTAATACTAATTGGAATCATTCCTTCAATAAGTCTAGGCCTCATGTTAACAAGAACCGATTTTTGAAAAATAAATTTTATCCTAAATTTCAAAAGGCACAAAAACCTTTGAAAACTTTGCCTATTTGGATTAGGACTTGTGACTTGAGACCTCAAATGGATTTTTTAAAATCGAAGAAATGCCCAACTAATGTATGTGACGCTTGCGAGAATAAGAAAATCATTATGTCTCCTAACGTGAAGGTTAAGGACTTAAACACTACCATACCCTTAGATTTATTCAATGATGGGGGAGGTAAGTTTAATGAAAATGGAGTTACCAAGTATTGTGACACTAATGGATATTCGTACCAGTTTGATACTCCAAAATCTCATAATATAATTAGGGTAGTTCCTTCTATTGCTTGTGATTTTCAGCTTGTTGATATGTTGTCTATGCCTTATGATAAGTCTTGCTTGCATGCAACTTCAACATTTGATTGGAAAGATTGTACTTGAATGTTTTGCTTGTGTTTACACTGCATACTTTGTTTACTAGATCTCCGAGGTTTTAGGATTAAGGTATCTACTAAAAACCGGTATCTCTTAAAGCCATGTTTAATGTAGGAGACGCTTATTTTGCAGATTATGAACACTTATTTTTTTTTCTTCTTTTACCATTGTCTAATTTAGACAAAATGGGGGAGAATTGAGTACATATTCTAGTCTTGTGTTGATATTTTTCATATACATATCCTGTCTTGTAATTTCTGCACATTTAATTCTGTCATATTATTATTTTGGTAGAGCAAATGCTACTAACTTGATTTCTCGGCAGATTGTGTATTTATGTTTTGCAGGTTTTCCTAACCGTGCATCCGATCGAGTTGTGTCTTTTTCTTTTCTAGGATGGGTGGGTAGATAGATACTCTTTTGTATAGGACATATTAGGATTTATTTTTCCTTAGTATATCATTTGATGTACTCAAGGGTTTTGTCAAAATTAGTCCAATGGGGGAGTTTGAAGGCCCTATATAGAGCACACCTAGGATTTGCTTTTCGTGCTTTAGCTATATAGGACTTCATCTAGTTGGACTAGAATTTTGACAAAATATTTTTGTAATTTAGGTTTGTGTATCCCCATATCGACTCCAAGCTCTCCGTGTCCATCTACATCAAATGTGCTCTCTATTCAGTCCGCCATCTCAGAAAAAGGTAATCGTATGGCTCATAGGAATTTTAGTCACGTAGGACACGACACCACGTTGCATTTTGCATTTTTATCATACCTTATGATAATGTTTTGTTTCGTCATCATAAAATTATTTTTGAGTTCAAAAATTTTAATTTGGAATTTTTGTAAGAAAAATATTTCTGCGAAAATAATTGACACTAAATATTTTTTTTATAAAAGATGCAGATTTAATTTTTGAAGTTTAAAAAATAAAATTGTTATATGCATATGCGTGTGTATGGTTTGCTTGATATATATGTTTAATATATGTATGCGTGTATAGTATATATGTATGCTTTATATTAGTTTATATATATATATATGTATGTGTCCCTATATGACTCATGGCTTTATCTAAAAAGCTGGCCACGATTTGAACCATGCTATATATTATATATATATATATATATATATATATGTTAGACTTTAGTTTTTGGCCTCCTAGCTGTTAAAGCATGCGTGTCCTATACATTAGATAATAACATGCTTGTGTGTCTTAATGCCTTTGTATGTTAAGAGGTTTTGATCCTTTTTGGCCTTACACGATTTGACCAATGCATGTATGTATGATATAATTTTTATATTATATCTATGTTTATATGTTGTCAGTAGTATTCCTTGCGCCTAATCTAGATTTCATAGCAAGTCTAAAAACTGTCCCCATGACAGTTGATGGACGTCTAGACCGCCCCTTGGTATTTGCAGCGCACGGTTTTCTTTTCAAAACCAAATCTGGGTTTCAATTTTGTGGGGCAAACGACGTCACTTGATTTTCATTGTTATCTATAAGACGCCGTGTAATTTTTGTTATAACGGTAACATATTTTTTATGCGTCCCAGCTGGCTCCCATAACTGCGTCTTACCGCCCACGGTTTTTATACAAACCGTAACTGGTATTTTTTTTTTCAAAACGGCACCGTGTGTAACTTTTGTCCAACGGTAATATTTTGTAACGTTTTTGTTACACAGATTTATACAGCTGGCGATCAGTTTTTTTAAAACGACTGTGTTTAATAAACGTTTTGTTTATTATTCTGTTATTGAGTAACAGCTTGCTTTACACGTGTCTTATTTTAATGGAACATTTTGTGTTTCTTTCTCAGCCACAAGATCTATTTTTTATCAACGGTTCTGTGTAATTCTTTAGTAATCCCTGTGATTCTATTTTACACCTATCAGCACACACTTGTGCACTCTATAAATATAGACACTGTGTCTTCATTTTTTCAACCCGAGAAAATTCGTTTTTGAGCATAAATTCTGCCAAAATTAATTCTGAGAGAGAGAGATTAAACACCAGTATTTTCAGTGAAATCTTTTGTGTATTCCTTACAAAACATTGCTGAGTCTTCAAGACGTTTTGTGGATTCAAGAATGGAAGGTTTTTAGATCTCAGAATTCCTGCATTTCCAAATCAATTGATTTTTCATTCTGAAAAATCGTTTTGTGAGTATCTCTTTTACTGTTCTTGTTTTCTTGTATTTTCAGATTTGTTATGTGCTAGATCTAAAGTGTTTGTGTAAGTATTGTGCTGATATATATTTTATAAACACTACACACACTAGAACTGGTAGTAATCTTACTTCATTTAAAACACTTTGTTTTAAATTGATTCTTTCTGAAAATCTGATTTACACGAAA
Source organism: Sambucus nigra (assembly GCA_949130495.1). NCBI lineage: Eukaryota > Viridiplantae > Streptophyta > Magnoliopsida > Dipsacales > Adoxaceae > Sambucus > Sambucus nigra. Next base: position 540,228,822 of record OX422212.1, read on the forward strand.
GAGGAACTGATTCTAGGTGTAGAGATTTAAACCTAATACGAGTTGTGAACCGGAACAGAACTACCTGATACTGGAAGTATGACCTTGGACTAAACATAGTTATACCTGTATACTTGACCAAGGACTTGGACTGTAAACAAGAACATACTGGACCTAATCAAGAACCTGAACTGTTAAGACTGATTGGAACTTAAACTAAACTGGATTAAATCATTTTAATCTGAACTAGTTATAAACAGTTTGTATTATTTCTGACTGTATGCTTGATATGTTTTATTTTTGTTCAGTCTAGAAATATATGTGTGAACATGCTTAATTGAATGCTTATGTGATTCAGAAATTGTTTGCATCTCATATCACTCACATAACTCACGTTGTATTCACGTAGACACATCTTGGTTTGTGTAATATCTGAACAAGTCTAGTGTTCGAGATTTAAAGAAAGAGAAAAGAAGTTTTTCAAAGGTGTATTCAAAGTCAAACTGATTTGATTTGAATAGCACAAGACTTGCAAAGATATAGGTGAAATATATTCTGTTGCATCACACACACTTCACTAGAAAGTAAATAATAGGCACTGAGCCAACCTGCGCTTAAGGAAGTTAAAGGGGAGGCGTGGAAGTGAAGAACGCAAAAACAAGTGAGGACAAGTTAAAGAGAGAATAGAATAAGCAACCAGGGTAGACTTGGTCGTGTGGGGTAATAGCTAGATCATTCTTCTTTAATTGTTAAGTTTGTTGTTTGTAACTCGTTCCTGTTATTTTATTGTTTTAGTGGAAGTAGTTTAGGTAACTCCTAGAGGAGTTCGTCGTTTTTCCCGGGGAAGGGTTTTTGCGACTTTAAATAAATATTGTGTGTTGTACATTTCTTGCATTTCACCTCATATGAAAAGGTAGGACTAATTAATTAGAAACTCGCCTAAAAATTGAATCTGTTTTGGACTTTAATTAACTTTGAAAATTAAAATTATTTTCATAAAAGTTAATCAGATTAAGTAAAAGTTTAATTTGGTCCCTCTTGGCATCATTCATATAAACTCGTAGGTTTAAGGTGTTTACTCAACAATAGTTTACTTCCGCATATAAAGTCTTTGCGCACCGACCCGCATTTTCGGGGTCACCTCATTCATTTATTCTTTTACCGACATTTAGTGCGGCATTCGATTTGGTTGTATTATGTTATACCGAGAGTTTGATTATTTTATTTCATCTCAGTTGTTGTATATAAACTGTTGTGATGTTTTATTCACTTGGTTTGGGTAAAAAAAGATTAGTTAATATAAAATTTTGATGCCGGCCTAATAAGTTATTAGTAATTAAATTGTTTTTCGACAGTGATGCTAAGAATGAACCATATGATATTCCTATTTTAATTCAGTATAGGATTGATCACCCGGTATTTTATTAGGCGGGGTGTCACAAATGGTATCAGAGCATCAAATTCTAGTGTCCTTAGGAATTTGTGCGGACGTATGACGCTTTTATCGTTGCTTTTGATTTGACATAGATCCTTATGATTAGTATTGTTAATTCCTATTGTGAGATTTAGCTCTCCTACCATTATGTAAGATTATAGTAAATATTTTGCGCGCTCATTCGAGATTCCTGTGTTGATCGATGAAGGGCGACCAGGGAAGGACGTTACGAGGGCAGCAGGAGGCCTCGCTGAGTTGGAGATATAAGTTGAAGTTGGGAATGAGGACCGCAGTGGAGGTTACTCCCTTTACGGCATTTTTATGAATTTTTGTAACAACTACTAAAGTGTAGTAGTTATAATTATCCACGTACCGCTATAGTAGAGACTGGTTCAAAGCTTGAATTACCCAGCGAAGTTAAATGGGGAAAAAGTTTGGAAGGTCTTCGATAAGGACCATACGTTGAAGTTTAAGTTATGCGGAGTCAGTGTAACTTTATCTAGTGGAAGTAGAAGGCTTAGAAGCTTTGGCTTAGAGGCGGGTATAGAAATACCCAAATGTGAAAGTTTGAGGAAATTTTTTCACTCGTTGGAGCAACGTGAAATAGTGGGAACGGTGGTCACCATATTTGAAGGATCAGGATGTTTTTCTCATAGAGGAATCTTACGGTTGATTTTAACCGTGAGTTACTTTGATTTATCAAGAATAAAGATAATTCATTTTCTGGATTATTCACATAACGATCGGTCAGAGGCCGACTATGAATAAAGAGTTATATGGATAAGTGAACTTTGTACCAAATTAAGGTAGGCACAGTGAAGAAAGAGTCCTTCAGTGGAATGATAGGCTCGCTAGTAAGTGTTGTTAACCCTTATGGAGAATTTATGTTCGTGGAACCCCATTGGTGGACATCCACCCGGGGAATTCGTTGAAACAGGTCAGTTGAGTCCGATGGTGTGTTTCCTTTAGTAGGGGGAGCTGAGGGAACTACGAGGGTGATTTTCAGGATCGAGGTTATAGAGTGCAAGATACTGATAACCTTAACATGGCCAGGGAGGCCAAAGATGGGGAATCTGGTGAGGTGGAGTGTAGAATCGCACGTTTAGTCCTTGCCCAATATGAGTTAAAGTATTGGAGAAGGATGCCTAGATAGGGCATTGATCAAAGTAGTTTTTGGTCCAGTTAGGAAAAGTGTGCTATGTCCGAAAACCAACTGGAGTAGTCAGGGAGATTGGCGAAGTTATTGTTATCAGTTTCACCTCGGATGAAGGAGGTATATTTTATGTGGCTAGCTAGCATCGCAATATTTTATTAACCCTAGGTTCGTGTGTGTAATTCGAGTTTACTGGTAGTACCAATAACATTATATAATATATATATATATATATATATATATATATATATATATATATATAAAAGCGAGTCAATTTGCTAAAGAGTTAGTAGAATCAGTCGCTCCCAAGAACAACAAATCCGCCGGCGATAATGATCCCAAAACACCGGTGAATCGCCGGAGAAACCCAGAAAACTCTGAGCTGAGGGCTAGAAGGAAAAGAGAGAAACAAACCAAATTGAAATCAATGAGATCAGAATCAAATATCAACACCCCATCCCTCCAACGAGCTAAATCTCGTATAAACTTCAAAATCTCACCTCCACGCAAGAGAGAGACTGAAAGAGAAAATAGTAACGGCAAGTATTTGGCTTTGGCAAACAGAGTTTCCCCAAAGAACAGACCTTGGGTTAAAAAGACTGTCATATTCCCCAACCCGTTGTTTACTACGTCACCCACCTCACAGAACCGTGGTTTTAGCAAACCAAAGTCGCCGGGGAAGATTGGAAAAGGGAAAATTACTACTCCACATAAGTTCTTGATTAAGAGCCCAACTGTCTCTGTTTCACCCACAAGATCCAAAATTTGGGGCAAAAAAGCATCTCCGCCTAAGGTCTCGACGGCGGCAAAACTCCGGCGATCTTTTTCGCCGTCGAGATTGGCGAACAAATTGGTGTCGCCTTTGAAGAGTAGAAGGATGTCTGTAGGGAAAAGTGATGGGGAGGGGGTGAAGATGAAGATGATGATGAGTGGGCTTAAACAACGTCCGGGTTTAGGTTTAACAACACCAACACAAATCTCAGCTCGAAGAATGTGAGGAATAATGGGTTTCCTTTGTTTATTCATTTGGGCTTTTTCTGTCTTTCACATATTTTCTTCATGTCCATAGTTTCGTAAAAAATGGTGAGTTTGTTTATTCAAAACAAAATAATAGTTTTAGTTATTTTATATAATTTGCAACGAAATATTTATTGGATTATAAATGATTTGTTATTATGGCTCATAAAAAAAAAAAAATATATATATATATATATATATATATATATATATATATATATATATATATATATATATATATATATTTCGCGATAACAGGGTTATATTTTCTTCATTCGTTGTGAAAGCGGGTTTTGGTATATTGTGTATATATTTGAGCTTGCACTGCTCGTTTTATATGTGTTATACATAATATGTTTTTGATTGATCAGAGATATTGTAGGCAAATGATTACAAGACTATCGTAACCACGGTTCCAGGGTGGAACTGGTTGTTTTGCGACATCTCACCTGGATGCGGGTTGAGCTCACTATATTTTTATGTGTTTAGATGGAACCTCCATGAGTAGATGTTTCACTAGCATGACGTTAGTTCATGGGTACCTTATAGATATGATCTAATGAATGCAGGATTTAGTATTCTACATGTTTTACACTGACATACCTCCACGATCAACAAAGTTAAGTAGTAGTGTATCAGAGGGGTTTCTTGTTTGGATTTTGCTTCCGAGACACTCCACGCATTAACCTTAATGATGATGGAAGTGGAGAGATGTTACTGTATGCTACGATGTTGGTTTTGATGATAAATTAGCTGAGAGTCATGTGATGATTAGAGGCTAATAAAAAGTATTTGTGCTGTGGAAAAGCACTTGAAATGTTTCTCTCACCGCAAGTATGTGGGTGAGGCAAGCTAAAGGAAATTGATTTGAGGCTTATATCCAGGCCTTGAATAGAAGGCAAATTCAGAGGAAATATATTTTGGGTATGATATTCGTAACACTTTTTTAGAGAGTAGGCGCCCTGATTAGTTAGACTTTCCATTTCGCCAAGATGGAAGGACATAGTGGTAGAAGTACATTAGTAGGTTAGAAAGATAGGATTTAGAACGTCCCGATGTTGTGACTTAGGTCATTATATCTCGATGACCGACGATGCGAGGGAGTAGTGTAACAGGAGGGTTCCTTGTTTGGATTTCGCTTTGCGAGACGTCCCATGCATGAAACTGAGCAAATGTCAGAAATTGAGAGAGGCCTTGGGTACTAGGGATATAGTTAGTATAGTACTCTTTTTATATGTGTAGGAAAACACACCGATCTTAGGACTACCCGGGATTTAGGCCAGTAGGGGAACTGACACTGTTATATGAAGAGTTGAATTTTGAATTATTTGGGTTAGGAATACCTAGGTGTTAGTACTAGGCTAGGGAAAGGAGGCCCATTTTTAGAGAGAGTGTTACATGTAGGACGTTTACAGTAGTTGTGCAAATAGGCACGGGTTACAAGGTATGTGGGAACCTTGGTAAATTGATTTTACATACCGTTCAAGATATAAGGGGCGTAGTATATAAAGCTGAAGAATATAATTTGGAGCAGTTATGGGTTGGATTGAATGTCGTAGGAGGTACGCAATAATCCAAGAAGATATACGATAAGATGGACGGGAGTAGTCAAGCACGAATGTAGTTTCTTTTTTTAGGGAAATTCGATGTCGTGATGTAGACGAACAAACACTTACAGTGATACCTTTTTAATAAGATAGATACGTTAAAGCTATGATTATGGGCTCATTTTCTTTATATGCGATTATAGAAGAACTAGGTGCGATGTGTCGTAGTTATAGTTAACCTTACGACCGAAGTAGTGTTTGACCATATAGAAATTTAGTCAAGCTTGTGGTTAAGCTAGTCCGTTAGAATATAAGCCTTGAAATAGGTGGTATATGGAAGGATACCATTGGGTAGTACCATTCAACTTCGGTGTACTAGGACGGAGCGACTTTGGTGGTATAGGTTGTAACCGAATTTTGAGGACGAAATTCCGTTGTAAGGGAGGAAGTATGTAATACCCCATACTTTTATGGATAATTAAATTACATAAGTTGGTGTAATTTGGAAATTTGAGGAATTATTGTGAACAGTAATTTTGGAAATTATGAGTGTAATGTAATTAGTGAATTTTAGTTAAGTGACTCAGATGGAGATTTTGAGTGCACGATTAGTTTCGAAATGGCCGAGGTAGTCAGAATAGAGTATCCAAGGGTAGCGTTTGGGTTCCGGGGATTTTCGGACTAGTAGGGACTCGCAATAGAGTAAACGAGTCATTTTTTGGTTTATAAGGGACAAGCCCTTATTTCTCTCTTATAAGGCACGAGAGAGAAAGAGAAGAAAGAAAATAGATAAAAGAAAGAATAGAAGGAAGGAAGGAAACAGAGGAAGAGAAGGGAGATTCCGAGCCAAACTCTGCGGGATTCGACTCGAGGTCGTCGAATTTTATCCACGAGGCAACTGTTTACTTGCTTGATTCATTTGAGTGTGTATATCTCATATTATAGTTGGTAAACTATCTAATTTTGGGTTGAAACCCTTAAAATAAATTTGGGAAATTTGAGTATGAGTTTACAAATTGATGTATGGTAAACTCTTAATGAATTCTATTGTTAAACCCATGTAAATGGTGTGTAGAAATGGTTAGAAATGGGAGAAAATGATAAACTAGGGTTTTAATGGTTTTAAGGTTTAAATCTAAGAGAAATGGTTTAATACCACAAATTAATTGATGTGTTAGTTGAAAAACATAGATTAGATGTTTATAGTGTTGTTGGTTGAGATTAGAAACCATTAAAATGGAGGATGGGATGATATTTGGTAATTTGGATATTTAGGTTTTGTAAGAAATGGAGAGATGGAAGAAATATCTAGTGTGACCGATCGATCGCGGCCTTATGGCCAGTCGACCGGGATAAGGTAAAAAGGGTACTAGTTGGATCGTAAGGCAAAATCTCATGTCGTGGTAGATCGGGGGCCAGGGGCCGGTCGACCGGTACTCTATTTTCATCCTAAGAGGATGATCTTTATACTCCTTTTTCTCTTTGGGTTTAAAGCTTAGGGACCTTATAAATTAGTGTATTACAGATGCTTATGACCTAAAGGACTTGAGGAGTTGTATATTTACTTTAGGTTAGTTGAGTGTACAATCCGGGGTATGAATTCAATGAATGTTTAGGATGAATAACATTCGAGAGAAGTCTTCGGCAAGTGTGTTTACATAGATATTTATGCACAGAGATTAAATGTGGGTCGAGCATATATGAGATAATCCTAGGATGCAAGTAGGATTGAATTTAGGATACGGGCTCAAGAGAATTTCGCAGTTATCCGGTACGTCTATTGACGACTACTATTATAGGTGATGCGATACCTATGGAATTAAGATAAGTAGTTTATATACTTACTTAATTATTACGAATTGGTATATTCAGGATTATATATATAAATCCTTAAAAGTAATTGAGGTGCGAGTTATATATTAAGTAAGAAAACACTTATATGATTAGTATTTTAAGTGGGTAAATACTTATATACTATTATGAATGGGAACATTCGGGGTTATTGGCTATCGCCATAAGAGTTTGGCAATTATAGCCATAATATATTGAGAACTGATATATATTATATATATGATGATGTTACAGTATATTTATATAATATGATGCGAATAAATATATATATATGTATGATTGGTACATTTGTATTTAGAGTTGGTTCCACATGCATAGGAATGGACAACCATATTATATATTATCTCTAGTGCAATCCAGGGAGGTTGCGGGATGTGGGTGAATCACCTTGCTTGTGGAGTAGGGAGATTATGTCCCCAGGTCATATCATTTTTGACGGCATCCACCGTTTAGTATTTTTACCATGACCATGAATGAGTCTCTCTTGGTACCGTGGTTGATTGAGTGAACCCAGATGCGGATAGGCATTATGAGACTGCATCCTCGAGTTATCGCTCGGTGGGATGGTTATTATACTCATGATTGTAATAGGTATAATTATATTTGTTGCGTATGGTATATTGCTTGCATACGAAGATGAGATATCATATAAAGTAAACTTGTATAATGTGAAAAGAATGAATACGGTATTATTCTCCTACCGGTAGATTCATATCCGGATTTATATGAGTATGAAAAATAGTTTCTAGTGAGAATTATATATACATACATGATTTTATAATATGTGTTATGTACTTAGGGCCAAATAGATATCGACGATCAACACTGTTATGTAGTAGTGTATCGGGGGGTTCCTTGTTTAGATTTCGCTTCGTGAGACACCCCACGCACAAAACGTAGCACAATATTGCGAATGGAAAGAAGTTTAGTCCTTATTACTCATGTTTATGAGGATTTTTAGAAGATGGGTAAAATAGATAAGTTAGGCAGGGTTGCTTAACTAGGTTGTTTAAAAGGTATGCGATAGGTGTGCACTATTAGAAAAGGGGTGAGGTGTATCTCATAAGAGTGCGACACCAGTTTAAATATGAGAGATTTCATAATTTAAAATATGGTATTTATGCACTTTCTAAATATTTTCAAACTCGGGCTCTGACCCGTTTTTCTATTTTTCCGCTCTCTTGCTATATATGTATATATATAGGTGTCCAGACACGGGAACGCCTGGATGATGATTCTTTCGAGTCAGACATTTGCTGCAGCAGCTGTGGATGCATGCAGGTTTATTTTAGACGCGTATATCCTTGTAATATAGATAGGAAGCATTGTAGTAATATTTGGGCCGATAGCCCAATTGTATTCATTTATTCTTTTACCGCCTTTTAGTGCAGCATTCGATTTGGTTGTATTATGTTGTACCGAGAGTTCGGTTATTTTATTTCACCTCAATTGTTGTATATAAACTGTTGTGATGCTTTATTCAGTTGGTTTGGTTAAAAAATATTAGTTAATATAAAATTTTGATGCGAGCCTAATAAGTTATTAGTAATTAAATTGGTTTTCGCAGTGATGTTGAGAATGAACCATATGAGATTCCTATTTTAATCTGGTATAGGATTGATCACCCAATATTTTTTTAGTTGGGGTGTCACAATGTTACTAGAAATAATGCAATAGAAACTATCTAAGAAAAACATATGATTAGAGTCCTAAAAATCTTCACCACGTGATGTATTGAAGAATTGTACGGGGCAATATTTTGAATAGTTATATAAGCATAATTACTTATGGCGGATGGAAGAAAAAATGAAGAAGAATATGTAGAATCAGACATATTAGTGCTTGAAATAAACCAAACATGTATTACCGAGGAAGATGTCGAATCTGTGAAACACGATGTTGAATCAATCTGTAATCCATAAATAATATTAATGTTAAGAACAACGTGAGAAAGTTAGAAAATAAAAGCGCTTTAATGTAACTTACATCAGCATAAAAGGTTTTGTTCTCCATGTTTAATAAATTCCATAATAGAATATCAAACAACCACAACTTATGAGAGATTTCTTCTCCCTCTTCACTCAAGTGGGAGAAAAATGTTAATGAGGAAATAAGTTAGGTAAGAATTTTAATAAAAATAATTTTAATGAATCAAGTTCAACATGAGAATATGACAAAAACATATAAATGAAATCATACTAAGAAGATCAAACTTGACACACAAATGAATAAAAAACATTAGTGGAGTAGTGTAACTAAAAAAATTTGACCCGCGAACAAATGACACTAAAGCTAATGGTATGATTTGTGTTTACCGTACAAATGTGGGTTTACTTCTTGTTTGTCAAAAGATCAAATAATTACCTACAAAACAAAACAAAAAATCATAAAAGATTAATGTAAGGACATTTTTGTCCATTATCAATATGTATGTCATACGCCGTTACACCGTTGAAGAAATTCAAGATTGCATCTACATCAACGGATCCGAATATCAAAGCGTCTTCAACATCATAGCCTCTGCGAGAATGAACTTGGTAAAATTTTGTTTCTACGTTCCTTAAAGTTCATATTTAGTATTGGGAAATTTTTATAAAATGTTTTTTATAAAAATAAGGTGTAAGTTTTTTCAAGCAAAATGAGGCATTTATTATTCTGGGTCAACCGGACCGATCCGGTCACAAACGGACCGATCCGTTTTGCTGAAGGCCAGTATACCCCGGACCGATGGCAAACCGATGAGGAGAAATAGCCGAACCGATCCGACCTCATTCGGACCGATCCGCCTCTTAATAAAAGAACCGATCCGGTCAAATCGGACCGATCCGCCCTCAATCCGGACCGATCCGACGGGGATAATCACTTCCAGATTCGCTGCAGATTTTTTAGGCTCAAAGACTTCTTATTTTAATCCAACTTCGGGGAGTTATTTTTTAAGACTTTTCAACACGATTTTCAGAGTTCTAAATACTCTAAGTCTTCATCTTTTGATATGCCAAACATCTTTTTGATTCACACAAAAATCCCAATTACTTTTGTGAATCTTTTGGAACCCTAGAACACAAACTTTGTTGTTGTTCATCTTTGTGGAGAGATCTTTGCAACCGAGGGCTGCGTGTCATTGCCGAGGGAGTCTCTACAAAGTTTTATGGCTGCGTGTCATTGAGGAGAGCTGCGGTTCTTCCTTCGTTGTTTGGGCTGCGAGTCCTTGGAGGGTGCTGCGTGTATTCTCTTGCTGAGTTCAAGACTGCGTGTCTTTGTGGGTTGGCTGCGCGTTGATCCATTGCAGATTTCTCTATGTAATTGTAAGTTGCGGCTTGTATATTCATAGTGAAATAAAGGTTTTACCCGAAAGGGGTTTTTTCCTGATTTCTGTGTCTCAGCATATTTTTGTGTCACATGATTTATTTGTTTATGGGTTGACACACGCACGCACTTTAGATGCATGTTTAGGGGCTGAAATTTAATAAGTGTGTCTAATTAGAAATTTGCGAAGTTAATCAATATCACGCATTCTCAATTAATCAGGAATATATAAAGGTGAGATCCTGATGGATCCAACCCAAAGTGCCAAGAAATTCCACTTATACGCTATAAATAAAAAATAATACCAAATACCCAAAAATAATCTGAAGTAAAAGCCTAAAGATAAAATCCTTGAACCTGAGAGAACCCAAACCCCCAAGTTTTCTAACCGAAAACCCCAAAATTTTGAACCCACAACCTAATATTTTGAATCAAGACCTTAACATCCGTAGTAAAACCTAAGAAAAATTGGGGAAATATTCATAAGGGATAAGATAAGAGGGAGTGAGAGAGAGGTTACAATGGATGTGGTTTTGTGCATGGAATGCAAGAGTTTTAGTGAGAACGTGGAGAGAAAAATCTAGTTGACACCTACTCCGCAGCGAAGAAGTGGTGGTTCTTTGGTGGGTGATCCTTGGTGATTTTGTGAGTTGGCTGAGCCATGAATATATTAAACAGTGTTGAAATCCAAGTGAGTTAAGCTGGGAGAAAGAATCAGGGGAGAGGGGAAATGATCATTGTGAGTAACGAGTTTAAGATTTTTTAAAATTTTAAGCAATGGGAACTCGGAACAAAAATGTCACGACTAGAAAAATTATAATTAAGGACAACTAATTTGCTGTCTCAAAAGCCCATTTGTTGTACCTGATAGTATTTAGGACATTCATAGGGATGGGAAAAGTTTTCCTATCATGTGGGCGTCAAAAAAGGCTAAAAGGACAACAAGTGTTGTCCTTTTTGAGTTTTTAGGACAACAAAAAGTCGTTCTTTTAGCTCTGTCCTTTTAAATCGAAATACTATTATACGTCTATAAGGACAGATGCTGTTTTCCTTTAAAACAGAGTATTAGGGACAACAGCAGTTGTCCCAAATAAATTTTCGCGCATTAAATGTGGCGCTAAATTAATATTTTAAAAGACAGTTGTAGCTGTCCTTAAAGATAAATATATATTTTTTTAAACTATGTTTATTATTTGAAAACAAATCAAGAAAATCAACAATTTTCAAATATGAAAGTAAAATTATTTATTATTTGCAAAAAAATAAAGAAAAATCATAAATTATGAATCTGACATGTAGTTGATAAACTAATGTACATACAAATTTAAAAATATTACAAGTCTTAATAGTTCACAGACAAAAAAAAATGGACAGAATTTCCTCTGTTTTCTGGACATTATAAAACAAGTTAATACAAAATCTGCATAATGTAAAGCCTGCACAGCCGAAAAATTTAACAATAAAATTACAAAAGCCTGCACGACCATAAAATTAAACAATAAAATTATAAAATTCCGCACAATCATAACACAAACAATCTTCCTATTGTAAACCATTGACTTCTTCGTGTGTTCAATGCGGATAAAAGACAACGATAAAATATTACCCTGCAAAAGATAAGATACAAAAAAGAGATGTTATCAATAATCAAATAATTTAAAACAAAATCATATTCAAGCTGAAAAATTGCATATACTTATCGTTATATTCTCAAACGGGAAGCCCTGTAACTACGTGGTTAGTTCCTACGAGTTACATTGGTCTCGTGCGAGGTGTTCGTATCTTTTATGAGGCCGTTTGGGAGTTCATTTGTGTTTTCACCCTCTAATGACATATTTTTAAGTCTAAGCATAGATATTTAAAAATTATCATATTCTCAAATCGGAAGTCCCGTGACCATGCGATCAAATCCTACTAGTTACATTTATCACGTGCGAGGTGTTCATGCCTCTCACGGCACCGTTTAGGGGCTATTTATGATATTCGCCCTCTAACGGCATGTTTTTAAGCTCAAGTCTTGATATTTTCAAATTATCGTCATATTCTCAAACCGGGAGTCTCGTGACTATACTGTCAGTTCTTACAATTTACATTGGTCCCGAGCAAGGTGTTCGTGCATCTCATGAGGGTGTTTCGAGTTGGTTTGGGTTTTCTCTGTTTAAAAGCCTAAGTTTAGATTTTTTCAAAATACCGTCAAATTGTCAAACCTGAAGTCCCGTGACTACGCGATCAGTTTCTACGAGTTACATTTGTTCCATGCGAGATGTTCGTGCCTCTCACGAGGCTATTTGGGTGTTATTTTGAGTTTTCTCCCTCTAAAGGCATGTTTTTAAGTCTGAGTCTAGATTTGTGAAAATTGTCATCAATTTCTCATTCCGAGAGTCCCATGACTACACGATCACTTCCAACGAGTTGCATTGGTCCCATGCGGGGTGTTTGTCCCTCTTACGGGACCGTTTGGGGCTTGTTTTGGATTTTCACCCTCTAACGGCATGTTTTAAGCCCAAGTCTAGATTTTTCCAAATTATCATCGTATTCTCAAACCGGTAGTCCCGCGACTACGCGGTCAGTTACTACATGTTACATTAGTCCCAAGAGAGGTGTTCGTTCCTCTTGCGGGGCCATTTGCGGACTGTTTTGGATTTTCTTCCTCTAACGGCATGTTTTTAAGCGCAAGTCTAGATATTTTCAAATTATCGTCATATACTCAAATCGAAAGTCCCGTGACCATGCGGTCAAATCCTACGAGTTACATTGATCACGTGCGAGGTGTTCATGCATCTCACGGGACCATTTGGAGGCTATTTTAGATTTTTGCCCTCTAACAGCATGTTTTTTAGCCCAAGTCTAGATATTTTCAAATTATCATCATATTCTCAAATTCCGGAGTCCTGTGACTATACTGTCAGTTCCTACAATTTACGTTGGTCCTGAGCGAGGTGTTCGTGCCTCTCATGGGGGCGTTTCGAGTTGTTTCGGGTTTTCTCTGTTTAAAAGCCTAAGTTTAGATTTTTGCAAAATACCGTCAAATTATCAAACCTGAAGTCCCGTGACTAGGCGACAAGTTTCTACGAGTTACATTAGTTCCATGCGAGCTGTTCGTGCCTCTCACGAGGCTGTTTGGGTGTTGTTTTGAGATTCCTCCCTTTAAAGGCATGTTTTTAAGTCTGAGTCTAGATTTGTGAAAATTGTCATCAATTTCTCATTCAGGGAGTCCCATGACTACACGATCACTTCCAACGAGTTGCATTGGTCCCATGCGGGGTGTTTGTCCCTCTTACGGGACTGTTTGGGGCTTGTTTTGGGTTTTCACCCTCTAACGGCATGTTTTAAGCCCAAGTCTAGATTTTTCCAAATTATCATCGTATTCACAAACCGGTAGTCCCGTGACTACGCGGTCAGTTTCTACATGTTACATTAGTCCCAAGCGAGGTGTTCGTTCCTCTCGCGGGGCCATTTGGGGACTGTTTTGGGTTTTCGCCCTCTAACGGCATGTTTTTAAGCCCAAGTCTAGATATTTTCAAATTATCGTCATATACTCAAATCGGGAGTCCCGTGACCACATGGTCAAATCCTACGAGTTACATTGATCACGTGCGAGGTGTTCATGCATCTCACCGGACCGTTTGGGGGTTATTTTGGATTTTTGCCCTCTAACAACATGTTTTTAAGCCTAAGTCTAGATATTTTCAAATTATCATCATATTCTCAAACCGAGAGTCCTGTGACTATACCGTTAGTTCCTACAATTTGCATTGGTCTGGAGCGAGGTGTTCGTGCCTCTCACGGGGTCATTTTGAGTTGTTTTAGGTTTTCTCTGTTTAAAAGCCTAAGTTTAGATTTTTGCAAAATGTCATCAAATTCTCAAACCGAAAGTCTTGTGACTACGCGGTCAGTTCCTACAAGTTACATTTGTTCCATGTGAAGTGTTCGTGCCTCTCACGGGGATGTTTGGGTGTTATTTTGAGTTTTCTCCCTTTAAAGACATGTTTTTAAACCCAAGTCTAGATTTGTGCAATTTTTTGTCAATTTCTCATACCGGAAGTCCCGTGACTACACGGTGAGTTCCTACGAGTTTCATTGGTCCCGTGTGGTGTGTTTGTCCCTCTTACGAAACCTTTTGGGGGCTATTGTGGGTTTTCACCCTCTAACGGCATGTTTTAAGCCTAAGTCTAAATTTTTCCAAACTATCGTCGTATTCTCAAATTGGTAGTCCCGTGACTACGCGGTTAGTTTCTACATGTTACATTGGTCCCGTGCGAGGTGTATGTGACTTTTGGGACTTTTATTACATTTACAAAATTTTGGCAAAAATTTCATTTGTTAATTCATTAAATCCAACCTATTTTAACATTAAAAATAAACTCAACAGCAGCAACAAATTTCACAACCAAACCACCAACAAATCTCTTCCACCAATTTAACTAAATAAGGTCACAAACTAACCATTTATTTATGCATAATACCTAACCATGTATTTATTCAGAATACCTAACCATTTATTCATAAATGGATAAATCGAAACTTGACTCTAGTTTAGAATCTTAATGTAGGTCTTTTTTTAATTCTTGGCCATGACCATAGGTGTTAGTTAAGCAACAAATGTATTATAACAATGTCCTATAAGAATAAGTAACCCAACATATGTGGGATAGTCTAGCCCACAATAGTTGAGAATTTGGCTTTTGATATGAGATAATGTCAAAGACCTCCTCAAACATGTCTCAAATGAGTATATTGTGTTCAATGCAATATTTGAACTCCTCAAGAAGTAAAAATTTATATACCTGAATCTGAGATGGGGAGTGATGCATGTGTTGCTCCGCTAGTAAGCGGGGATCTAATCATAATGAATCTTTTATAACAAAACAATATATATGATTAGTAGTGTCCCATCTCTCTATAATAATGACATTGAAAATTAAATATATAACATAAATCAATTAGTAAAAGTGAGTGTAGCACTGAGACTCCAAACCCAAATCAAGACACATCTATACCTCTTTACTAATTCAAAGCATAATTAGTCAAATTTCAAAGTTATCACATTACACCTAATTTCAATTAAGTATTGATCTTTGACAAAAAACCTCAAACAACAATCACTTCCACACAATTTAACAAAATCAGAAAATCAGATATACTCAATAAGCAAACTAACACAAATACATGTCTATATACATTTAGTGTCTTAGTTTCTACACTTTTCAACTGAGTGCATCACTAATTTAAAGTTTATTATCAGTCAAATTTCACTTTGAGCAGCAACACAAAACCTAAAACTACAATCCCTTCCACACAATTCGAGAAAAAATAGAAATTGCTAATCATATAAAGTACATATATACACATATCTAGATATAGAGATTGCACAAATTCATCATCTTCAAAACAAAAATCAACAAATGTGGGAAATACTTTATCAAATAGGTCATAATACAAGCACTACAGTAGAAGAAAAATGCTCAATTATACCTATTGCACAAAATTCCAAAAAGTAAATATGTTCAACACATAAACACGCACATGTCCATATACATCTAATTTAAAGCATCTCATTAATCAAATTGCAGATTAATTCAATCAAACTCAGAGCTATCACACTACACTTAATATCACCAAACATTGATCAACACAAAAACTAAAGCTACAATCACTTCCACACAATTCAATAAAATTACAAAACTGAGATTTTCTCAACATATAAAATTAACACTTAACAAATGCAGCCTATATTTAATCATATAGGTCACAAAACAAGCACTACAATAAACGATGAACACTGAATTGCACACAATTCAACAAAATTACAAAAACCAAATGTGCTCAACATATGACCCAACACATTTACATATATAACACTAATTCAAAGCTTCTCCTTAGTTAAATTTTAGAGTTATCACACTATCCTAATTTTAGCAAAGTTCAGAGCTATCACATTACACTTAATTTCAGTCAAACATTGATCTTTTTTACCAACACCACAAAACCTAAAACTACAATAACTTCCACACGATTCAACAAAATGAAATATTGCTCAACATGAATTCCAATAGATTTTTATAATATCATCACACACATATATACATATATACACAACACAAGAAAAAAATAGAAAGGAGGCAATAAATCATACATGAAATAAGAGTTAAGCGAAGTTAGGGTCTAATTTTAATCATAGATCCATAGCATTCCAAAACAAAGAAGTACCATTAATAGCCACTCATGCAGTCATATATTCCAAGAAACGGATCAAAAAACAAAATAAAAACAATTATAATAAATATGTTGGGAAAACAGTACCAAAATTTACCGAAGTTTTTACCAACGATACAATGTCAAGTGGGGCCATACTTATTGTAGAACTCCTTTATATGCTCCGCTTCATCTTTCTCCGCACAATTCTTCTCAAACGTCTGTATTTATAAATACATACATGTAATGAATGTTAACGTATAGATACATAAATAAATAGAGAAGACAAAGAATGATTACGTTAATGGTAATCAAAAGAATTAAATCAAAAAAATCCTAGATGGATCCAACCCAACAAGATAACAACTGAGCAAAAAAATAGGAAGTAGCAGGTACCAAACACCCAAAATAAGAGAGAAGAAGAAAACAAAGAACAAATCTTGAGATGTAATTGAAATGCAGAACCCATTAAAATCCAAATATTTTTTATACCAAAGTAACAGCGATTGATGAAGAATAAGCTACAGAATATGCGATTTATGAAGAAGGGAAGGGGCTGGCAGCGTTATCCGGTAACGGGAGAGGGGGCAGCGGCCTGAGTTGGAAGGGGGATGGCGGTGCGATCCAGTAAGGAGAGAGGGGCCCGCATTATTGAGAGAGAATGGAGAGATCGAAAGGTATGGGGTTTTCATGGGAAGAGGGAGAGAAGAAAGATGCGTGTGTGTGTTCGAAAGTTTGGGGTATTTAGTTTTAGGGTTACCCTTACTAAAACAAAAGAGAAGTAAATATTTAAAAGGACACCTCAAATTGATGTCCTTTTAGAGGGATATAAGGGACGGTAATCCGACGCCATCCTTTTTGGGATGATATAAAGGATGGTAAATTCCTGTCCTTTTTGGGGTTTTATAAGGAACAGTAATAAAAATGTTGTCCTTTAATAAAAGAGAGGGAAAGAAAAAAAAATATTTGACCGAAAAATATCAGAGGGAATGAAAAAATTAAAAGAGGGAATGGGAGTAAAATAAAAGGAGGGAACCAAAACTTATCAAGGGCGGTTATATGTTGTCCTTTTAGACTGATTAGAAAGGACAAAAAATGTTGGATGTCCTTAAAAACTATTATAAAGGATGGTTAAAATATAACTGTCCTTTATAGTAGATCTAAAAGGATAGCTAATTTTTGTCGTCCCTTATACTATTTTTAAAGGACAACTTAAAAGTTGTCCTTAATGCTCGTGTCCTTAATTGTCATTTTTTTAGTAGTGTGTAGAAAAGATTTTTAAGTCACATTAATAACTACCCATATTAAATAGATTATTTATTATTATGCCATAACTTATGTGTCAAAATATAAATGAAGTTGTTGATTCCATCCGCAGTATTTATACAGTTAAATCAACATGTGATGTTTGTATATTTTTATAAGATAAGAATACCAAAACACCCTTATGACATTATATATATATATATATATATATATATATATATATATATATATATATATATATATATATATATTGTAACCATTCTTTAAATAGCTACAATTATTTCCAGCACACATAATTGTATCTATCTCATAACAATGCTAGTTGGTCTCATTTATATCCCTACACATACTCATAATCCATACCCATTTAAACTATTACTATGACTAGATAACCTATATCCTACACATACGATATATCCATATCCAATCGACACTAGAAATGTACTGATAGCAATGAAAAATAAAAAATAACCGTCAAAGTAGTAAACCAGTATAGGGTCTGCACATACAATAACTCCATATCCAATCAATACTATAAAATGTACCTATAGAGATACCCATTCATAAATTTTCATAGAAATTTAAACATCCCAAAATCCCAACTTCCATCCTTCCCTAGACTCCATGCATGGGGCATCTCATAAAAAAAATCCAATTAGGGACCCCACCCTTAATGCCCTTTTGTCTAGGTTGGATGGTTCTCGAGACTATATAATAATCATATATCTACTAAATACGTATTGAAGAACCTCTACAGAACGTACACATCCAAAGCTCCCAAATCATATCCTTATCCAGACTCCACGTATGGGAATCCTCATAAATGAAATCCAAATAATGAACCATCAAATATATTTCCATCTAGCTTGGATAGTTATCTAGAAAAAACAACTGCCAACTTAAAATTATATAATGTAAGAGAAAAATTTATAGTTTCTCATTTTATTTTTATTTTGATTATCCCGTTACACACTATTGCACCTTCATTCCCACTTTCAAGTATTCGAAGAGAAGAAGTTAGTAACATTTGGAAGACTGAATATCGTTCATTACAACTTAATTCGAGAAATGTTATGAGGTGGTTTGGTAAAGATTTAAATATCCAAGGGTTGTTTTAAAAGCGTTTGGATTTAAAAAAATTAAAATAAATTTTAACAGTTTTTTTTTTAAAACTCTCTCACTAGTTAGAACAATATTGACATTTCATAAAAATGAGTTGCATAGGGTCATTAGAATGAGGTTCCCACTTTCGAACGAGATTTGGAACGATGCCTTTTGTGTTCACTCTAGAATATCGTTTGAAGTTTTGTTGGAACCGCTTGAACGAGATCAGGTACATCGTTCTAATGAGGTAGCAATTCATTTGAACAAGTTTTTTTAAACAAATCTTATCTAAATCTTTAATCCATATCTCTTTGCAACAATATTCCCCATAAATAGAGATACGAGATTAGACTTTTCCTTAAGCTTTTTTGGAGTTCTTTTTGTGATCAAACTCAAAAAAAAAAATTCATCCAAACCCCATGGATCCTTAAAGATCACTTTTCTAACCTAAAAAGAACACAATTAAGAGTTCAAAACCCTTGTAGAAAAATTCTCTACCACTAATTTTTAGAGTCAAGTCTCTATGACTGAAGAAGAAAGTAATTGCGATTCTTAAGGCTGGTTAGTGGATATAGAGGCAATAGTTGCTCGTTGTGGGTGGTGCTGGGATGCATCATTTTTTGTTTCAAATTTGAAGACAACACGCTATACTTAGTGGATATCTAAATAGTTTTTAAGTCATCAAGTGTCTGTCTTATTTTTAAGAGTGTTGAATTAAAAGTTTTTGCCAAAGGGTATTTTTCCTCAAAACTTCTTTTGTATGGTCTGGTTTAAATTGTGTGGTTAGGCTCAATAAATTTAGACATTATCTTGCATGCACACCTAATATGAATCCAGATAAAATTTGGTTAAAGATTAAATCTTGGCGTGTGTAACCTAAGATATAATTAAATCCATTGCATGGTGCATTCTCAAATTGGTATGATAGAAAGTTGCACTAAATTATCGTGTGATCTTGATTTCTTACGAATTCTTTTTGGATACAAAATTTTCATATTGGCATCAAATCGCGTTACATTTATTTATTATGTGATCTTTAAATTGGGATTATATGGTTAATTTGTATAATAGGGATCTGAAATAGCCCTTACTTTCGTGTATTTATATTTTTATTAAATTGCTTGGTGCGTGTGTGATTTAATATAATTGAGAATTAAAATGAGAATTTAACATAAATATTAATTTGGGTAGAATAGTTAATATTTATTCAAATTGTACATTTACTAGTGTGACATGGTAAACATAATCTTGTTGCATGTTATTACGTCGTATGTGTGTGTTAGCAGCCTTATATTTTTTATTTCTGAACCGGGGCATATTTGAGTGATTTATATGAGGTTGGGTGATGATTTTTAGGTAAGAGTCTCGGATGATAAATTGGAGTGCACGGTTGAACTCGGAAGGGCCGAGATGGGAAAAATGAGCACCAAAGGGTTTTATTTTGATTTTGGGGTCTTTTTGGCTAGTTTGACTCGAATTCGAGTATATGAGTCAATTTACGTGTGTATTATCATTTAAAGTTAGGGTAAACAGAAAATGGGTTATTAGGCAATCTCATTGTGAGGAGTGGAAACCTTTGGTGAGAGAGAGAAAGAGAGAGAGAGAGAGAGAGAATGAGAAAAATACTTGAGAAAGAAGAGAAAAGAGGAGAAAATCTTAGAGCTTTGCAAATTTTTGGTGAAATTCGCAACTTTGACGAAGATTCAGACTCTATGAATTTGAGGCAAGTGATTAAACTTGCGAAATGCTTATGTGTGTGATTTATTTTATAATTTGTGGGTAAATTATGGTGATGTTTAATATATATGATGAACCTTAAATATTGTGTTGAAATCAAGCATTAGATGAGTATGTATGGGTTTGATGATGTAAAATTGGTTAGGATTATATCTAGTGTGATCTATGATGTTAAAACTGGGTAGAAATGGGTTCCGAGATTTGGGGAAACTCTCGTAGGAACAAAATTTGAACAAGTTAGATCGGTTTGGTTATGGACCTCGGATCGGTTCATTTTAACAGCGAACCAATTCATTTTTAAAGGTCTTCGGTTCGGTTTGCCCCTCTCAGTTAAGCAGACCAGTTCATTTTTGGGAACATTCGGTTCAGTTTCGTCATGACAGATTTTAACTCTTCTGTAACTCCTTTCCATTTGGGTTTGGTTCTTGGAAACCCTCTAAAATAATATGATAAACATGTTTATGAGTTAAAAGGTTGGATAATGTTATGGCATGATGGTTGGGGAGACATCAGGTCAATTATGGAGTCATAGTGGGGAATTTTTTATGCCGAATTCTTTTGTAAATTCTCCAAGTCATAGAAATTTTCTTGAGTATAGATACGGTCTAGTTAAGAGACATCGTGGGTATTATGAGGTGTTAAATTAGTGATTATTTATATCATATGTGTGATTGATGATCAATGTTCAAGTGAATAATTTAATAATAAAGTATATTGGGGATAATTATGTGGATTATCGGCTAGTGTAAAGTGTGGTATATACATGTAGCCGGAATTATTACATATATACATTCCAATATGACATGGTTTGTATATATGAGGTGTATATATATCTTGTGTGTATGATATATATCTATTGTGTGGACATACCCCTTTAGTACTATCATGGAAAGTTGCGCGATGTGGGTGAGGCCCTTGGATTGAGGAGCAGGGAGCGTAAAGTCCCCAGGTCATAGCGTCCATTTATTTATTGTGTGGCATTTATCAAGGGCAATACGTCTTGGGAATTATTCGTCTTATTTTTGGTGAGGAACTATGACCGCTTCTCGTGCGTTTGTGATTTGGTTTATACCAAGCCGGTGTGAGAGTCCAGCCACTGGTAACCTAGGATGGTATGTGAGTAATTCCCTAGAAGATGATAACGTTGTATAGATTGCATCGATTAAGTTAAATCTCTAAGGGATGGTTGGTATGCATATATTATATGTGTTATGTATGTGTACTTGGTAGCGATGATTTATCTCGTATAATAGTGAGACTAATATTATACAAACTTGAAAACATTGTGTGGTATGTTATGAGCACAACTAGTGAAAGTTATTCAGTAACGAATTTTTATATAATCATTTAGGATGAGATTTAAATGATTACGTTTTGGGTAAACAAGATACGCGAGAGGGGTAAATGCGTAGACTTGAGGTTGAGCCATCTCTAGATGAGTTGGATTGCTTGATTAAGATTAAAACACATACGTTAGGGTGCGCACTAAAGTTGAGGGGTAAGGTTGAAGTTTCAAGAGAGTGCGGAACCACTTTATATTATGAAATTGTGCATTCATAATTATTATACATTTTAGTTCACTTGTTAAACCATTTTTCAAACCTCAGGATCTGACCCGTTTATATCCTCTCTCTTGCTTTTATTATTTATATAGGTGTCCCACCGCAAGGACTCCAGTATTGAGTCTTCCATTCCTGTGTTTATAGAACTGTAGCATGTGCGGACTATTGCAGGACTTTTGTTATAGACTCTTCTTATTTATGTATATCTAGTTTATGATCCATAATTGTTATTCGAGTGTTTACCCAAGGGTTGTAGTGTTGTGTATCTTATACATTTAGGAGATTTGTTACACTATATAGTCTATTGCCCGACACCTTATCCGGGTATATATATATTCTTTTGTTGTCCATGTTATGTATTTATGATCACATTTTGTTGTTGTTTATGGTCTGAATGTTGTATTTGTTTTAATATATTTGGCATCCGTTTATTCTGATATTAGGTAGTTAGTTACATTTTAATCTTTTAAGCAGTTAATGTTAAGAATAATCCAATTGAGATTCCTATTTTTTTATAGTATAGAGATGACCACCATTATTATTATAAGCGGGGTGTCACAGGTGGTATCAGAGCATCAGGTTCTAGTGTATTAGGATATGTGAGAACTTTCTACGTTCTACCATAGCGTTTGTTTAGATAGTGCCCTATCATTAGAACTGTTGTGTTCATTACGATTTCACGAACTTCTGCTTTGATCAATTGCTTGAACTGTGGGATAATATAGTTTGTTCTTATTCCTGATGCCGTCGAAAAGAGCTCATCCGTCCAGGGCAAACAGAGGGGTTGAGAATGTGGAACCCCAAATGCCCCATGGGACTATGACTGCAACCAAAGTTGCCAATATTGTGGCATAACCCGTCAATGGTGCCATGACCGTGATAGCACAACATTTTCTTCAGGCTAAGCAACATCCCGCAGCTCCGGTGTCTCCAACCCACATGGGGCCATCCACGTGGGAGAGAGTACATGAAGCTTTTTCATAAGGGACATCCTCCAAAATTCCAGGGGGAGGTGACATGATTATTGCAATCCAATTGAAGAAGGATATTCAACAGCTTCTTCAAATGGTAGAATGTAGTGAGGTTCAGAAGCAAATAATCACCACTTTTAAGCTAGTGGTTGGGCTCTCCAATGGTGGGAGTCGGTTACTACCTCTAAGCAGAGAGATACAATGACCATAAAAGAATTTTGGGTACATTTTGATGGTAAGTATTTTCCTCTTGTAGTTCAGATTGAGATGATAAGGAGATTGTTGGATGTAACACAAGGAGACCGAACAGTGGCTGAGTATGAAGAAGAATTTGCCCGCCTAGAAAATTTTGTACCGGATGAGGTAAATACGTAGGAGAAGAGGATTTTTAAGTTTATGGGAGGTCTGAATTGGAGAATTCGTTAACATCTGTTGGGGAACCTGACTTTGTTAACATTCATAGATGTAATGAATGTTGCATTGTTAGATTGTTAGGATCACCATCTACATTTGAAGGGGAGTAAGAATCTTATGAACTCGGTATCATTGAGTAATTCAGGAGTTGATTATGCCAGTGGGGCACAATAGGCTCAACCATAGGGAAATAAGCAAAGGAACGGGATCTCCATTCAGGGGATTCAGCAAAGAGACAACGTTCAGGAGGCTTCAGATTTGGTGGTGGTGGTTTTAGGCAGAGTTTTCAAGGGTCCAAGCTGCAGTAATAGAAAAATTCTCCCCAAGTCCAAGCAGGCCGAGGGAACAACGGGGTAGGCCAACTGGTCTGAGGTCGTCAGGTCTAGCGGCAAGGGTAGCCCAGATTCAGGTAGCAAGGTTAGGGACAGGAGAAATTTGTTGGAAATTGCTATCAGTGTGGAGAGGTAGGCCATAGGAGAGCTAAGTGCCCATAGCAGAACCGAGTATAGTCACCGGGAGCTCAACAGATTTCGTAGGTGTCTTTACCCCCTCCATCACCTGTTCTAGTTGTTCAACCTCAGTAGGGACAAATGAAATACAAACGAGTTTATAATGTCCAAAATCCAGCGGTGCCTCATGTGCAGCAGCCTCCACCAGGAGTTGAAGGTAAGTTCCCTATCCATGGGAATATAGGTCGGGTGTTATTTGATACTGTAGCATCCCATTCATTTATAACTGTTTGTTTTGTATGAGTGATAGGGTTGTTAGAGTCTAATGATAGTCTTTAGGTGTTCATAGATTCTCCTTTTGGTAATGAGGAACTTATTCACTCCATTTGTAGAGGGGTGGAGATAGATGTTGGAAGATTGTGTTTATTTGTTGATTTTGTTGTGCTAGATATGGTTGGGTATGACATTATTTTGGGTATGGACTGGTTGGGAAAATATCATGCGATGGTAGATTATTTTAGGAGGTCGATTATATTTGCCATTCCAGACCAGGAAATATTTTTGGTTGCCATGCCTCTTCTAGAGGGAGGTTCAAGCACCCATTTTAATTATATCAAGGAGGAGATCTCGTAGGAAATGGTTGTTTCCCTAGACTCGATTTCGGTGGTCAAGGAGTTCACTGATGTTTTCTAGGAAATTTCAGGCTTACCTCGGAGTCGTGAGATCGAGTTTGTCATTGATATAGCGCTTGTAACTAGGCTAATTGCGCGAGATCCATACCATATGCCTCCTTTGTAGATGAGGGAGTAACGAGACCAAATCCATCAACTTTGGGGATAGGGATTTATTCATCGGAGCACGTCACCATGGGGAGCCCCTTTGTTATTTATAAAGAAGAGTAACGGTTCTCTTCGGTTGTCTGTATATTATCGAGAGTTGAATAAGGTGACCATTCAGAATAAGTACTCGTTACCTAGAATCGAAGATTTATTTAACCAATTGAGAGGAGCCTCTTTCTTCTCAAAAATATATTTGCATACGAGGTGTCACCGGCTTCGTATTAGAGAGAAGGATGTCTCTAAGACTACATTTTTTACCCGTTATGGATCCTATGAGTTTTTTGTTAAGCCGTTTGGGTTATCCAATGCCCCTGTAGTGTTCATGGATCTGATCAACAGGGTCATTCAGAACTTCTTAAACCAGTTTATGATTGTGTTCATTGATGATATCCTTGTCTATTCTCAGACAGAGGGGGAACACGCTGAGCATTTATGGTTGGTTTTGCAGACATTACGGGACCACCAATTATATGCCAAGTTCAATAAATGTGGGTTTTGGTTGCTGGAAGTGTAGTTTTTGGTCACATAGTGTCAGAGAATGGTATTTATGTGGACCTATCTAAAGTTGCAGTGGTGAGGGAGTGGGGTCTGCCATGACACTGATGGAGATTCATAGTTTCTTAGATTTGGCGGGTTATTATCGTTCTTTTATTAAAGGCTTTTTGAAGATTGTCGACCCTTTGACAAATTTGACCCGGAAGAGGGTACAATTTATGTGGGATGACTCCTATCAATTACCATTCGATGATATAAAGGAAATATTTACGTCGGCACCCATTCTCGCATTGCCTAAAATGGGAGCGGAGTATTTAGTCTTTACGAATGCATCTCTTCAAGGATTGGGGGGAGGGGGGCTTCAATAAGAGGAGAAGGTTATTTCTTTTCAGTCCCGTAAGCTTAATCCCTATGAAAGGAATTATCCTACACATGATCTTGAGTTGGCTGATGTAGTTTTTACATTAAGAATATGAGGCATTATCTCCTGGGGGCGAAATTTAGTCTTTTCACGGATCACAAGTCAATGCAATATTAGTTCACCTAGAAAGATCTAAATATAAGGCAGCATAGGTAGTTAGAATTTGTAAAGGATTATCAATTTGATATCTAATACCATATGGGGAAAGCTAATGTAGTAGCTGACGTGTTGACTGGGCATTTAGCAGAAGTATGGAAAGATAAGTGGGAAGAACTTAGTAAGGATAATCCAGTGGCCAAGGAATGTATGGAAGTGTTGACGGTTACACCCGAGATGGTGATATGGATGGTGAAAACTCAAGCTGAAGATAAGGATTTTCAAGACAAGATGCACAAATTGCTGGAGAAGGGAGATAAATCCTACTCTATCAGTTCTGAGGGTGGATTACATTTCAACGGGATATTTATAGTCCCGGATGATAAGGATTTATGGCATGCTGTTATGTCAGAGTCTCACGGGTTGAAATTCGAGATCCATCCAAGTGGAGACAAGATGTATCAGGACGTGCATTGATAATAATGGTGGGGAGTATGAAAAGAGATATAGTAGAGTTTATCTCCCATTGCACCACTTGTTAGTTAGTGAAAGTGGACCACTAGTGACCTTTCGGGATATTATAGCCGTTGCAAATTCCAGTGCCGAAATGGGAAAGCATCTCCATGGATTTTGTCGTGGGATTACCTATGTTACAGCGTAGTCATGACTCTATTTGGGTTATAGTCGGTCATTTGACTAAGTCGACACACTTCTTATCTATGAGAACGGATTTCACGACGACGCAGTATGCCCAGTTCTTTATTGCAGAGATTGTGCGATTGCATGGAGTACCGATCAATATTGTGTCTGATCGAGATAAAATAATTGTCTCCCATTTTTTTCAGAGTTTCCAGGAAGTAATGGGAACTAAATTGCGATTGAGTACTGCATATCATCCCCAAAACCGATGGGCAAACTGAACGAGTAAATCAGATGTTGGAAGACATGCTCCGTATGTGTATGTTGGATTTTGGGGGAAGTTTGGAAAAATACCTACCACTGGTAGAATTTTCTTAAAATAATTCTTACCAGTTTACCATAGATATAGCACTTTATGAGGCATTTTACAGTCGCCCATGTCGTTCGCCCGAATATTGGTTAGAATTTAGTGATGATAAACTTCTTGGACAGGAGGTGATCTAGGACACTTCAGTGAAAATTGAGTTGGTTTGGAACCGCATACAAATTGTGCAAGACCGGAAGAAAAGTTATGCCAACGCGGATCGTAGACACGTGGAGTTAGAAGTGGGAGACCAAGTGTTGCTTAAGGTATCCCTGATGAATGGTGTAATGAGATTTGGGAAGAAAGGCAAACCTGCTCCGAGGTATGTAGGGACTTTTCCAATTATTAAGAGAACTGGTTATGTGGCCTACATATTTGTTTTGATGGAGCATTTTCATATATTCCATGATGTGTTTCACGTTTCGACCTTTAAAAAGTATCGAAGAAGTTAGAGGGCCCATTGGCATATCCCGTTGGAGGAAATTGAGGTGCAACCTGATATCTCATATGAAGAACAATCGGTTGCCATTTTATACCATAGTGAGAATAGTCTACCATCGAAGGTTGTGCTTTTAGTTCGATTCCAATGTGGGCACCATAACACCGATGAGTCAATGTGGTAACGAGAGGATGATATGCGTGCCAAATATCCTTACCTATTTCCATAAGGTAAGCCTGAATTTCGAGGATGGAATTCCTTTATTGGGGGGGGGGGGGGGGGGGGAGTATGTAATACCCCTTACTTTCGTGTATTTATATATTTATTAAATTTCCTAGTGCGTGAATGATTAATATAATTGAGAATTAAAATGAGAATTTAACATAAATATTTATTTGGGTAGAATAGTTAATATTTATGTGAAGTGTACACTTACTAGTGTGATATGGTAAACACAATCTTGTTGTATGTTATTACGTCGTATGGGTGTGTTAGAGGCGGGAATTTGTTATTTCTCAACCGGGACATATTTTAGTGATTTATATGAGGTTAGGTGATGATTTTTAGTTCAAAGTCTCGGATGATAAATTAGAGTGCACAGTTGATCTCGGAAGGGCCGTGATAGTCAAAATGACCGCCAGGGTTTTTTATTTGGCTTTCAGGGTCTTTTTGGCTAGTTTGACTAGAGTTGGGGTATACGAGTCAATTTAAGTGTGTATTATCATTTAAAGTTGGGGTAAATAGAAAATCGATTATTAGGAAATCTCATTGTGAGGGGGCAAAAACGTTTAGGAAGAGAAAGAGAAATAAACGTGAGAAAGAAAAGAAAAAAAGGAGAAAATCTTAGAGCTTTGAAATTTTTTGGTGAAATCTGCAACTTCGAGGAAGATTAAAACTCTACAAATTTGTGGCAAGTGATTAAATTTGTTAAATGTATATGTGTGTGATTTATTTCATAATTTATGGGTAAATTATGGTGATGTTGAATATATATGATGAACTCTAGATATTGTGTTGAAATCTATCATTTGATGAGTATATATGGGTTTAATGGTGTAAAACTGGTGGGATTATATTTAGGGTGATCTATGGTGTTAAAATTGTTTAGAAATGGGTTCCCGAGATTTGGGGAAAATCTCGTAGGAAAAAAATATGAATAGGCCGGATCGGTTTGGTTATGGACCTCGGATCGGTTGATTTTAACAACGGACCGATTCATTTTTAAAGGTCTTCAATTTGGTTCGGTTCGCCCCTCTCAGTGAAGCGGGTCGGTTCATTTTGGAAACTTTTGGTTCGGTTCGGTCTTCACAGATTTTTAACTCTTCTATAACACCTTTCCAATTGGGTTTGGTGCTTGGAAACCCTCTAAAATAATATGATAAACATGTTAATGAGTTAAAAGGTGGGATAATGTTATGGCATGATGGTTGGGGAGACATCAGGTCAATTACGGAGGCATATTCTAGAATTTGCTAAACCGAATTCTTTTGTAAATTCTCCAAGATATAGAAATTTTCATAAGTATAGATACGGGCTAGTTAAGAGAGGTCGTGGGTTTTGCGAGGTGTTAAATTAGTGATTATTTATATCATATGTGTGATTGATGATCAATGTTCAAGTGAGTTATTGAATAATAAAGTATATTGGGGATAATTATGTGGATTATCTGCTATTGAAAAGTGTGGTATATACATGTAGTGGGGATGATTAAATATATATATTCAGTTATGAGATGGTATGTATATATGATGTGTATATATATCTTCTGTGTATGATATATATCTATTTTGTGGACATACCCTTCTAGTAATATCATGGGAAGTTGCACGATGTGGGTGAGGCCCCTGGCTTAAGGAGCAGGGAGCGTATAGTCCCCAGGTCATAGCGTCCATTTATTTATTGTGTTGCATTTATCAGGGGCAAGACGTCTTGGGTATGATTCCTCTTATTTTCGGTGAGGGACTATGACTGCTTTCCGTGCGTTTGTGATTTTGGTTCATACCAAGTCGGTGTGAGAGTTCGATTGCTGGTAACCCAAGATGGTATGTGAGTAATTCCCTGGAAGATGATAGCATTGTAGAGATTTCATCCATTAAGTTAAAGCTCTAAGGGATAGTTAGTATGCATATGTTATGTGTGTTATTTATATGTATTTGGTAGTAATGATTTATCTCGTATAATTGTGAGACTGATATTTTACAGACTTGAAAATAATGTGTGGTATGTTATATGCATAACTAGTGAAAGTTATTAAGTAATGAATTGTTATATAATCATTTAGTATGAAATTTAAATGATTACGTTTTGGGTAAATAAGATATGCGAGTGGGGTAAATGCGTAGACCTGAGGTTGAGTCATCTCTAGACGAGTTGAATAGCTTGATTAATATTACAATGCATACGTTAGGGTGCGTACTATAGTTGAGGGGTAACGTTGAAGTCTCAAGAGAGTGTGGAACCACTTTATATTATGAAATTGTGCATTTATAATTATTATGCATTTTAGTTCACTTGCTAAACCATTTTTAAAACCTCTGGCTCTAACCCGTTTATATCCTCTCTCTTGCTTTTATTTTTTATATAGGTGTCCCACTGGAAGGACTCTAGTGTTGATTCTTCCATTCCTGTGCTTATAGAGTTGTAGCATGTGCGGACTGTTGCAGGACTTTTTTTGTAGCCACTTCTCATTTTTATATATCTAGTTAACGATCCATAATTATGATTCAGGTGTTTACCCAAGGGTTGTAGTGTTGTGTATCTTATACATTGTGGAGATTTGTTACATTATATAGTCTATTGCCCGACAACTTATTCGGGTATATATATTCTTTTGTTGTGCATGTTATGTATTTTTTATCACTTTATGTTATTGTTTATGGTCTGAATGCTTTATTTGTTTTAATATATTTGGCATTTGTTTATTCTGATATTGGATAGTTAGTTACATTTTAATCTTTTAGTCAGTTGATGTTAAGAATGATCCACTTGAGATTCCTATTTTATCATAGTATAGGGATGACCATCGTTATTATTATAAGCGGGGTGTCACAGGTGGTATCAGAGCATCAGGTTCTAGTGTCTTAGCATCTGTGCGGATTTTCTACGTTCTACTGTAGCACTTTTTTAGATATAGTCCTATTATTAGGACTTTGGTGTTCATTACGCTTTCACGATCTTCTGCTTTGATCAATTGTTTGAACTGTGGGCCAATACAATTTGTTCTTATTCCTGATGTCGCCGAAAAGAGCTCGTTCGTCCAGGGCAAATGGAGGTGTTGAGAATGTAGAACCCCAAATGCCTTATGGGACTATGACTGAAGCTGAAGTTGCCAATATTATGGCATAAGAAATCAATAGTTCCATAATCGTGATGGCACAACACTTTTTTCAAGCTCAGCAACAGCTGGCAGCTCTGGTGGCTCCAACCCACACGGATCCATCGACGTAGGAGAGAGTATAGGAAGATTTTTAAAAGGGACATCCTCCAAAATTCAAGGGGGCTGACATGATTGTTTCAATCCAATGGAAGAAGGATATTCAATGGTATCTTCTAATGGTAGAATGTAATGAGGTTCATAAGAAAAAACTCACCACTTTTAAGCTAGTGGGTGTGGCTCTCCTATGGTGGGAGTCGGTTACTAACTCTAAGTAGAGAGATACAATGCTTATAGAAGAATTTTGGCTACATTTTGATGGTAAGTATTTTCCTTTTGCAGTTCAGATTGAGATGATAAGGAGATTGTTGGATATAACTCAAGGAGACCGAACAGTGGCCGAGTATGAAGAAGAATTTACCCACCTGAAAAATTTTATGTCGGATGAGGTAAATACGTAGGAGAAGAGGATTTTTAAGTTTATGGGAGGTCTGAATTGGAGAATTCGTTAACATCTATTAGGGAACCCTACTTTGTTAACCTTCATAGATGTAATTCAGGATCATCATCTACATTTGAAGGGGAGTAAGAAGTTTATGGACTCGGGATTATTGAGTAATTCAGGAATAGATTGTGTTAGTGGGGAACAATAGGCTCAACCACAGGGAAATAAGTAAAAGGAACGGGATTTCCATTCAGGGGATTCAATAAAGAAGCAACGTTCAGGAGGCTTCAGATTTGATGGTGGTGGTTTTAAGCATAGTTTTCAAGGATCCTAACAGCATCAATAGAAAAATGCTCCCCACGTCCAAGCAGGCCGAGGGAATAATAGGGGAGGCCAACCGGTCTGAGGTCGTCAGGTCTAGATGTAAGGGCATCCCAGATTCAGGCAGCAGGGTCAGAGATAGGAGAACTTTATAGGTCGTTTCTATCAGTGTGGAGACGTAGGCCACAGGAGAGAAGAGTGACCATCGAAGAACCGATTACAGGAACTGGGAGCTCAACAGATTCCGCAGGTGTCTTTACCCCCTCCAGCACATGTTCCAATTGTTCAGCCTCAGCAGGGACAAATGCAATACAAACGAGTTTATAATGTCCAAAATGCGGCGGTACCTCATGGGCAGCAGCCTCCACCAGTAGTTGAAGGTAAGTTCCCTATCCATAGGCATATAGGTCGGGTGTTATTTGATACTAGAGCATCCCATTCATTTATAACTGTTCATTTTGCATGAGTGACAGGGTTGTTAGAGTCTACTGATAGTCTTTTGATGTGCATAGATTCTCCTTTTGGTAATGAGGCACTTACCATTTGTAGAGGGGTGGAGATAGATGTTGGAATATTGTGTTTATTTTCTTATTTACTTGTGCTAGATATCGTTGGGTATGATGTTATTTTGGTTATGGACTGGTTGGCAAAATATCGGGCGATGGTAGATTATTTTGGGAGGTCGATTATATTTTCCATTCTAGGCCAGGAGATAATTACTTTTGCGAGGTGTTAAGTTAGTGATTATTTATATCATATGTGTGATTGATGATCAATGTTCAAGTCAGTGATTGAATAATAAAGTATATTGGGGATAATTATGTGGATTATCGGCTAGTGTAAAGTGTGGTATATACATATAGCCAGGATTATTAAATACACACATTCAAATATAAGATGGTATGTATATATGATGTGTATATATATCTTCTGTGTATGATATATATTTATTGTGTGTACATAGCCCTCTAGTGCTATCATGGGCAATTGCACGATGTGGGTGAGGCCCCTGGCTTAAGGAGCAGGGTGTGTATATTCCCTAGGTCATAGCGTCCATTTATTAGGGGTAAGACGTCTTGGGTATGATTCGTCTTATTTTCGATGAGAAACTCTGACTGCTTCCCATGCATTTCTTATTTGGTTTATACCAAGTCGGTGTGAGAGTCCGACCTTTGGTAACCTATGATGGTATGTGAGTAATTTCCTGGAAGATGATATCATTGTATAGATTTCGTCCTTTGAGTTAAAGCTCTGAGGGATGGTTAGTATGCATATGTTATGTGTGTTATTTATGGGTACTTGGTAGCGATGATTTATCTCGTATAATTGTGAGACTGATATTTTACAGACTTGAAAGTAATGTGTTGTATGTTATAAGCATAACTAGTGAACGTTATTAAGTAATGAGTTGTTATATAATCATTTAGGATGAGATTTAAATGATTACATTTTGGGTAAACTAGATTCGCGAGTGGGGTAATTGCGTGGACTTGAGGTTGAGTCATCTCTAGACAAGTTGGATAGCTTGATTAAGATTAAAAATCATACGTTGGGGTGCGCACTATAGTTGAGGGGTAAGGTTGATGTCTAAAGAGAGTTCGGCACCACTTTATATTATGAAATTGTTCATTCATAATTACTATGCATTTTAATTCACTTGCTAAACCATTTTTAAAACCTCGGGCTCTGACCCGTTTATATCCTCTCTCTTTCTTTTATTTTTTATATAGGTGTCCAACCGCAAGGACGCTAGTGTTGAGTCTTCCACTACTATGTTTATGGAGTTGTTGCATGTGCGGACTATTGAGGACTTTTGTTGTAGCCGCTTCTCATTTTTGTATATCTAGTTAAGGATAAATAATTGTAATTTGGGTGTTTACCCAAGGGTTGTAGTGTTGTATATTTTATACATTTTGGAGATTTGTTACATTATATAGTCTGTTGCCCGATATCTTATTCGGGTATATATATTCCTTTGTTGTGCATGTTGTATATTTATGATCACTTTCTATTGTTGTTTATGGTCTGAATGTTATATTTGTTCTAATCTATTTGGCATCCGTTTATTCTGATATTGGATGGTTAGTTACTTTTTAATATTTTAGTCATTTGATGTTGGTAATGATCGACTTGAGATTCCTATTTTATCATAGTATAGGGTTGGCCACCCGTTATTATTATAAGCGGGGGTGTCAGGGGTTCCTATTTTTAATGGGTCAAATTATGCGTATTGGAAAGATGGAATGAGGTTGACTTTAAAATCGATTGACGAGCGTGTATTGCTTGTTTGTGAAAGAGGATAGAATCACCCACTGTGACTAATGACATTATCAAAAGTCTTAAACTT
The DNA here is from genome assembly GCA_949130495.1 of Sambucus nigra. Classification (NCBI taxonomy): domain Eukaryota; kingdom Viridiplantae; phylum Streptophyta; class Magnoliopsida; order Dipsacales; family Adoxaceae; genus Sambucus; species Sambucus nigra. The sequence goes on from OX422212.1 coordinate 540,262,587, forward strand.
GTCAATGCTTGGATAGAGGATGATTTTCAGTGGAGTCATTTTAATTCCCGCGGTTTAGGTGCAATTTCTGGTGCCATAACCCCTGACAAGTTTCGACGTACTATGGCGTGCACCACATTTAAGAAAGTGTAGGATATCCTCCTACTCATTCACGAGGGTACCAACGCTATGAATGGTTCTAAGCTACAAAATCTCACCACACAGTTTGAAACTATCACTATCCTAGAATCTGAGACTTTTGATGAATTTTATGCTAGGTTATCCAATATTACGAATTCTAATTTTAATTTGTGTGAGATAATTCCCAAGGTGTGCGTTGTGGAAAATATTTTCAGATCCCTCTTTATACCTAAGGTCACGGTCCTAAGCTCGTGGGGAATTGTAGATACGCTTAGGTTCGAAGAACATGTAGGAGACCTTTAAAGTTATGAAATCGACATGTTACCTAAAACTAAAAAGAAAAAGGAAATAGAAATTTATTTGAAAGTCCGCCTAAAAAGAAAAAGGGAAAGGTTTTTTACTCTGAGTTTGAGTTTGAGGTTGAGCTTGATAATCTTGACCTTTTTGCGAAAAATTTCAAAAAAAATCTCAAATTTAACAAAAAAAATCTTCCAACGAAAACAAAAGTTTTATGAAATATAAAAATATAAATGAGGGAAATAATTTTTCTTAGAATTATCAAGTGAGATGTTATGAATGTGAGGTAAAAGGGCACAAATCACATAAGTGTGCCGCTAGGCTAAAGAGAGGAGGTAAAGGCAAAGCTACATACAAAGCCACTCTTAGCGATAGTGACATCAAGTCAGTGCATTTTAGGGATGAATCACAACATGAACCTTGCATTGAGTTCATGAATAGTTATGTTAGGACTTCAAGTTCGTCCCATGCTAGTGAGGACATTTATAAACGTGATAGCCTCGACGAGTTGTTAAATCATTCTAGAGAGAGCGATAGTGATGAGGAGAATTTGAGTGAGGAAGAAGGTGGACTTTAATGCGCCTATGATGAACTTTACAAATACCCTTTGAGAGCCAAAAAGAAAAATAGATGTTTGGCGCTTAGGGTGTTAGCTTTAGAGAAGGAGTTGAGAGAGTCGAGATAGAGTGAGTCCTCAATGAGAGTTTCTTTCGGAGAGAGAGTAATTTTATTAAAGATGGAAAATAGTGACTTGACGACCAAATTGGATAATCTTTCGATAGATGTTCTAGCTTTATTGGAGACTCATTAGAAACTTGAAGACCTTGTATCCTAACTCGAGAAAGAACTTCAACGTGCTCGGGACGTCAAGGATACATCAAATAAGGAAGGAAAAATTTTCCTCGGTCTCATTTTATGTTTTAGGGAGAGGTAAGGAATAGGGTACGACGGTGCATCATCATTCCATGCCACATCGAAACCAATTCTAAAGTTTTTGGTGGATCCATGTGGGCCTCGACCTAACCAACCAAGGAGAGAGAATACTATACATTTTGATCAAGGTAGACCTAAGCCTCTTTATGTTTGTTCCCATTGTAAACAACAAGTTCACCTTCGATAATTTCATTTTAAGCTAGGGAGAGTTTTTCATACGCATGTTCCCTGATATACTCTCACACGAGTTCAAACACATTCCTCAATGAGCCCCACACGTGGTTATACTCGTGCTCCCATACATAATCGTAGAGTTTTTGAGAGTTTAAAGAGAAAGTAGAGTTATTGGTCAAAACATTGCAAAGTTTGATGGAGGAATTTCAAAGGATGCCTATTCCTATTGAGAACACCTCCCGAACCAATGATTGAGTACGGGTACTTTATTAAGTGTAGGGTAATCATCATGTTCATATAATTTGTCCCTATTGCTAGATTGTATTTTTATTATATATCTATGATTATACATGTTTATGCTTTTTGATACTTTTTTGGAAAAAATCCAAAAAGATTTTCATTTTGTTAAAAAAAAGTTTGAAAAATGCCCAAAATATGTTATTTTTAATATTTTTTTAAAAAAATCCAAAAAGATTTTTGTATATTCATTTTTCACCATATATGAATGTGCATTTAAGATATTCTGATCAACCCTACATTCCATCCATTCATATGACTTTTTCATGGTGTTTTGAGACATGGCTTCGTTTCTTTAGTGTTCTTAATAATGCATGCTTGGCATTTCATTAATCATTGATGATTACTTTCTTCATGCTAGACTTTTTATCACCTTTTTCTCACACATGCTTGAAATTTTTTAACATTGTGCTTTCGTATCATGTGTTGAATATGGTGTTCACATCTCAGTAATATTTAATAACGAACTAGAGATAAGTTGTGCTTATAAGAATCATTGTTCGAATTTCATTTCCTGGAAAAATTTGTTATATGTTAAATAATGGAAAGGGGCTACGAAAATGCAAAATTCCTTTACGTTAAAATCCACCATTTGGAAAGAGGGCCTAAAATATTAACGAGACAAAAACAGAAGTGCCAAGACTAATTTTATTTATTTGATGTTTTGATACACATGAGCATTATAATATCTTAAAAAATTTGAGCGTGAATTCTCAAATACATGATATTTTGAGGGTGTTGTAAAGTATAAGATCATTGGGTTTGTAGATCAGACTATATTGAAAAGGATTAAATTGTTTGGGGTTATTGATTTGAGAAGCATTTCATTTCATGGCATGCTGAATAAGTCGAGTTAATTTCATTTTGTCCAACATTCTTACACATACGGTTGAATTAAGTTCTTTCTTCGAAAGTATCTCATTGACTTTGTGCGCCAATTTTAAAAATGCCTATGCTGATTTACCCGTGGAATATGCTCATACAATTTCATTCCCCTTTCATGAATTAGATATTTTAGTGTTATTCCATGGTGTGATGTATTTGTACCTATATGTACCTTTTATACATATACTTTTTATACTTGAAAATTTTGAAAAAAATTCAAAAATAGGTTTTTGTCTTTTTTAAATTCATTGCATGTGCTTAATTGATTATCTTTTTGATGTTATTTCATTTCGATTCGTGTGATGCCTAGTATTTATGATTAGTTTCTAACTCTTTATCAATTACAGACGAAAAGGGAGATAACAAATTAAGGGGGAGTTTGTTTTTTCTTTAAACTCGTACGCATCATAGTATTTCTCTTGTTTGTCTCATGTGTGTAGGTAATTATTTCTTGATGATAATTTTATGGACCACACAAGATGAAGATATTTCAGTTAAAGACTTATATAATTATGTATTTTTCGTTTCTTGGTTTGGGAAGTCATTAGTGGTATTAGTCTTAAGGGATAATTTGGGTTTGATTTGTGTTTTGTACCTAAATAGACACAGGGGTATACTTTTAAAAGAAAAATTTATAATTACTTATTTTAGTTTTATTTGTCTTATCCCGTTACATCCCACTTCACCTTCATGAAAACTTTCAAGAATTCGAAGAGAAGAAGCTGTGACATTTGAAAGATTGAAGATCGTTTTCCACAACATTATCGGAGAAGTGTTATGAGGTGGTTTGGTAAAGCTTTAAATACCCGTGGGTTATTATAAAAGACCTTGCATTCAAAAGTTTTAAAAATGAATTTTAAAAGATTTCTTTAAAAACTCGCTAACTTGTTCGAGCGAGATTGACATGTCGTTCGAGTGAGTTGCGTAGGGTCGTTCGAACAAGGTTCCCACATTAGAACGAGATATGGAACAATGAATTTTAGGTTTGCTCTGGAATGTTGTTTGAAGTTTCATTATAAACCGTTCGACTGAGATCAGATACATCGTTCGAATGAGGTGGCAGTTCGTTCAAATGAGTATGCATGTTTTTATTTTTTAAATAAATATTATCTAAATCTTTAATCCATGTCTCTTTGCAATAACTTTTTCTTTAAATAGAGATGCAGGATTAGACTTTTCCTTAAGCCTTTTTTGAGTTCTTATTGTGATCGAACTCTATAATTTTTTCATCTAAGCTCCTTGGACCGTTAAGTATCACTTTTCCAAATCAAGAAGAAGACAATCAAAAGTTGAAGAAAACCCTTGTAGAGAAATTATCTACGGTTGATTTGTGGAGTCGAGGCTCTACAGTTGAAGAAGAAAGGAATTGCAATTCCTAAGGCTGGTCGCTGGATTTCAAGGCAAGAGTTGCTTATTGTAGGCGGTGTTGGACTGAATCATTTTATTTTAAAGATTTTAACACATCTTCACATTATACTTAGTGGATCTCTAAATAGTATGTAAGTTGTTAAATGTTGGTATTATCTTTTAATAATGAGGAATTAAAGGTTTTACCCGAAAGGAATTTTTCTTCATAACTTATTTTATTTGGTCTAGTTTAAATTGTGTGGTTGGACTTAATAAGTTTGGATATTATCTTGCATGCACTCTTAATATCAATCAAGATAAAATTTTGGTTAAAAATTGGATTTTTGTGTATGTAACCTAAGACCCCTGCACGGTGTGTTCTCATATATACCACAACACAAAGTCTAATCATCAATCGCATGCTATACGAAAACCAGGAAACATCTACTTCATTACTCCCCCCGCCCCCATTTACTTTCAAAGAACTTCAAACGATCTTCCAATATATCATCTTTCATAATTAAAGTCTACTCACAAGTTACACATTTCAGTAACCACTTACCCATCACTTATAACCAAACTACTAAAATTACATAAAAGTTTACTAATCCAAAAATCCTAACTCCCACCTTCTCTAAACTCTGTGTATGGGTCATCTTATAAATGAAATCCAAATAAAGAACACTCCCCCTGGACGATACATTTCTTTATAGATTGGGTAGTCGTCGAGAGTGGACAGACATTAAACCTAACCTTTTATGCACATTACCTTAATTTTAAACATTTTAATACACATGACTAACATAAAACTCGTAGCTCATTCTAGGATTAATAAAGTACCTTATTACATGTCCTAACAATCCTCATAAATAATAACTACTACATTAAATTCTCAGTTCAACTCCTACTGCTAATATAAATAACCTCAAACACCATCCCCTTCATTTCGATCCCTATATGTACATCACCCAAGTAACATAACCCCCCAAATCTTAACCATAAATAATCCCAAATGTCTTAGCCCTCTCTTCAACATTATATATTCATAAACAAAAACAAACCAATCAACAATCCTTATTTAGAAACAAAATCTCACCAACTATAACTATTATTCAATCACCCAAGTTTCCTTGACATGTAAGAATAATGGATGAATCCATAAATCATATATATAACATTTAACCAAACAATACCATTTTCTAACGATGGTATTATAATTATCCTATAAACAACCAACGACACTAAATAAACAACAATTAACACACCTACGATAAAAATCAATAACTCAAAACACAAAATCCTCAATAAATTGACTATCTAACATCCAAGTCCCAACACCAGACGTATAGGCTAAACAATAATCCCCTCGATTAAAACGTATATTTATGGATCTAATAATATCTTCTTTTACTCAAAATGTATTATTTCAAATTCACATGCGAATTAACGTAATTTCCACTTTTAAATTACAATTTCACGTCCCATCAATTCATACTCACTATAAGTGGGTCTTCCATGATTTTCCAAAAGAAAGTTCCCCAAGATAGCATAGGAAAATATATAACCATTCCATAGGGACAAGTCATACTCATATCTCATATTTCGATTATCAAAGTTCATAAGACACATTATTCAACCCTTAGCCAATCAACATGTATATATTATCACATTTACAACAATTACACCATTTCAGTTACATAATCATTTTTCTAATAATTCTCATTATAAGGGAGTTTCATCAATTTCAATATCAATTAACATCAGTAGGAAATTATTAATTAGGTTCATCTTGACCCAATTAAATCTCTAGTCGCTTTTATTAAACAATAAGAATTCTATAGTCAATATTTAAACCATTAAGTGTCAAAGGGGAAGAGTAGATTATTCTTGCCTTTCACCATTTGTAAAATATTGCTCGAGTTATGTGTTCTCCTCTAAACCTAAATAATTTTTCCTCTTGAAGAACTCCCAAATTTAAATCTTAAGGTCCATAAATGGTTGTTTGAAGGTAGTGTTTTAATGGGGTTTAAGTTTTGGTTTAGTTATTGGTGGTTGAAAGAAAACAAAAATAATAGCTCATTGAGTGGGGAACAAAACGAGTTTAGAAACCCTACTTGCACTACACTACCACTATAGTGGTTGGGATTGCCCGCCATAAAGGTTATAGGGGTTTGCTATAGTCCCTTCCCTTGGCCACCCCTCCTCTCTTCCTTTTCTTTTCCATTTTCACTTTTCTTCCCTTTCTATTTTCTCATCTTTTTAGTTTCTCTTCTCAACAAAAAATCATCCAACATCATAATATAAAACCCTATCCCTCTAATGCTTTCTTAGTCATCAAAACAAACTCAAAGACCCTTATGCCCCTATGATTCTAACCAATATCCCATAATGTAATCGAATTAAATTATAACCAATTAATTTACACTAAATTACTGAAAATTTGATAAATTCAATATTTATCATTTGATTAAATTTCTTCCATTATACTCAAATCAATTAATATATTTTCAATTAATATTAAATCATTTAATCAGTTACTTAATTTTTGGGGGGTATTATACCAAATGTGCTCTATTATGAAAAAAGACTCGTGTGACACCATACCTAATTAAATACCAGGTGATCAGTCCTTTATTAAATTAATTTAAAATATCTAGTTGGTTCAAAATACGCATCCCTCTCGAAAAATTTATTAATAACACTAACCATCTAATATTTAAAAAGGTTGATGTCAAAATTTTATCTTTTAACAAACATAAAACCAAATTAATCAATTACCAATCATACATCATTCAAATGAATCTCGTATGAAATAAAATGACTAAGGTAATAAATGAGACTGGAGTAAAAACTTCCAACCTAAATCCCATATATAATAATCCAACAAAATAAATCAACAACTGAAAGAAGTAAATAAATAGATCCACAAATCTCTGACTGTCTGAATAAGTAAAAAGGGGGGGACATGCCTTAACTGAAATAGATAACTTTAGAAGCAAGAATGAGAATCATGGAGGCGTCTACTACCAAGTCCTATAACTTCCACAGCCGCTACAACTCATCAAAAGAATAAAACTCGTATCCTTAGTGTCCCTGTGACTAGGCACCAAACATAATTTGACAAAAGAAAAGAGATTTGCAATAAATGGATCAGGGCCCAAGTTGTAAATTATTTAAAAATAACGAGTATTTAAAATGCATTAAACAGTAAATATTATATCCATGTTAGTTCCTCATGATCTCACTTAAGATTCTCACCACTCAACTAATGTGCACGCCTAGTGTAGACTCTTAACCCCTCCTAGTCACGCTATCCCACTTATCTAACTTAGGCCAAGTCCTTTACTGAAATGCCTAAGTCATTGTACCCAATCATAACACCCGAATAATACATTCTTATAATTATAATGCTAGCTTAATCGGATTCAAATAACTCATTAACCATTCAAGTTCTCACATTGTTGATTAATATTAAATGTTGTAATCTTTCTCATCTACTAAGAAACACAGTAGAATAATATATATATCACTATCATACATATATATACTAATACGACACCCCAAAAGGATAAACATGTGGTGCACACAAACTCTGCTATCAGTCCCGATACATCACGCACATAAGGACTACAAATTTCAAACCGCTCTGGAATCATAGCAACACATATCACACACAATGGAGGTGAACATAGTTCCCAGCCCCTTAGGCTACGCACATACCTACACACTCACGTGACCGCAAACTTATCAACTCACAGATAAGTCTTTCCCAGACCTATGTCGTGAGGTAACAATCCAAAATCTGCTCGAAGGCTCATCAAGATAAGATTGTCCCCTTCTTAAGACCTACCATGATAGCAAGTATGGTAGGTATGTCATACACATAAGGATTCATACAATAGGTACACACGACCCATAGAATTAATAGGATCACACCACCTATATATTCTTGGTATATCCTGAAACACATCGGCGTACTCATGAACAACCAGAATTGAATCAAGGGGAATCATAAATCCCGTAGAGGTATTCTCCTCTATATAAAACAAGTGGGTGGATGATCATCCCTCGGGGCGAGGCATCGCCACAAAAAAATAACTTCTGACCCGGGATAGCGAAAACTATGCTCCTACTAAAGCAATCAATCATGGCCCTATACTCAACTAGACAATCCATCCCGATGATAACATCATACTCATGATATCTAAAACAAGCATATCTTCCGGTAGGACCAATCTCCTAATCTTTATGCCCACTCCCTGACATATAAAGAATAGCAATGACCCATAGCCCAACAGTGAATCTACACTAGTGAGTATTCTCTCCGCCATGTCTAATAACCCCGTGGTGCATGCAAAACTAGTGGCAATGAAACTATGTGAAGCCCCCCTGTCAAATAATATCTGCTCCAAAGTCCCCTGGATAGAAAATGTCCCTCAACCACGGGTGGAGCCTGTGGGACTGTGGCCTGATGGACTTTGTAGACACGCCCATACTGTAGTTTCCCCTGCTGAACCAGAACTGCTAGAATGGTAGGTTAGGCTAGGACTTAGTGCTAGCGCTGGAAGAGCGACTGAGAAGATCGGCCTTTAGGGCTCCTGGTGAGCACCCTACTGCTGAGGATACTTCCCTTTATTGGGGCATTCAAATCGTTTATGGACAGTCTTGCCTCAAGTAAAGAACTTCCCAGTGAAATTTCCCTTTTCTTCCCCTGTTGGCCTTGGCCCTGTTGGTCGTTGCCACCTCTCCCTTAACCCTGCTGAAACTATTGTTGGCCCAGGTGGCCCTACTATCCCTGATGGCCATGCTGACCCCAGTGGCCATCTGAAATCTCCCTATCCTTGATGAAAGCGCCCTGATCTGAACCTATTACCAGAATCCCCCTAATGGGATACCTGCTCACTCTACCTCTGTTGACTTTGATCTGCTTGTGCCCCACTAGCACTACCTCCACCTGTCCTACCCTATTAGTTGGAGTCACCTGCCCGCTTACTCCCTTTAACATGGAAGCGGTGATCCTAGAAGTGTAGTAAAGAAGCATTAAGTACATCCGTATGAGACTACAAATAGAGGTTACCCAGAAGATGGTGTCGAATCCTACAGGTCAAACCATCCATGAACATCTGAATTTTCTTCTTTTTAGTAGGCACCTCAATAATACCGAGACAAAAATAAGCACCCTAATAGAGGGATTGGAAACTCAAAAAAATCTAATATAAACACTAAACACTTAAATTTCAGGACAAAGCTATTTAAAATTCATTGATTGAGAGAGAGAGAGAGAGAGAGAGAAAATACCTCGAGGTGGTAGAGTGATTCGGGGAAAATAAGCCAGAGTATGTGACCAGTGAGATGGAGAGATCACCACCTAGAGCTACTACACCCATACCTAAAATAATATAAAAAAATGTCAAACATTGCTAAAAAGAGAGAGGTAATTACAATAAAACTCTTTTGGGCATTTTACCAAACCCTCCATAAGAAGAAGAACAAACAATCAAATAAGGAATAAAAGGAAGGACGGAGATATACCATTTAGGGAAAAATGGTGTTGGGTAGCTTCCATCATTCTCCCGATGATCAACATATGTGTGCTCTGAAAAGACGAAGTGAGAGAGACTTTGAGGAAGAGATGAAGTTAGTCAGATTGTGTGTGTTTGATAGAGAGGGATTGACGTCGATACTAATAATGCGTCATGGGCTCGTATAGGTGTACATCATCGATTTACCTAAATGTTATGTTGGGAGTTGAAGAGACATATATGATTAAATTATTTGGAAACAATCATGAAAGTTCAGTTCTCCGTATTCACTACTCCATATTAATTATCTGCCATGTGTGAGTCTCACATGATTTAGGTGTACAATTTTTATTAGATATACATAAATTAATAATCACCTAATTTTATTAGTTTTAATTCTTTCACATATTACTTTCGAATATAATTACATTAGCTAGGTTTGAGGTCCGTGTATTCTTGTAGGGACCCCTAGAGTTACTATTATTAAATTTTCGCGTTTGTCTTTTGCCAAATTGGTTATAGTGGCGCCCACAAAATGCCCGCAAGTCATTTGATCCGCAACCGGTAAATATATGCACACAATATTTTCCTACTAGCTTACCAAAGATATGTATCCCACTTTGAAGCATATAGTCTGCTGCTCTGCACATTTTTTGGTTTCTTGCGAATTTTCTCTTACATTCATATACATAACATAGGCAACCTTTCTGAAACAGAGAAAAGAGGCGGCTCTAGTGTACTGTAGCAAATTTAGATTCTAATTACGTAACAACCTAAAACTGTGTAAGAGAGAGATCCAAAAGTAGTCATCGTGGTGGGCCTCATACAGGACCACTATGGCTCAGTATTAATACTGCCAACTTCAAAGCTGAAAGCTCACCGACAACATCTCCTTTTCTGTTAAATGTTATAAAACTCCTCCGGTCTCTCTATCTCTCTATCTTTCTTACTTATAGAATCTCCCGCATTATAAGAGCCCTCTGTCTCTCTCTTATCTAATTCTCTCTGATCCCATATCACCAATAAAATAATAATCCAATTCTCTCCGACAATGGTACACTCAAAAAAGTTCAGAGGCGTCAGGCAACGCCACTGGGGATCCTGGGTTTCCGAGATTCGTCACCCTTTACTGTAATCTCACCAAACCCATCATATGTACAAATGGTCTACTAGAATAATCGTAGTTGTTCATTTCAGCTATACTATACATGTTCTTTTCTTGCTTTAATTTGATATCACTTTGCACGTTTTTCTTTCTTGTGTTGTATCAGGAAGAGAAGGGTGTGGCTGGGGACTTTTGAGACCGCAGAAGAGGCAGCTAAAGCCTACGATGAGGCGGCCGTTTTGATGAGTGGCCCAAAAGCCAAAACTAATTTCCCAGTTGTTCCAAACACTACAACAACAAACAACAATGATGATAATTACATTTCATCCTCATCTTCTTCACCTTCCTTGTCTTCTATACTTAGTGCTAAGTTGAGAAAGTGTTGTAAATCACCTTCTCCTTCTCTCACTTGCCTAAGGCTAGACACCGAGAGCTCTCACATTGGTGTGTGGCAGAAACGGGCTGGGACCAGGTCTGAATCCAACTGGGTCATGACTGTTAAATTGGGAAAGAAGGTTAACGACAGGCCGGAAGATGAATCGCTGGCATCGGAAATTGTGCCGGAGATTTCAACTAGAGAGGTTGAGGGGGTAGATGAAGAGCAGAGGATTGCATTGCAAATGATAGAGGAGCTTTTAAACAGGAATTAAAACCTAGTACTTAGGCCTGCATATGGGGGAGCTTCCATGTGCAGTCCTTATCATTTGCATAAACTTTTTTATTATTATTCGTATTATGTTGCATTCTGTCGGGGGTTATATATATATATATATACGCACACATATGTATTGGTGATTTAGAATTTTAGACCTCCTCAGATGTAGGGGGCTGTCTTGTCTCTTATGTTAGCAGAAAAGGAGAATTTGTGTTGGAATCTTTGGTAACTTAATAGAATATATTTATAAATAAGAATATTGTTTTTATTGCCAGAAAACAAGAATAATGTTTTGTGGATGAAATATGTTTCATATTGTATATCTGATGAATATAATAAGTTATTAGATTGGCTTCTATCATCACTTGACTTACTTTCTTTGATTTTAATATAATGCAATAGCTTATTTTGATAGTAAGCTACCTTTGGACGCAGTGTAATTAGTACTCTCTCCACCACAGGAGGATTCAGAGACCAGCAGCAACTATCTCTAAAGTGGCTCTTTTATCGTATGTGGGATCTTACGTGTGTTCAAAATGGTCTGTGTTATTAAATTTATTTTTACATATCAGAAAAGAAATGGTCTTTTTCTTATCAACCTTTCTCTCCATCTAACTAGAGTGACCAAACAATCATTTGAAGTTTGGATATTTCAAAAATATAAAATACTTGTAAAACTAGGGGGTTAGTTTAACGACACCAGTTTGAGTCCCCTTAGAGTTGCTGGAAGTTTTACCCGGTTGTTAACACCAGGGCCTCATAGGATTAATGGAGGTGTACGAAAATTGAACCGAAAACCCATAGTCATAAAAAAAACTGTAAAATCAAAATGCTTAGTGCCTCCGGTGTAAAACAATGGCCGGGGCAATAGGCCCCTCTGTATAAAACAACAGGATGATTGCTCAACCTCGCAAAAGTCATAGTGAAAAAAAAAACACCTATAATATTACTAGTTGATGCACACATGCACTATGCGTGCAACCAGTGTTTGAAGTTTCATTTTGAAATACTATGTAATTAAGATATCATTTGGCAATTAAATTCAATATGGAAATGAAGAAGTATCAAAACAACATATATTGGCGCTTGATCTAATTTATGGAGTCTCCCACAAGGTGATTTCCCAAAAACGAAAATTGAAAAAATGTCATTATTATCTTTGGAATTCCAAAAATCATACAAATTAATTCCATAAACTACTTCAAAACTACACAAATATAATATAGACTAGCATGTAACTCGCACGATGCACGAACGTACATATGTAAAACAAAATATAAGTTTTTTGTCGTAGATCAAGTACGTAATTATATTGAAATATAGGATTAAGTAGCACAGTAGAATAGGAAATAAAAAAGACAAAGTCATGATGCTTAAAAAGAGTGGAATTATTCAGCAGTCCGTAAGTATGTAACCCCCTCAGTCCTTAATTTGTATTCCTTTGCCCATGCAAATTAGTGAAAAACAATGTAAGCCGTGATACCCCCAAAATAATAAATAAATAATATTATTATCTCGAGTAAAGAAGCAGAAAATATAATATAAGATACTAAAGAGTTTAGGAGGTGAGATACTCTCCTAAATATTAATATCTGCTTTGGTTAAGCTTAATTTTTTGTTCCTTCGCTACTTGTCATTGTTAAAAAAAGGGTAGGGCTATTCCTACTCCTCAAAGTCTCCTAACACTCCATTTTCTTCTCAAAAGACTCATATATCCTTATATCAAGCCCTTCATCCTTCTATTTCACTTAGGGGTGGAAGCGGTACGGGTTTTTACCGTACCGTACCGTTTTGGTCCGAAAAAAAATGGTTTTGGTTTCATATATTAAAATACCAAAAACCGATCTTACCGAAACCGAAATTACCGCAAAAAAGTGGGTTGGTTTTGGTTTTAATATTTAAAAAACCGATTTACCGAAATTACCGTACCGAATTTACCGAAACCAAAAAAGATCGTACCGAAATTATCGTACCGTGCCGAATTTACCAAAACTAGAAAAAACCGTTCCGAAATTATCGTACCGTACCGAATTTACCAAAATTACCCTACCGAATTTACCTAAATCAGAAAAAAGTTTGTTTTGGTTTTGGTTTTAATATTTAAAAAAGCTTGTTGGTTTTGTTTTTGGTTTTTTGGGGCTTTTAGTGTTTTTTACCAAAACCAGAAAAACTCGAAACCCGAAACCAGAAAAAATCAAAATTTACCGAAACCAGAAGAAACCAGAAAAAAACCAGCAAAAACCGAAACCAGAAAAAACCGAAATTACCGAAAAAACCGAATTACCGGCCGGTTTGGTTTTGGTATTGATTTTGGTGTACCGGGTGGTAAACTGGTACGGTTTGGTTTTACAATCCAGAGTTTGGTTTTGGTATTGGTATCTACTATTTACCGACCAAACCGTATCGCTTACACCCCTAATTTCACTTGTACACATAAATAAAAAATAAAGTCTACTATTAACTTGAGGCAACTATTAAATGTTCTTTTATAAAAAGAAATGGTTTTGTTAGAAAAAACGTTTTTTACTAAAACTAAAAATAAAAAACGTTTTTTAATTCCTTCCCACATAATCTTCTGTGGCATCAAAACACTGATTAAAATGGCTTTTTACATATTTTTTTTATTTTTTTATCAAAACTGTTTTTTTTCAATATTTTCTTTATTTTTTGTTAAAAATGATTTTTTGGCCAAAAACTATATTTTTTTATTGAAATCTAGTTTTATTAAATTATATTTTTTGCTAAAAACTATTTTTCGTTAAAAAACTGTTTTGTTTTTGTCAAACCTATTTTTTAAAGATTCGCGATTGGATAGTGTCGCTGGCGCTGATCCACATCATTTAATGGATGTACATCCGTGCCAATGAACTAACCAATCACGAATCTTTAAAACGGACATTTACCAAATAGTCATTCTAACATTTTTTAATATGTGTACTCATAGAATTTTTGAAATAAAATAAAAAGGTTTGGACTGAATGTGTATTAAAAAATATTTGAGGGACTTTTTGGTAATTGATCCAAAACAAAACATTATTTTAACGAAAAATAGTTTTTAGCAAAAAATATATTTCAACACAAGCAAACATGACTTGACAAGAGTCATAGTTTTAACTAGTGCAGACACAACACGAGTCTTAATTCTAGCACGAGCATGGAACAACCCGAGTCATGATTTTGAAGAGAACTATATGACAAAAAATATATTTTTTATTGAAATTAAATATTTTGTATTAAAAAAATTTATATAAACATAAGGATTTAAATTTTATTTTTTAAAATGTATAATGAAAAGTTAATTTTGTTTTCGAATAAAATACACGTTTTGACTTTTTTTTATAACAAATTTTGTAAACCTTTTTTTTTATATTAAAGCAGTTTTTTTAACAAAAGATTTATAAAAAAATGTTTTTTTTAGCAAAACTATTTCTTTTTATAAAAACAATAGTTAATAATAAATATTTTTTTTGGTGCCTTAAGTTAATAGTAGATTTTATTTTTTATTTATGTCTATAAGTGAGATAGAAGGATGGAGGAATTGATATAAGGGTACATAAGTCTTTCAAGAAGAAAATGGAGTGTTAGAAGAATTTGTAGGAGTGGGAATAGCCCTACCCTAAAAAAATTGGTAAACATAAGCTTCAAAACAGTAAAAGTCCCGTAGTCAACTAAAAGAACAATAAGAGAGGAAACATAAAAGAACAATAAGAGAGGAAACATACATATTAATTAGTTTAAATATTAGTGCCATTCATAAGGAACTTTTAGTTGTAGCTTTTGGTCTGCCAATATAAAATAATGACTTGAATATAAACACTAAATAAAAAAATTATTAAATTCGTATACTCTGTGAACAAATTTTGTTAATAAAAATAAGATGATATAACTTTTACCCAATCCTCTATAGACAAAATTAAATGAACACATAAATTCCAAAATAAAAAAAATGCATGAGAGAGGAACCAAAATTAATGAAATAAAAACACAAATAAAAATATGGTTCCATGCTTATTTGTTTTTTAAGAAATGAACAACATATAAAATAAACATCCTCCATGACCACACTTTTGATCTTGTATTTTAAAAAGCAAAGAAGTTCAATTGATCTTACTGCCAATAAAAAAAGGCAACCAAATGATTGCTCCACACTTTAAACCATATGATAATTCTGGATGAATCGCCTACTTAAATCGTATTGTGACCGCATGAATTATGTGGTAATACATCCCATCATACGTGAACTACAACGGTTGTACTTTTTTTTTTTAGACAAAAACACAATATAACTCCTTAAGCCCCATAATCATCACCCTCTCTCTTATTATCAAAATCCAACATTTGAAGGAAGAAACCCATTTATATTATAAAAATAAATATAATCTAATAAAAGAACGTAATGCTCACATATAAAAAAAACATTGTGTGCTTGAATTAATAATACTTGAAACTAACATTGAAATTTTGAAATTATAAATAT
Source organism: Sambucus nigra (assembly GCA_949130495.1). Lineage (NCBI taxonomy): Eukaryota > Viridiplantae > Streptophyta > Magnoliopsida > Dipsacales > Adoxaceae > Sambucus > Sambucus nigra. The sequence goes on from OX422212.1 coordinate 540,278,399, forward strand.
TTGCACATTCGCTTTTTGAACTCGTCTTATTCATCTATTAAATTAATTAAAATTAGGGAGATGAGATATTTAGTCCCATATTTTATAAATTTTGAGTGACCGGTCTAGGCATTTTGAGTTTTGGTTGTTAATCCTAGGAAAGTCTGGTTAATTGAAACATGGGATACATGGCTTCGTCAAAACTTCAAAATGACTTCAGTTATGGTAGTTTATCCACGGGAAAAAAATCACCCACGTTGAAGAATATGACTTCTCTTAAGTGGTTATGGGACTAACATTGAAAGAAAAAAATCATGGTGTCATGGATAGAGAAAAGGTTACTGCATGGGACTAGCTCACAAAAATCTGTTAAATTATTAATTTCAAACCCCAAAACTATCATTCAAAATAAGAAAAAAAATCTTGACAAATAAGTCATATTTACATAAGACATTTTCTAATTGGTCTTGTAAAAATAATTTTTTTCTCAATATGTCATATTTATACATGTAGTGAATATTCACTACTTACTTCCAATAGGAACTATTGTAACAAAAATATTTTTTCATAGGACCTAAAATATCGTAGGAACTATTTGCCTAAAACACTTTTTATTAAAAAATATTTTTAAGGGGCATATATCAAATAGTCCACTGAATAGTTTTTATTAAAAAATGTTCAATAAAATTGAACTTTTTGTATGCCCCTTAAGAATATGAAAAAATATTTTTTTTAATAAATTTAAATTTTATTGTGGTTCTTTAAAACATATTCCTGAAAAACATAATATTGGGAATATAAAATAGTAATATCGGGAATATAAAATTTATTCCCTAAAAGCATAATATTATGAATAAATTAAAAAATGTATTATTGGCAATACAAAATACTAATAGTCTCGAAAACTAAAAAACGTAACTTAAAAAAAATAATATGTGGGTGATTATTTTTCTAAATTGTTTTAATCAAGTACTTTTTTTATTTTATTTTCGAGAATATTACATTTTTTTAATCACCTTTTTTTACATGTTTTTTAATTTATTCCCGATATTAATGATATTTTGGAAGCTAAATATTTTTGAGGGTTTTAACCGATTTGTCCTTATTACTAAATATGCAGGCAAATAGGTCCTATGATATTTTTATGCAACAACATATCCTATGAAAAATTATTTTTGTAACAATAGGTCCTATTTGGAAGCAAGTAGCGAATATTCACTATGTGTATAAATATGACATATTGAGAAAACAAATATTTTGATAAAATCAATTAGGAAATGTCTTATGTAAATTAGACTTGTTTGTCAATATTTTTTTTTCTTATTCTGAATAATATTTTTGTTGTTTGAAAGTAATAATTTTAATTAATTTAATAGATGAATAGCACGAGTTCAAAAAGCTAATGTGCAAATATTTATAATTTCAAAATTTTAAAGTTAGTTTCAAATATTATTAATTCAATCACACGATGTTTTTTTTATATGAGAGTAATAAGTCTTTTTATTAGATTATATTTTTTATGAGAATATAAATGATTGTTTTTCCTTCAAGTGTTGGATGTTGATAATAAGAGAGAGAAAAATGATGATTATGGCGCTTAAGGAGTTATATCGTGTTTTTGTCTCAAAAGACAGAAAGAAAGTAGAACCGTTGCAGTTCAAATATGATGAGATGTACTGCCACATGAGCTATGCGATCACAATGCAATTTAAGTAGGCGGTTCATCTAGAATTATCTTTAAATCATATCACCTCAGGTACTTACACACACAAATCTAAAGTTGAAAAACTGTAGTAAGCTGAGAAACCCACCAAGATGCAAGGCATAAAGATGGGTTTGTGAGAACACAGAGAACAATGGTTTAATGTTTTTTCCTTCTCACAAATCTCAGTTTGTAAATTCGTTTGTGAAACCATACCTCTAGTTTTGCAGACGTCGCTAGATTTCGTCGGAGTCGGATTGCGGAGTAAGATTTCCGAGTCACTTTATTTCTTCATTTATCAAACCATACCTCTTATTATTTTGGAACTACACAAAAAACTATTATACGATTGCACAGTGGAACCACACTTTCGACTTTTGTACCGGAATTATTTTCATTACTTGTCACTGCATTAACTAATTCTTTCCATGTAACCTTCCCTCCATCTCCCCAACTGACTCAACATATCTACTTAATTCCCACATATGATTTCCCCCCCTTTATAATATTTTCCCCCTATTTCGCTTTCTAATTGTTTTACTCGAGTGCATATGGGCCATCCTATTTTTCAATCCTAACATAGAATTCCCATAGTAAACATTCCTACTGCCTAATTTTTTACAATTGGTATGTTCCTCTCCTTGTGCCCCATTAAAAAAACCATCGATGTCTTATCTTTGTCTAAACCGAGTTGACAATAGTTCATGATTTCCAGTACATTTGTGTCCATGTTGTCTATTATAAGTTCCCCACTCCTGTCTAATTCTACCCAATAGTGTTTTTTTCATGTTTCCTCCCTGACATATTACTCCCCCATACCATCCCCATCATCCATGACATATTTTCCCATTCATTTAATATTAAAAACTCTTTTGTTGATATGACAAAAGAAGCAGAACTACCCATACAGTGGAATCAGATCAGTTTCGAACATGACATGGAGAGAAAGAAGCAAAAAAAAAAAACTCCCCAAAATACAAAAAATGAAGTGTAAATTGAACCAAAAGACAAAAAGTAAAATGCAAGGAAACGTTTCGACCCAAGATCCAGAACCAAATCCATAATGAAACCCATAAAATGAGTGATAGATAGATAGATAGATAGATAGATAGATAGATATATAGATAGATAGAGAGAGAGAGAGAGAGAGAGAGAGAGAGAGAGAGAGATGCATACTCGGTTATTAAACTTGATGTACTAGAGATGGTGTTGAGCTTCGTCTCCTCGACTTTTTGCCACAAATCCACTCAACCATAATCGCTACACCTACCATACCCCATAACCCATTCAAAAAATTCATCTCTCTCGCCATCTCCTCAAATATTGCATTAAAAACGTGGATCTGAACAAATGCCTAAAGAGAAGAGTGGTGGTGGTAGATATGGGGGAAGGGTTGTTGGAATTATGTGGGTATTCATCTTGTTTTTTAACGTGGATCTCAACAGTTGCATATCTCCTCAATTGACATACAAAATATATAGACATAAGAAGAGAGAGGGACGCCAGGAGTACTGCCTCGATAGCCATGTGAATTGTTGAAGAGTTTTTATATATTTAAAAATTAAATAGGGATAAATGAATGGAGCAATGTGTATTTAATAGAGTCATTAACCTCTAATAGTATCGTGTTAGTGTTATAATATAGATATTCAATTTAAGAGCCGTTTTAGTTAACAAAATAGATGAAATGGTATCTTTGGTAAGAATCTTTTTAATGACCATCTATATAATCTGAATATTCAATTTAAGAAACGTTTTAGTTAACAAACTAAATGAAATGGCGTATTTGGTATTTCATGAACAATGAAGGGTAATAAAGCCTAAATGTGACCTTTGGGTTTTAGCTGCTTTTTAAAGTAATATAGATTAAGGCGAAGTGGATGGAACTAATGTTATTACAAAATCGAATATTTTTTGGGTGGCTTGACATATTTTTTGGAGCCCTTTCACATACCAAAGCATTCTTTTTCGCAAGAAGATTAGCGTGGTATATTCACATTTTTTTATAAGTAAATAAAATGTATCGATAGGCAATCAAGGGGAAGGAACTAGTATACATGAAGTATATAACACAGCAAAATAGAGAAATTGATGTGTAATTAGATGAATGGAAGCGATTAATTAGCAAATACACAATAATAACATAACGAAAGGTAATAGATCTTTCTCTCTATAGGATAACATTCTAAAATATATCGAGTTAGTAAAAATAAGGGATTAAGATCCTTTTTATAGGGAGATGTTAGGTTAATATCCAAGCTAACCCTAAAAGATAAAAGACTAAAAAGAGCCACAAAATAAATGACAAAAAGACAAAAGACTCCAAAATACTATGCTCCTGCATCATTCTCCTCCCCTTAAGAAGTTATCATCTACTTTGCATACTATCGGTAGAAATTCGAGTCAACATGCTGAAGGGTGGCTTCTGTAATCCAGGAGCCCTCGGCCGCGGGTGAATCAGCTAGCGAACTAAGTAATGGGTATAGTCACGATAATGGGACGAAATGTCCTCCAATACAAGAACAACCTCAATGTAGTCCATATGGGGGCGAACAAGATGCCTCTCGATAGGAGGTAGCGGGATCGGCAAAACATGCGTACCCAAAAATGGAGATAGATCGGCCACATTGAATGTACGGTGCATCTGGAACTCATTAGGGAGATCAACTTCGTACGCATTGTCCCCACAAGTACGAATAATCGAAAAGGCCCCACGATAACGCATGTTTATCTTGTGCCCCTTGTCCTGCCGACATGCCTTTTGGAGGTAAACCATGATAAGACCCCTAGGATGGTATGCTACGAAATGATTGTGTGCATCTGAATGATCTTTATACGAGGCATAAACCTTCTGTAATTGAGTACGAACATCAGACTGTATGACTATCAATTGGGTAGCGAACGTGACATTGATGGGCTTACCAGGACCGTGGGGGAAGCTCTGTAATATCCATTGGGATGACGGGTGAAGTACTAAGAACTATTTGAAATAAGGACAAACTAGTATAATGGTTAATCACGTTATTGAATGCAAACTCAGCCTGAACGATGACTATGTCCAAATATCTCGAAGACTCTGAGGAAAGGCATCAAAGAAGATATCCCAAACTCTTATTGACGACCTCAGTGTGGACGTTTATCTAGGAATGAAACACGATGGAGAACTACAAGGAATAACGGAGTAAAGCCCATAGGGTGTGCCAAAAGTGACTGGGGAAGTGTACGTCTCTGTCTGAGGTAATTCTGAGGTGAACCCCGTGAAGTCAAATGACTTACTAAAAATAAATAATAGCTAGACGTCTCGGCTCATGGTATGCAATGTGTTATCTTAGAGAAGCTGTCCACTACAACAAACACTGAGTCATGCCCACCGTGCGGGGTAGCCCAACGATGAAATCCATGGAAACATCTCACCATGGTCGATCCGAGTTCGATGGGAGGAATACAAGCCGACATTAGAGTATTATCCCTTAGCTATCAGAGATTTGCATCATCATGGAGTGAAGGTATATGTATCCTGCCTCATAGTGGGCCAATAAAATCGATCACGTAGAGTGGAATGAGTACGAGGCTGCCCTATATGACCGGATAATCCTCTCGAATGGATCTCTGTAATGTTCTTCTCTTGGAGGAAGGGAGTAGGAATGCAAAAAATAGTGCCTCTAAATAAGAAGCCACCTTAAAGAAAATAATCTCCCCAAGTGGGGTCAAACTCGATGTCCATCGATTAGAGGTCTCGAACCTCATAAAAAATAAGCACCTGATTGTGAATGGTGACCAAGGGATGCATTCGATGACCGAGGATAACAAGAAACTGATTATCCAAGTCCTGTTAATGGATCGAATTTTATCCGAATCCGAATTCGAATCTGATCCATTTAAGCGGATATGGATCATGCCTAAAATTCAATTATCCAATTACCCGATTACCCGTTTATTAAATGGAGCAGATTTATAATCAAATACTCCGATCCGCTAATAAACTCGATCTGATTAATATTTTTAATATATATAAATTATACATAATATATTTTTAATTAATTTATATTGTATTTAATAATATTTTAAATATTTATTATAATAGTTATTTATTTCATTATCTATTTTTTTGGAACATTTGCAAACTAAATTATTGAAAGAAGAGTTGAAAATAATAATGTTGCAAATCAAGTTTAAAATAAATGGATAATCAGATCGAATCCGAATCCGTTTAACATAAAGGGATTATGGATTTGGATTTGCTTGATCCGATCCGAATAATAAATGGATCGGATCCGAATCCATTTAACATAAATGGATATGGATTTGGATTTTCCTGATCCGATTCGAATTCGATCCATTTATAGGCTTAGATTATCCTTCCCAAGTTTATGGTGAAGGTGAAAGGTAGAGAGATGGAGGTATATCTTCCATTTAGCATATCGACCACTCACCCAATGTTGGATATGGAGATAACAAAGTGCTTCATGATCATACTTAATGACAAACTCCTTATGAAGGAGGCATACCTGCAAAAAATTATTCTCTTTGACAATGGCATAAAGTTCAAGGTCATAGGTGGAGTAATTCAATATTGGCCCTGTCAACTTTTAGCTAAAAAAGGCGACCGGCTTGCCGTCCTGACTGAGAACTGCTCATATGCCCATCTTACAACCATCTCAATATATCTTTAACTACTGAGTGTAATTGATAAGTTTTAGGAGGGGACAAAAATTTTCAAAACTTAGATGTGACGGAAGGCTCTCTTTGCCTCCTTCGTCCACCTAAATTATGTCCTTAAGGAGGCATACATCAAATTCGTGATGCATGATATAATAGTGATGAATCCTATGATAAAGCATTTTAAAATCCCATGAGTCCGTGGAAACTACGAACCTGAGATGCTGAGGTAGGCGTAGTCAAATTAACAATTACTTTAACATTAGTGTTATCAACACAAATGCCTTCGCCTGACACAACATAGCCTAAAAATATAATTGAAATAGCCATGAAGGCATTTGTTTAGGGTGAGATAAAAATGATATGAATGAAGTACGAAAAGGATCGGCGATGTGGTTTAAATTCTCCTCCTCTGACCGAATGTAGATGAGGATGTTAACAAAATACACTACCATAAAATTGCTAATGAATGAATGGAGAATATGAGTCATAAAGAGCATGAGTGTGCAAAGAGTATTAGATAATCCGAAAGGCATCACTGTCCACTCATGCAATTCATCTTTCATCTTGAAGGGGGTTTTCCACTCGTCCCCATATAGCATCCTGATCTGATGATAACCACTCTTTAAGTCCATTTTAGAATAGACTCGAGTCCTATGAAACTGATTCGACATGTCCTCAAGTCACGAAATGGGTAAACGATACTTAACGATGATCTTGTTAATGGATTGACTGTCCACACATGCTCTAACTACCATCCTTCTTTGGGTTAAGAAAGGTGGGCATGAAATGTGGGGACATGCTCTCTCGAATAAGGCCTCGATCACACAAGTCAAAAATCTATCACTATAGCTCCTCATGATCCATAGGGGACATGAGGTAGTGAGGTAAATTTGGGAGGGAAGCTCCCACCATAAAGTCAATGGCATGGTGAATGTCACGAAGTGGGGGAAACTCAATTGGAGATGTATAAACGTCAGAACAGGAATCCAAAAGATGTCGAATCACTGGGGCAATGTCTATTTTTGGAGTACTAATGGGGATGATGAGTGCATAAATGTTATCAGTATTCGAGGCCTCCATATCCATGTCCTCATGAGAGATGATGAGAGTCGAAGGTTGAGTGGAACGGATCTCGCATATCGACTGTAACTAAAATTATTGTCCCTGATACTAAAATGTATAGGTGTTTGCACGACCATTGTGCATGCTTAAGTGATCGTACTGTCCAGGAAGACTGAGGATCAAGTGACACACCTTTATCTGAATAATTGTGCATTGCACCTCATCGACGTATTCATCGATGGAAAAAGTAATGCGACACTACTTACTAGGGGCAAGAGATCCGTTATTGCTAATCTGCCCAATGCGACGTGTCCTAGAAATGGGCTCAGTGGGATATACAACTTGTCAACCATCTCTTGAAAGACCAGATTGCCACTCTCTCCACAATTAATGATAATAGTGCAGAGGCTCCCCTTATTCGTATAATGTGTAAAAAAATACTCATAAAGAGCCAACTATTATCCTAAAAAAACATTAAATGCGGGCCAAGGGTGGGGGATACCATTAATGTGTGTATAATGTTGGGAGAGGCAGCCATGGGCGTGATAGTGGAGCGTTCTTCTTGAAGATGGAAAATGTTGTGCGGTAGTGAAAAATAGAATAGGAATATGGTAGCATGACGGTGGAAGGAATTGGTAAAATACCCAAAGAAGGACAACCAGAGTATATGGGGTCACGTGGGATGTAATCGAGTGGTGAGGAGGCTAGGGATTCTGTCTTTTGGAGTTTAGAGGTAAAGGTAGTATTGGAAATTATGGGTTTTATTCTGGGTAAGGTTTAAGGAGAGGGTGGTTTAATATATTGGTACAAATAAGGTTCCACCCTAGTGTTTCTGTCATGTTATAGATTCACCAGGAAGGGAATAGTGGTCAAAATTGTTGGTATTGCCCAATCGGGGGCTTGTCTCGGGAGGCTGGTGTGACACCCCGCCTAATTAAATACCAGATGATCAGTCCTTTATTAAATTATAATCAAAGTGAACGGTTGGTTCATTCTTAGCATCACTGTCGAAAAATAAATTTTCCAATTAAACACCCTAATTAATTAAGCTAAGTGACAAAAACCATTTTTAAGACATTAATTCCAAATTTCAATTAAAACAAATATATTTTAAAACTTTACATAATTCATAAGTTAAGAATCATCCAACAAATATACTGGAACAACCAATCCAATTAATTAAACATCCGACTAATTGATTCAAACATTAAAACTTAAAGAAATAAAAACATCCTGACAATAATAAATCCCAAAGTATAAATACTGGAAATAAGTGAATCGCAATATCCGACAAAACAACTGAATAATGAAAATGGGCGACACATGCCCAACTGGATAGATAGTGCTAGAAGTGGAATAAACAATGAGGTCGTCTAAGCAAGAGGCTTGCAACTCCCACCTAAGTTGCGGCACGTTCCTTCCAAAGGATTCTATGCAAGACGCCCCTGTGGCTGGGAACCTGTAATATATACATATATATATATATATATATATACAAGAGAGAAGAGAAAGTAGGAAACGGGTCAGAGCCCGATTGTAAAACAGTTTAAAATTAGTTTAGCAAGTATTTAAAATTCTTACCGGCTAATGCAGCCAACATATTAGTGCGGCACTCCCTTGAGAAATTCTCACCTCTCTTATAATGTGCACACTTATCGCACTAATCTTCCCAACAGTATAACTTATCTTATCTTAAGTTGTTCGTAAGGTTTCAAACCGACAGATTTTCAAATGTGTAAGAGGTTAATTTTATTTAACAGCAAAGTTCTCATTTAAACCTTATTTGATAATAAAGTTTCTCAGTAATATATCATACTTTTCAAACACTTATTCCCAAGTTGAAATAATTATTCATTTCGTACTTAACGTACACATAGTAGGTAGTTCCCATATTCCAAATTTAAATATATATATTAAATACTCATATAATATATATATTCTAACAGCACCCCACATAACAATTATGGTGCGGGAATACTCTACTATCCAGTCCCCGTATCACTCGTACTAAGGGAAATACAATTTCGGAATCACTCTCGAACTGTATTAACACAAAACACATACAATTGTTTAGGCGAAGCATACTTCCAAGTCTCTAAGAGGTCAGCAGATACCCTCACGTCTCTTAAGACCGTCTGACTATCGATCCGATAGCCTGTACCAAGGATTTCTATCTTCTAGGATGCGAGTAATTATACCCCATAAAGGTTCCATCAAGATAAGACTGTCCAAGTAGTGCGGGAATGATTTTTACACGCATATAGTATATGCATAAACACAGTCATATAAATATACTACTATTACCATATCAAATTTATGTACACTCTCACGACCCATAATTATGATATTTATCCTTATTACTCATTATTTAGTTATCACGTATAACAGTTTGTCTCTTATTTTAATTTGTGGGATTATTCCAATTTACTACGTAACACTAATGGATTCCTATCTCTCCAAGTGTAATTTCAGTAGGTATTCATTTTTGTTAACATAACTTTCTTACGAGTCTCACCCTTTAACACATATTCTCTTTGTCCCTTATATGTAAAACATCCCCGTGAAATGTTAATCTCGTCTTACATTAAAGGTTCCATATTTTTAATAAGTCATACTGGCCTTCTTTATATCACAAAATGTTCTAACATTAATATCCAAGAATGTCTAATCATTTAAGTTGGAACAACCTATAAAAAGGGGAATGTGAGTTATGCAGGAGGGGTCGATCGATCTATGGCAGGTGTTCGATCGATCGAACCATCGATCGATCGATGCTCTAGGGTCGATCGATCGATCAAGCAGGTATGGAAAATCTGCAGAATTTCTAGATTACGGGTTTCCTCTTCCAAAATCATCCAAAACGATATCTTTGATTACCAAACTCCAAATAATTTATACTACAAGTATTATAACCTCAAATAAATGATTTTCTACGTCAAGCATGCGGATTTTCATCATGAAAAACGAATTAAAAGGGTATAATCCATAAAAACATCAAGAACGCTAATATTTCTTTTGTCTTGTTTCTTCCCATTCTTTTATCAGATTTCATACTCTTTAATTACTGTAATTTCATGGTTCAACCTCTACATATGAATTGGCTTTCCAGAATACATCAATTACTCATACAACATGCGAATTCAAATCTCCAAAATAGGTTTTTCTTTCACAAACACTAGTTCTAAGCAATCCTAGGATAATAAAATTGGAGCATTAACCGAAATAGAGCAAGATAGATACTTTCCTGAGAATTTTCGGTTCAGATTTGTGGAGATTTTGGTGTGGTTGTGATCCTCGTTGTACGATCTAACGTTTGGTGGTGACGGCGGTGGAAACGGTGGAGTTCTTGGCCTAGAACTCCTTGGAAAACCTCTCCTCTTCCTCTCCTATAGCCGTCTTTTGTTTATGGTGTTTCTAACCCTAGAAGATGACTCTTGTCATCTGATATTCCCTTAGAATTTTCGTGGGTTTTCATGCCCAAAAATGTAAAATGTCCAAAACGCCCTCCCGGGGTGTTAATTAAGCCTAAAAATGCCCCGAGACCTGAACTAAACCCCAGGGTACATTATTTTGACTATCTCGACCCTTCCGGACACATTGACTCACTCAAAATGACCATACGGATGGCTTATAATTTATTTACTTTTAATAGTCCAAATTTAATCCCGACACGACACAAGCGCGTCCCGATAAATTTCCAAAATTATCAAATTAGATTCTCGTGATAATTTTACTAATCATAGTTACACCACTTACTTTACCCATAAAGTAACTTATAAGAAAATAATTACTAACTCTCATCACGCTAGTAAGTATTTAAATAATTTTCTGGATTAATATTAATTTAATATCTCTAATTAAATTTAATAAATCCCCCAAAATTAAAAGGCATAAAAATACGGGGTATTATAGCGGGGGGTAGATTTGGGGTTGGGCATAAATAGGGGGTTTAATGGAGGTGAAATGGAAATGGGTTTTGACTTGGATTAGGTCAGGACCAGGGCAGTTTTAGGGCAAGGAGTCGTGGGTAGCCGAGATTTGTCCAAAAGTGAAAGTGTGGTGCGAAAAAGGGTTGGTGTGGTCGGAATTGAATTTGGATTGGAGGAGGAATAGTTGCCAATAGATCCGTGCTAGATATCTGCTGACAGGTCCTAGTTTATTTGGGTGGGAGATTCTTGGGCATATCAGGTGACGACCCCTCCGTTGTAGTTTTCGGAAACTGTGGCCATCCAGGATCCCTTGATGTGGGCCCGCCCTGAAAGGAGAGAAAATAATCTCTTAGCACATGAGGGGATTCGAGGATAGAGGTCCTCTTTTCACCATTTGCGTGGTCTTTACGTGTTACTAAGGATATAAATCGACCATCATCAAAAGGGGATGAAAAAATAAAAATTGGAGTCGCCAGCCTAATTTGCTCAAGACAGGCAAAAGAAGGTAACCATATTCGAAAGAACGGCGCAAAAATACAAGTTGATGCAGACAAAACCAAATGAATCAAGGGTCTGGGGACTAAGGTACGGAATGAGAAGGTGTTAGGCACCCATCGTGCCTTTTGGTCTCTCATGGGCTATAATAATGTTCTCCTTTTTCTCCCAAATATGACCTATGTGTATAACACATGTGATGTGGAAATAGGTGAGGAATTTAAATCATCCTACTCATGTCCTGGGGAGGACGTAGATTGATTAGTCTAAGGAGTATACCAAAAGGAAAGGAATTATATGAAAGTACGATGTTAGTGACCACCAAATTACAGTCACTATGAGGAAGTTAATGTGTATGTCAGGTGGGAACACTTATTTATAGGCATATATATATATATGCACGATACTACCAAATATGAGATATAAATAAAATAGTGCAATGAATAAAATAGGACTCGAATCCCGGTAATGGTTCGAGACACCTACGTATCCATAATAATCATCAAAGCCCACGTAGGTCGACATATCACACGAGTGGGGATTAACTCATAAACTCAAATTTAGGACTCCTCTTTGGTTGTCTTTGAAAAAAACTTGCTCAAGTAAAAAAGTGTATAAAAAGTGAGGAGATCCTACTTTTGGATTTATAGGTGAACGTTTTTTATTTATTTATTGATTTTTTGACAATATATTATGTGAGTACTCTTAATAGAATAAGATATTATTTGACGTGAGATAATGATGTAAGATTAAAATATAACAAAGGTAAGGAAAGTGTTTATAAAGTACACTAATTAAATGAAATGGAGAAGAGCAGGAGTAAACCTCTTAAGAGGTTTTACTACTGATTTTTAAAGAGGAATATGGTAATTATATGGTGGTGGAATTATGGTGGAATAGGGATGATGTAGGTTGTAAAAGGTGGCATAAAAGTGATGTAAGGAAAATGGAGAGAAAATTAGAAACTTGGATTTATTTGGAGTGGCGGCGCACTGATTTCAAGGTATAGAATATTCTGATTGATGAAAGGGTATCCTCGAGAATGAGGTTATGAGGATTAGGGAATCTGTGGATTGATATAGGAACGATCCGCAGTATCATCATACCCCTCGCTTGCTGATAACTTAACGTACACCTCTGCATACAGGCAACCCAAAAAGAACCTTTTTGAAAAAAGGAGCATAAAATTTAAATCGTAAGTCCGAATCGTGCACGTATGGGATCGTTGGAAAGAGGATTCAGAGTTCTATGAAAATTTATTACGACACTCTCGGGTTCGATAGTAGACCAAAGTCAAATAGTGCTTAGAAGCGCCCAATGGACTCTAGATGAGGGTTCTCAGAGTAAAAAGGCAAGTACGTGCATACCGTAGGGATGATTTGTGCACAGTATGGATCATTGGAAAAGGAGATTTGGAGCACTCAGATAAACTCGAGTTGGAGGGCTTACTAAGGTCAAATAGAGCTCGAGAGTTCCCGATGACCTCTAAATTTGAATTTAAAGTAAAAAGGTGAGTACGCCCGAACTGTAAGGCCGATTTGCATAGGGTATGGACCGTTGGAAAGGGGATTCAGAGACTTTTGAGAATGAAATGTGATATAATCAAGTTAGAGGGTTGACCAAAGTCAAACATAGGTTTGAAATTTCTTAGTGGGCTCTCGATTAGGTCTTAGAGTAGGACCTGGGGTCCGAGGATGTTAGGGACCTAATGAGGTATTTGAAAGGTACTAGGATGGGGTACTTACAGAGACCCTCAAAGTTCGTTCTTGGAACAAGTGGAGTTTATCGAAAGATAGACACCTCATTGAAGGTTTAAGGTTCAGAAGGTAGAGGTCTCCCCTAGCGATTAAGGAAACAAGTCAAGGTGAGTTTTAGAGAGTGAAAGCGATCAGTTCAGATGGTTGAGGTCAATTCTGTAGGCCTAAAAGAGTGAATGTGACTGGTTCGGGGGTCAAGGCCGAGTCTGCAAACATGAAGATTAGAAGTGACTGATTCAGAGGGTCAAGTCCAATTCTGTAGATCTAGTTCAATTATGCGATCCTAAAGGGTTAAAGCGGTCGATTTAGAGGATTAAGGATGATTCTGCGAACCTAAAGAGTGAAAGTGACTGATTTAGAGGGCCAAGGTCGATTCGGTGAACCTAGGTCAATTATGTAGACCTAAAGAATAAAAATAACTAATTCAGAGGTCGAGGTCAATTCTGCGAACCATAACCAATCTTGCAGAATTAAAGAGTTGAGGATTGAGGTCGATTATATAGACCTATGTCAATTATATAAACCTAAAGTATTAAGGCGACTGATTCAGAGGGTCGAGGCTGATTCTATAAACCTAGGTCAATTCTTCAGACCTAAAGGGTTAAAGCGATGAATTTTGAGGGTCGAGGTCGATTATATAGACCTTGGTTAACTCTACAGACCTAAAGGATAAAATTAACCAATTTAGAGGGTCGAGGCCAATTCAGTGGGCCTAGGTGAATTCTATCGACCTAAAGAGTGAAAGAGACCAATTCAGAGGATCGATGTTGATTCTATGGGATTTGATCAATTCTACAAACCTAAAGAGTGAAAGAGACCAATTCAGGGGGTCGAGGCCAATTCTGCGAACCGAGGTCAATTATGTAGACCTAAAGGGTTAAAGCGACCGATTAAGAGGTTCAAAACTGATTTTGTAGATCTAAATCATTTTTGTGGACTTAAAGGGTCGAGGAAACCAACTTAAAGTTGATTATGTAGACCTAGGTCAATTCTGAGGACTTAAAGGGTTAAGGCGGTCGATTTGGAGGGTCGAGATTCATTCTATGGACCTAGGTTAATTCTACAGACCTAAAGAGTTAAAACGACTGGGTCATAGACTCGAGGCTGATTCTATGGACGTAGGTCAATTTTTAGGACCTAAAGGATTTTATTAATAAGTGACATTCTTCCATTCAAATCCTGCTAGGGAGTATGATGGTAATGTGGGCTCTATTTATGCTAACGCACTTTGCTTAGTAAATTTCTTGAAGCTTTTATGTACTTGATCCTCTAGAGATTTTTTGGGAATTTTGGGAATTTTTTTGTGCAATTATTCCTTTCTATCTCTAGTAATTAGTTTTGAGCGTACTTCTTCAAAAGAATTTATGAATGGCGTAGCGAAAAATGCTTGGATGGCTACTAACTGTTGGAGAGAAAGTCCAAGAGTCTATTGAAAACGCATATAAATCAAATCCTAAAAAAAATTACACATGGTGTATCTATATAGGATATTCAATATCTCATACCTTTGTGATTCCTTCTGGCTTGAACCGTAGAGATATGATCTCTTTCATGTTACACTGACTCGTGTCACAAATTAAACATCGTGTCAGCCAAAAAAATGGAATGATTTAAAAAAAAAATCATAACAGCCTCAAAAAAAGATATTTCATGAGTTTTTATGCCTTTCGATATCTGGAACCCGTATAAAAAATTCCATCCCCATCCGATCAACGGTTCTCAAGTTATGGCTCTAACAAGTAGATAGTATGACATATCGCACATCTGTTTGGATAGCTGAAATTTCGTAAAGATGTGTGAGGCAGGCGGATCAAATGATCTCTAAATGACTTGAAATTTCTCGTGCCACTTTTTCTATATGTCAGTAACCCATGATTCTAATTTCAGAATATTTGGACTCTCCGATTTCCCGTAATAGATTTTACAATATAAGAGCTTTCAAAAAGACCTCGAGATCTTCCATGCTATTCCTTTAAGCCAATACATGTCATTGGTGTGTGGGCACCTATGATCACAACCCTAATACTCCTTTTTTGATGTTTTTCATGATCTATATTGATCCCCCACTTATTAGGAGACAAGCGGTTGCTTATATAGGCTAGCCCCACCCCTAGGAGAAATAGAAGACTAGCTTCCTATAGAATTTAGGAATTCTAATTACTCTATAATTAATTCCATAATTCTATAAATTATTATTCATTCCACTAAAGAATAATAATTGCACTCTAGTCTACTATCTCAAAATTATAATTTCAAGCTCCAACTTATTAAATGCTTAATAATCTCCCCACATTAAGATTACTGATACCCGTCGATTAAATTAAATTACGGACAATTATATTTAATCGACCTCTTATAAATTTCTTGAGACCGCTCTCTTAACTTATTTGATATTTCAGATAATTAAATCCACCGGCTGGGTTTGACATTATCAAAACTTATGAGCTACATCAAGAGGGTATCATCAATCTCTTTACTGAGACGTGGATTCCATTCTTAATTAAATTTCACCATACACGAATTGATATTACCCAATCTACCAAGCTTATTGATCCATAAATGAATCTCACCCAATAAGTCAAACTAACGAAGAATTGATGGACATGTCCATCATTTATGTTTGGATTAAGAGTTTAATCACTCATAACAATAATTAGATGTTCATTATATTATATATTCAGTATAAAGACAATTATCTCTAATTGGTCCCGTTAAATACACACAAAGTGTACTAGCATAATAAGTCGAAACTATACTGTTTCCCGTAATCAAGATAGACCTAATAAAATAGTGTGCTACAATTCTACTGATGCTGTGCCCATCCCTATCTACGATTGTAAAATAGACTTATCTTCTACAAGGACGAATGATCTGATCTTCCGTGTGTAAGTCGAACTCTACACACCAAATCATATTCTTGGTAGAATAAAAGACACGTATGCATAAATATATAAAATAATATGATGCAAACATTACTTGTGAAGATTCTCATTATATAGACATACTAAAATTCACTAGTGAACCATGAATTTTAGTATACAATCCCAATAATATCCCACTTATACTTAAAGACATGGAGTCATTCATCTATTAACCAAACCTCGAACCTAAAGTAAAAGGCTTACTAGTTTTCAACCAATGCAATCACAACCACTAGAAACTCCGTTATGTATGATTTCTTATAAAAAGGGTACTATACACTTTCTGAAATCTTAAATCTGACTGAATACATGAGTTAGTAACCTACAAGTTACTTATCGGTTTATTTGGAAACCAAATATATATTCATTAATCCTTTTCAGGTACTTGAATATTTATTCTATCAAAACCAATGTTCTATTCTCAAGTAATACAAATTTCCAAATCTGAAAGATCGAATGTCTTTATTGGAATATTGCATAACAAAGCCTCAAAAGAACAATATCAATGTGATAACTTAGATAAGTAAAAGTACATTTTTTCTAGTGATCAAATGTTAATTTGATCCCAAAAATGTAATAAAATTTTCTAATGTTTCCATATTGAACTTATTGGACTATCAAAGGCTAAATGTATGATATATCCCTACATCGCGTGTGGCGATAAATATATTTATACATCTAGTAGCAAAAAAACCACCACGTTTCCATCACTCCTTTTTTACACACTGAATACATCTAACCATTTATTGAAACCATGAATTTGATTACCTCTGTTACTTGATTCACTTACAACTAATGGATATGACCCCATGTTTATGAATCTATATGGTTCCAAATATCATAACTTTTCCAAGAATGTTATGCATCCTTGTGAAGTAATACCTTCTTATAATTACAGGGTTTGTTATCTTCTTCTCCAGGGGTCACGAAGGGTGACAATCCTAAGATTAAAAATTCTCCCACTATGATAAAGTTATCCCTTTATGGGTGTACAAATCGTGATGCATTTATATGGTCATTACCATTATGAGAATTGACAATCCTCCCACTACGATAAGGTAAAAAAAATGTCATACTCATTTCTTTGTGATGTTTTCACCTATACTGGTCGTTTGAAGGAAGTTATCATAAGCCTAGTTAAACTTCATTGTTTCGAAGAATGCTTTTGGGAATGTGATCTGGAATATAGATTTAAGAATGTATCCATGTTCCAACTCGTCAGGTTTTTTCTCAACACAAGTGTTGAACTACCCATTATATAAAATACTGGAATTGAGTTCAAAACAATCATTTATTTTTAATGGGAGTAAAGAAAACCGAATTGGAAAACAATCTTGACATATGAGTATCTATATCTTATAAATAACCATCATAAATTTTATCACATGTGAAAGAAACCACATTCTTCTTTATTTGACACACCCTTACTCAAACTAACTTGTGGCATAATCTTCACGGATATAATTCGAACTAAGGATCTGTAATTCCTAAATTCCTAAATAGGTAGTTCTACAATTACATCAATCATAATAAACCAGTTCTAATATTTATGTAGCTATAATACCTCCTGATCATTTTTATCTAAACCATATTCAATAACTAGAAGAGCCTCCACTTCCGATGAATGTAGGAATCCACCTTCCACTAGTTTAGAATTCATTTAGACAAAATGACCTGAGTATTTGGAGCTACATATATATTATGGTTTATAAAGAACAATCTTATCCATTTAGTGATAAATCATGAATATTATTAAAAAAAACTATAGTGTACAAAATATGAGATTTAATTTATAATGATTATTCGCTTTAGTACCAAAGATGAATATAATGTTTATTAAAATAAAAAAATATCCTTTCATAAAAGAGTAGAAGCTGAACTAAAGTTCCTTTTATTCTTACAAACTTATAAGCAATCATTTAAAATAAATCTCAAATTATCAAAATTGAGACTCACATCTCCCCTTGTAATTATAAATTCCTAATAGTAGACAAATTCACCTATCACTAGTTGACTGGTTTCCTCGAACTAATGATTAATGGATCATGTTTCTACAATCGAGGTTACCAAGAACAAACCATTAAACATTATTCAACATTTTTTTGCAAATAAAATGTATCTACCTTGTTCTTTAAAAGAAGATAAGCTTATTAACTCCTACTAGTATTTGGATTGCTCTTAGTGAATCAACTCACGATTATGCAATTCACTAACTGTCTTTAAAACCTAGCCACTGCCTGAATTTCGACATAATACTTTCTGATTTAACTTTAGCTTTTATCAACCTTTCGGCTAAGAAGTGAAGTTATTTTCGTAACCTGAATACTTATATGATATCATGATAAAACATTTTGTTGAGGAGGATGTCGACATGGGTTTTCCCGTCTATTTCACCTCTTTAGATTTCTAGTTCTTTCAGATGAGAAATCACCATCAAAACATAATCTTATAACTAAGGCTATATCGATCATACTAATATTCATTTAAAGTCACTCATAGCAACCTGCCTAACTATATACCCTAATTATCAAACATTAGATGTGAGATAACGATCATATTATATGCACTGGACACTCATTAATATTAATGTCACGATATATCTAACTTAATGAAAAAGTCATATTGTGTCATAACATTAATCTTTTCCACTTATATTCCACATTTCCTTATAGAATTCTTATAATGTGACTATTCAAGACAACATTAAGAAAATACACATATACATTACTTTATCGTCAATACTATGTCCAATTTAAATTCAGTCTTTTTAATTATTTCTAGAAGGTATATAAAACTGAGTATGAAATACGTGAAGATTGGAGTAACCATTCAAAACAAGAGAATCACATAATAAAGAACACATTATGACAAGAAATTGACTTTGAATTCAATTTAAATTTTGTTCCTTCTACCATTTTAGAAGAATTCATTAGCATCCCAATTATTGTTTGAATTGCATTCCTCTTTGGGGAACCTACTATACATAATCACATTAGGTAGGCCAATTCCTTTAATTTTACCATCTAAGCAAAGATTATGCCAAATAAAATTAATAGCTAACACTTCGGTCCCATAAAATAATAACATTCCTCTTTGGAGAACCTACTATAATTTTGTGTCTAAGTTTATACCACCAACTAATTTTAGACTAACCCATATCACATAGACTCCTCCTTTGGGGGACGCCTATATGAATATGAGCCTAAAATTACCTGTAGGGAAATTTGCACTAGTTACCACAATAATTAGTATTCCTATTTAGAGGACCTACTCGTTGTTGAAAACCTACAAACTGCTAGTGGACACCGTGGGATTTGTTGGTGACCAAATCTCTCTCCCACTTAGTAATTTGAATTTTTTGTGAGGGTTATGATAAGGTAACTGACGCATGTCAAAATTTACGGTTGCCTAAATTTTTGCGCGTCCAAAACATGTGTAATAAATTTAAATTCTAAATTCCCATATATTCACAAAATAAATCTAGAAATTTAATTTATATTTTCTAATTACACATTAAAAAAACCCATCATTTAAAAAAATTTAAATTAAACTTATAACCGTGGAAACTATTCAATTTTAAATTGTCGTATTAAAATAATGTGATTTTCTAATTTATTTATTCAAAATAAAATAACTAATTTTCTTATTTTAATTATCGAAAAACAATAAAATTATTTTAAATTAAAATAATTCTAGAAATTAAATTTAATTTGAGTAATAAATAAAACCCATTAAATTTAATGAATTTAAAATGAACCACCAAAAAAATTATTTTCCAAGAAAATAATGATTTAGGGCTGGGTCGGTATTCCATATTGTCCATAATTCTAAGGGTCATCTGAAGCACCTTATACCTTTGACTTGCTTAAGTCTATATTGTATAAGTGTTCATCTAGTTTGGAAATAGTGACAAAATTGGTTGTCTATCCTAGAATCCAAAAAGCCTCAGAATTTATCTCTCTAATCCTCTTCAATGATCCATGAAGGTATAAATTGAATCACACTACACACATTTAGAAGTGCATACATGTGTACATATTGCTTGAAATTGAGTGTGTGATTAATTCCCCTTAAAATGGAGCTTTAATAATTTTTTGGGAATTTTTAAATATTTTTAAACCTTTTTTAAACATTTTTTAAATAAATGTTTTCATTAATAAAATGTGGTTATAAAATTTGTGGGGTTAATATTCTATTTTGAAAACTTCAGTTTTCATTGAATTGTTTGGTTGGGTAGAATATAAAAGCGCTAGAGACTTCAGGGTGATGCTTGTAATTAAGTTTGACGCGCGTTTGAACACCTATCACATGCCTACACTTGTCATCCTCCTGATGCTTCAATTTGTGTTTCTTATGTGAGAGGATTGCCTGGTGCATTGCTGAACGTTGGATCATTACTAATCGATGTCCTGCATGTGTTTTTAGTTAATCCTGGTGCTATATCTATGAACCAATCACAACCATCTTAACCACCGCTATTTCATGACCCTTGGATCAAGTCAATGTTTGAAAGACTTGATCTCAGCCCTTGATTGCCTTCGTCGTTCCAGAATCTTCCCTCTCCCCTATATAAACCCCCCACTTCTCAGACTTTCAAGACTTTTGGGCATTCGTCATTTCTGAGAGAAACAAAATAGAGAGGAGAGAAGTGAGAGAGAAGAGAGAAAAGAAAAGAGAGAAGAGAGAGAAAGGGAAAACTGTTAGCCAAAAACCAAACCCTAACCCTAAACACTTCATTTTCTGAATCAAACCTTCGTATACACCTAACCCCAAACACAACCTTGAGTGTTTGAGAGAGAGTGGTTTGTTCATTTGAAGCTGTAACCTCTTTGTCCTTGATCTTGTTTACAACTTAAACATTCGTGTGAAGATCTGTGTTTCTTTTTCATAGAAACTTTAGATCTACATTCTGCATGTTACATTTTCACTAGATCTGCATATTTCTTACTTGATTTAAGAAAATCTTTACTGATTTGGTTTTGAAAATGTTTTATGGTTTCTGTTCTTACGAAACTTAACCTTGACCTAGTTGGATTCACACTTGGAGATTTTCAATCTCAAAAATATTTTTAAAACCGAGATTGATTAAGATCTTGACCGATTTTGAAGCGAGATATCCGTGGAATCTGGGTTATATTAAAGGTCAAAAAGGTTTTTAGTTCTGTAAGAAAGAAAGAAAACAAAATCACAACATATAGACTTTATATGTAATTTTTATAGGACTGTCTATTAATGAGTATGAGTTCAAGAGAATCTCATCTTGTGCCACTTCTAAGGAAGCTTGGGACACATTAATCACTGCCCATGAAGGATACTCAAGAGCTAAAGCTGCTAAAACTCAAATGCTTACCCAGCAGTACAACTCTTTGATTATGTCTGACTCTGAGTCTTTTGATGACTTTTACATGAACTTAACTGATATAGTTACTAAGTTGCATGCTAATGGTATAACTTATGATAGGAATGAAATTGTCTCTAAAATTCTAAGATCATTAACACAAAAGTTTGACAGCAAGAGGTATGCTATTGAGGAAATGAGTGATCAAAACCTTACCCCTGAGTTACTCAGTAGCAAACTTAGGACTGTGGAAATGGAATTAGACTTTAAGAAACAATTAAATCATTCTCAAAGAAAACAGCCCAACTCTAACTTGAGTTTTGCCTCTAAGATATCTAAACTTGAGTCTAATTTGACCAACTCTGACTCTGATGAGGAGTGTGATATAGACAAACTAGATAATCAGATTGCCTTAATGTCTAAACAATTTAAGAAAATTGTCAAATTTCGAAACAAATAGGCAACTAAACAAGGCAAGCCTAACTATCCTACTCTGTCTAATCCCAAACCTCATGAGAGAGGTCTTGACAAACATCCTAAGGACAATAATTCCAGACCCACTAGAGACCTTAAAAAGATTGAATGTTTTAGATGTGGGAAACTAGGTCACATTGCTCACGATTGCAGAGTTAATCTGAATAAAGCCAACACACACAATAGAGCCAATGTCTGTAAAACTTGGAATGATTCAAGTGACTCTGATGAAGAGGAATTTGAGTCATCAAATGTACTTGACCCTTGCATGTCCTTTTATGCTAAGATCATTTACAATGATGATATACCTATGTGTGATAATGATGCTCCTACTTCTGCTTGTGTGAATACTGCTTTGACTGGCCTAGATGCTTTATTATCTGAAAATGTTGCTAGTTCTAATTCCGTGTGTGTGAGTCAAAGTGATCTCGATAACGACGATGTAAATGGGTGCGTGAGTACTAAAACTGAATCGTTAGGGGTCACTACACACACTTCACTTAGCGACTCAGACACAGATGACCTCCCAGATATCCATACTTTGTATGCTAAAACTCTTAAAAAAGGCACTAGATTGGAGAAGACTGTTAGAGACCTGACTAAGAAATTAGATGATCTAAGTCTTATTGTGAAGTTGAATGCTGAAGAGTACACTAACCAGTGTCTGACTCATCAATATGAAATTGAAACTTTTGATCAAAAATTAAAAGAGTTGACTAAAACTAATGAAACCCTGGAAATGAAATACAAGGGAACATTATTAGAACTGGAGGAAGCAAAAACAAAGACAGCTACTGTTTTCAAAATTTTTTCTAAGTTTGAAAGCAATTCAAATTGTTTTACTGACTTTGTTGTTGACTCCAAGACCAATTCTGATGATAGAACCGATATTGGATTTTGCCCTAAGAACAAACCACAAACTACAAATCTTGAACCTATTAAGTTTATGTCTGGGGGCAAAAGACCAATTGAAACATGTCCAGACTTTCATTTTATTAAAAAGGAATTTGATCAAAAGCAACAAGAGAAAGACATTGGAGAGTCTAGTAATTCTAAGGTTGACACTACACTTAAGACTAAATACGTCTGTCCTTTGATCAGAAAGGCTGAATCTACCTTTAAAACCATCCCTCCTAGGACTAGCACTACTGAACATAATGCTGTTAAACCCATTTTTAGAAATTTTCCTAAGGAAATTCATCCCTCAAGCAATCAATATTTCTCGTACTGTGACATTTATGGTCATTCCTTTGAAGGTTGTTATGCTAGGTGTCTAAACACCCCTGTGTACAACACCTCTGTCTACAAGAACTTTAACTATTCTAGGCAAAATCATAACCATTGTGTCCTTCCAAGACAACCTGATAAGAACTCTAACTACAGAAATAGAAAGACCAAAACTAAGAGTTCATTTAAGAGAAAGGCTCCCAGAAACTTTCCTAAACCAAAAGCTCAAAATTTAAACAATAAAAAGTTTGCTGCTCCAAATGTTTTTCGACAAAAAGCTGTTTCTCGAAAATTTTATCAAATGAGGGCAAACTTGCGCAAAATTAAAACTAGAGCTATTTGGGTTAGGAAAGATGATCTTTTACCCCAAATGAAGTGTAACATTGTTATCACTGCCTTAAAAGCTGAACACACTTCATCTGGTTGGTATTTAGATTCAGGATGTTCCAAACATATGACAGGAGATGAAACCAAACTTTTAAACAAAACCAGATTTGCTGGTGGGAAAGTAGTTTTTGGTGATGGAGTTTCATCCCAGATCATAGGTAAAGGAACCCTAAAAGAAGAAGGAATGCCTATTCTAAAAAATGTTCTATTAGTTAAAGGCTTTAAAGCCAATCTCCTAAGTATATCACAATTTTGTGACTCTGACCATACAGTCACCTTTTCAAAGAATAATTGTAAAATTCTAAATGATAAAGGTGCATGCATTATTACAGGATTTAGAACACCTGACAATTATTATACTGTCAAGACTAGTTCTGAAACCTGTAACATTGTCATAATGGATGACAATGAAATCTGGCATAATCGTATGGGTCACCTAAGTTATGATATCCTTGGTAGATTGTCTAGTCAAGAGATTGTTAGAGGAATTCCTAAAATTAAACCTATTTCATGTGTTGTCTGTGGTCATTGCCAGGAAGGAAAAATAGTTAAGACTTCGCATAAAAAGGTTAAAGACATTCTCACCTCTAGACCTCTAGATCTCATCCATATGGACCTTATTGGTCCCTCTAGAACTGTTAGTCTTTGTGGACACAGTTATATCCTTGTCATGGTTGATGATTTCACACGATTCACTTGGGTTGCCTTCTTGAAACAAAAATCTGACACGTTTCAGAATTTTTTGAAAATTTTACTAAGAATTGAAAATGAGAAGGACACAAAAGTCAATCGCATTCGTAGTGATAGAGGGGGAGAGTTCATAGACACAGGAATATTGTGACTACAACGGTTACAAACATGAATTTAGTGCGCCTAAGACTCCTCAGCAGAATGGTATTGCTGAAAGGAAAAACTGAACTCTTCAAGAGATGGCACGTGTCATGTTGCATGCCAAATCTCTACCTAAATACTTCTGGGTAGAATCTATTAGAACTGCATGTCATATCATAAATAGGGTTTACCTTGGGAAAAACTCTAAACAAACCCCTTATGAGTTGTGGTACGGTAAGAAGCCTAATCTGAAATATCTAAGAACCTTCGGAAGTCAGTGTTATGTCTGTAAAGACAGAGAACATCTGTCTAAATTCGAAACTCGTGGTGATAAAGCCATTTTCTTAGGATACTCCCCAAACAGTCGTGCGTATCGTATATACAATCTACGTACTAAGGCCCTTATGGAATCGATAAATGTAATTGTAAGCGACACTATTGTCGAAAATAAGATATCTGAATCACCTATTATGGTTGAATCTGAAAATGATTTCAAAACTGATTCACCAGAAATAGATGACTCATTACCTAGTGAGAGTCCTGAAGTACCTGGCTGGGTCTCTAAAGATCATCCCATTGACAAAGTGGTCGGTAATCCTAATGAGCCAGTTCGTACTAGATCCCAGTTAAGAAATTATGCTAATTATGCATGTTTCGTCTCTCTTGTGGAACCGAAAAATGTTAATGAAGCATTGAATGACACACACTGGATTTCTGCTATGCAGGAAGAACTTTTACAATTTGTCATTCATGATGTCTGGTATCTTGTACCGCGGCCTCAAAATAAAAAAGTTATTGGGACACGTTGGATTTTTAAAAACAAATCTGATGAAAATGGGGTAATCCTTAGAAACAAAGCTAGACTAGTTGCTCAAGGCTACTCACAAATAGAAGGAATAGATTTTAGCGAGACTTTTGCCCCTGTCACTCGTCTTGAATCTGTTCGACTTCTTTTCGCCATAGCGTGTCACTTAAAATTTACACTTTATCAAATGAATGTCAAATCTGCCTTCCTCAATGGAATTCTGTCCGAAGAAACATATGTAGAACAACCCAAAGGGTTCATTGACCCTAAATACCCTAACCATGTCTTTCGTCTAAAAAAGGCTTTGTATGGCTTAAAATAAGCTCCTAGAGCTTGGTATGAACGCCTTTCCAACTTTTTATTGGATAAGGGTTTTAAGAGAGGAGGAAATGACTAGACTCTCTTTGTCAAACATTTTGACAAAAACATTATTATAGCCCAAGTCTATGTAGACGACATCATTTTAGGGTCAACTTCAAACTCTGAAGTTAAATCTTTTTCTGCTATTATGCATAAGGAATTTCACATGTCCCTTATGAGGGAGCTACAACTTTTCTTAGGATTTCAAGTGAAACAGAATTCTGATGGACTATTTGTCTCTCAAACTAAGTATGCCTTAGATCTTGTTAAGAAATTTGGTTTAGATAATGCTAAAGTTGCCAAAACGCCGATGAGTACTACTGTTAAATTATGTAAAGATGAAAATGGTAAGTCAGTTGATTCCACACTCTATCGTAGTATGATTGGTAGCCTACTCTATCTAACTGCCTCGTGACCAGAAATAATATATGCTGTATGTCTGTGTGCTCGTTACCAGAATAACCCTAAAGAGATCCATTTATTGTGTGTAAAACGTATAATAAAGTACATAAAAGGCACTCTTAATCTTGGACTTAGGTACACTAATGATACCTGCAGCACCATCATAGGGTATACTGATGCTGATTGGGCCGGTTGTACTGATGATAGTAAAAGTACATCAGGTGCCTGTTATTATGTCGGCAATAATTTAGTTGGTTGGAGTAGTAAAAAACAGAATTGCACATCTTTATCTACGGCTGAGTCCGAATATATAGCAACAGGAAGTTGCTGTGCTCAGTTGTTATGGATAAAACAAATGTTAAGCAATTATGGGATCAAAGAAGATCAGTTACAATTGTATTGTGACAATCAAAGTGCCATTAACATATCTAAAAACCCGGTTCAACACTCGCGAACTAAGCATATTAAAATAAGGCATCATTTTATACGCGAACTTGTTGAAACTAAGAAAATTAGAAATTCATTACCTGCCTACTGATCTGCAACTTGCAGACATGTTCACTAAACCTCTAGACTATAACCGATTTCTGTATTTACGAAATTCTATTGGTATGGTATGCGCTGATTAAACTCTTAAGACTTTAAGTTTTACCCTTTGTCCATTTGAGACAAAATGGGAGAGAAATTTGAGTTTTATGAGTTCAATGTTTTGTTCACATTTCATCTAAACTGCTTGATCTTAGTGTGTATATTTGCAGGGATCTCTTCTACTGATTGTCTACCTTTTCTAGTGTAAAATTTTGTAAATAGTTGAGTTATGTAATTTTTGACTTTCTAAGAGATGGGTAGATAGTATCTTTTGTATAGGACTAGGTTTTATTTTTTTTGGTTCCCTACGAGTTTTAAGCTAACTCAAAGGAGATTTTGTCTCATATTTCCAAAGGGGGAGATTGAAGCACCTTATACCTTTGACTTGCTTAAGTCTATACTGTATAAGTGTTCATCTAGTTTGGAAATAGTGACAAAATTGGTTGTCTATCCTAGAATCCAAAAAGCCTCAGAACTTATCTCTCTAATCCTCTTCAATGATCCATGAAGGTATAAATTGAATCACACTACACACATTTAGAAGTGCATACATGTGTACATATTGCTTGAAATTGAGTGTGTGATTAATTCCCCTTAAAATGGAGCTTTAATAATTTTTTGGGAATTTTTAAATATTTTTAAACCTTTTTTAAACATTTTTTAAATAAATGTTTTCATTAATAAAATGTGGTTATAAAATTTGTGGGGTTAATATTCTATTTTGGAAACTTCAGTTTTCATTGAATTGTTTGGTTGGGTAGAATATAAAAGCGCTAGAGACTTCAGGGTGATGCTTGTAATTAAGTTTGACGCGCGTTTGAACACCTATCACATGCCTACACTTGTCATCCTCCTGATGCTTCAATTTGTGTTTCTTATGTGAGAGGATTGCCTGGTGCATTGCTGAACGTTGGACCATTCCTAATCGATGGCCTGCATGTGTTTTTAGTTAATCCTGGTGCTATATCTATGAACCAATCACAACCATCTTAACCACCGCTATTTCATGACCCTTGGATCAAGTCAATGTTTGAAAGACTTGATCTCAGCCCTTGATTGCCTTCGTCGTTCCAGAATCTTCCCTCTCCCCTATATAAACCCCCCACTTCTCAGACTTTCAAGACTTTTGGGCATTCGTCATTTCTGAGAGAAACAAAATAGAGAGAAGAGAGAAGTGAGAGAGAAGAGAGAAAAGAAAAGAGAGAAGAGAGAGAAAGGGAAAACTGTTAGCCAAAAACCAAACCCTAACCCTAAACACTTCATTTTCTGAATCAAACCTTCGTATACACCTAACCCCAAACACAACCTTGAGTGTTTGAGAGAGAGTGGTTTGTTCATTTGAAGCTGTAACCTCTTTGTCCTTGATCTTGTTTACAACTTAAACATTCGTGTGAAGATCTGTGTTTCTTTTTCATAGAAACTTTAGATCTACATTCTGCATGTTACATTTTCACTAGAGCTGCATATTTCTTACTTGATTTAAGAAAATCTTTACTGATTTGGTTTTGAAAATGTTTTATGGTTTCTGTTCTTACGAAACTTAACCTTGACCTAGTTGGCTTCACACTTGGAGATTTTCAATCTCAAAAATATTTTTAAAACCGAGATTGATTAAGATCTTGACCGATTTTGAAGCGAGATATCCGTGGAATCTGGGTTATATTAAAGGTCAAAAAGGTTTTTAGTTCTGTAAGAAAGAAAGAAAATAAAATCACAGCATATAGACTTTATATGTAATTTTTGTCTGTAAATCTAAGTGTGTGTGAGTTCATGCATGTGAATATGAATCACTTCACAAACACTTAACACACTACTACACTGAAAGTGTTGTGTATAAGATCAAAGATCATTGAGTCGACATAAGGAAGCTAAAGCAAAGGAAGTTATCAAACTGGAAGAACATCATCAACAATCAGATCTATGAGAAGTTAGAAGGACACCAAGTGGGGTATATTCCTAAACTTAGAATAGGTTGATTTGTGTGCATGTATGTTGTATTGTTTGTAACTATTATTTGTTATTAGTGGATTTTTGTTTTTGTGACTTAGAAGTCACCGTGGATGTTTCCTCTGTTGGGAGAGGTTTTACCACGTTAAAAACTGTGTGTTGATTATCTTCATCTACTCATCTCATTCTATAAGTGTGCTGAATTTTTGAAACTGTCTTAGTTTTAAAAACTGATCACTAAGTCTTAATTACTCTCGTCCATAAGTTTTTTTTGCAAACACATCTTGTTGTTTATAATTTTTATTTTCAAAAGAAAAGGGTTTCTCCAACAAACATCTCGGAGTTGCTTATACAGTTTAATCTTGTATTAAACGGCATTAGCGACGTTTTTCATCATCAACACATATTAATAGCGCAATAATTAAAACATGGATAATATAGGCATAACTCAACTTGAATAAAAAAATTGAGTTAAATAAGGATTCCCGACTATTATGGTCAACATGCAATTATGTTGAGAACTCAACAGTCATCCTTGAACCCAAGAGTCACCCTTGAACTCAACAGTCGTCCTTAAACCCAAGAGTCATGAACCTAAGAGTCATCCTTGAACTCAACAGTCATCCTTGAACCCCAAGAGTCTTGAACCCAAGAATTATATTTGAACTCAAGAGTCACGATAAAAATAGTAACAAATTACAGATGTCCTATGCCTCCATTAAGGAGTTCACATTCTACATCAATATTACATTAATCCAGAATAAAAAATAAATAACCACGAATAAACCATCGTGGGGTCCAATCATATAAAATAAAAACATAAATATGTGACCATAATAGTGGGATTAGATCGCTGTAGAAGATAGTACGTATCAAAATTATACCCAACATTCATGCACATATTCGACTATTTTATTTTTATTGGACAATATGGCTGAATTCAACCTATGCGCAGTATCAACATGGCTCTGATACCAATTGTTAGAGAGAAAGTCCAAGAGTCTATTGAAAACGCGTATAGATCGAATCCTAAATAAAATTACACATGGTATATCTACATAGGGTATTCAAGAGCTCATACCTTTGCGGTTCGTTCTAGCTTGAACCGTAGAGATTTGATCTATTTCATGTTGCACCGACCCGTGTCACAAATTTAACGGTATGAGCCATAAAAACGAAATGATTTGTTTTTAAATTCATAACAACCTAAAAAATATATCTTTTGCTATTTTTATGCCTTTCGAGTTTTGGAACCCGTAGAAAAAATTTCAGCCCCATCCCATCAACGGTTCTCAAGTTATGTCTCTAACAAGTAGATAGTATGTTGTGTCGCACATCTGTTTGGATAGCTGAAATTTCGTAAAGATGTGTGACGCAGGCGGATCAAATGATCTCTAATTGACTTGAAATTTCTTGTGCCTTTTTTCTATATGTCAGTAACCCATGAATCTAATTTCAGAATATTTGGACTCTCCGATTTCCCGTAATAGATTTTATAATGTAAGATCTTTGAAAAAGACCTCGAGATCTTCCATGATATTCCTTTAAGCCAATACATGACATTGGTGTGTGGGCACCAATGATCACAACCCTACTACTCCTTTTTGGATATTTTTCATGATCTATATTGATCCCCCACTTATTAGGAGACAAGGGGTTACATATATAGGCGCATGGGGACCCCTAGGACAGACAAAAGACTAGTTTCCTATAGAATTTCTGAATTCAAATTACTCTTTAATTAATTCCATAATTCTATAAATTATTATTCATTCCACTAAATAATAATAATTTCACTCTAGTCTACTATCTCAAAATTATAATTTCGATCTCCACATTATTAAATGCTTAATAATCTTCCCACGTTAAGATTACAGATACCCGTCAATTAAATTAAATTACTGACAATTATATATAATCGACCTCTTATAAATTCCTTGAGACTGTACTCTTAACTTATTTGATATGTCAGATAATTGAATCCACCAGTCGGGTTTGACATAATCAAAACTTATAAGCTACATCAAGAGGGTATCATCAATCTCTTTACTGAGACGTGAATTCTGATAGAAAGACATTTTTGGTGTATATTTTTTGTCCTTGCTTGAAAAGCTTCTCTAATCAAAATCCTCAAATACCTACAAAATATAATATCTCAAGTGTATCAATCCACATCAAGGGGGTAAAGCGGGGGAAAATAATTGCAATTTAATTTTTATTTTCTTTTTTGGCTTTTGCTTTTTCTATTTTTTTTAACTTTTTCTAATATTAAAACAATTGGGTGAGTTGAGGTGAAATAACACTAAACTAAAATGTGAGATAAAAACAACTAACTAGAAAGTGACTAAAAGTGAAAAATAAAGTCTAACACTAAAATAAGAGATAAAGTGAGGTAAATAAATGCGAGAACAATCAGGAGTGGGACTACACCACAAATTTTAGCTATTATAACTAATTAATTTAATTATTTGAATTTTCTCAAATTAATATCAAACTTACAAATCAACTCTCGTTGCAAGTGTAATTTTAATAGTAATCTTTTAGAAAATTAAGTTTAACCCCCCATAATTCTACAAAATATAGATCTACACTCCTTTTAATTAATCACCCGCTAGGATCGATTTATCAAAATTTATATAAATCTAGAAAATGAATTTTAGAGTTGAAATTCAAGGAATAATACCACACTTAAGAAACCCCTATCTCTAGTTCGAATCTAAAATGGGATTATAACTTAGAATTTTAATTTTCTCTCGAAAGTCATTTATCCTCTCTCGAGGCGTAAATTTAAGGGTGAGGTATCAAAATTAATATTCAAAGGGAATTTTCAAGTAATCAAACTAATTAAATCAAAATAACATCAAATAAAGGTTCACCCCACCCCTTGAAAGGGTATTTATCCTAATATAATATCAAACATGGTAATCAAATAATCAAAGGCTAATAAAATAAAGTAGAAGAGAAGAATAATCAAACCAAATCTCTTTCAGTGAAATTGGACTCCAATCCTTGAATTTGCAATTTACATCCCTCCAATTTGTTTGATCAAACCAAAATTACATCAACAATTACACTCAAAAATGGATTCTCACTAATCTAAAAAAAGTAAAATTAAATTAAATTCTAACCTAAAAAAAACTAAACTAAAAAATGGTGTTTCTCTCTCTATAATTCTCCCAACTAATTCCTATTCTAAAGCTATTTTCAAATTGAGTCTTCCATTTTTTAAATAGTAAGTATGGAGCATGGGGGTAATTTGGGTATTTTGGAGTGCACATGTGCATAACAAAGGTGTGAGGTAAGGAAGGTGTATGGGTGAGGGAATTGGGTGAAAAAATGTGATATGGTTATGGGGTATTTTGGGTATTGGAATAAAAATAGGTAGTTGCGGGTAATAAGGGAAAAGAGGGTTAAGTGGGGTATATTAGTCACATGTGGGTTTATTTGGCATTTGGTTTTGGCTTGGTGTATGTTAACAGATAGAGAAAATGATTTGGCTTGGTTGAGGTTCAAATGGGTTTTGGGTTAGGAGATGTGGGATTCGGGTTTAGATGGTGGATCGGGTAGCTAAGGCTAGAGGTGGCAGCGGCTTGGAGGTTGGTATCGCTGGTTTTGGGTTGGCCAACAAGTTTGGAGGTGTGGTCGAGGCGGGTTTGGGACTATCGCGGGTTGCAGATGGGTTGATCAGTAGGTTGGGTCACAAATGGGTTTCGAGGTCGTCGGTTTTTGGAGGGTGAGGGGCGGGATGGAGGTGAGGACGACAGATCTCGGGTTTTGGGTTGATTATGCACTCACGCGGTGGAGGTCCTCGGCCTTTGGGGTTGAGTTGACGGAGGTATGGGTTAAGGTCGGGGGTTTGATTTGGGGTTTGGCTATAGGTTTGCCAGGGGATATGGTTGGGTGTGTGTGTGTGTGTGTGTTGATTGTGTTAATTTTGAGGTGGGTGATGGTTGTTATGGTTATGGAGGAAGGTGAGAGAAGATAGAGTTGTGTGTGGAAGAAGATGAAGGGGGGAGGTATTGGGTGTGTGAGGGTGTATTGGTTATGTGTGTGTGAGTGTGGATTAGTTTAGGTGTGTGTGGGTATATGGTATGTGGGTGTGAGTGTGTGTGTATGTTTAAATTGTGACCCTTAGAAAAATAAAATAAAACTAAAATTAATAAAACTAAAAATAAAAAAATAAAATCTAAAAATAAAACAAACTAAAAACAATAAAAATGAAAATACTAAAACTAAAAAAAATAATCCTAAGCTTATATAAAAACTAAAATAAAACAAAAGAAATAAAAACATAAAATCTAAATGAAAACTAAAGTCCTAAAAAATATAAAATCTAATAAACTAAAAATAAACTCCTAAAAACTATTCCTAATAAAACTAAAAACTAATAAAAATAAAAATAAAATAAAATTACAATAATAAAATAAAAATAGAAAATAAAACCTAGAAATCCTAAATAAAGAAAAAATAAATTCTAAAAATAAAAATTACTCAAACTAAAAATCTAAAAAAAATATAAAAGGGCACAAACTAAACGCACATGGGGTGTGGGGTAGGTTTAGGCTCGGGTTTGGTTATGAGAGAGGTTATTAGCTCCATTTTAACTGCATATTGCCTCAAAATATATCTTTTGACACCGCAACTACAATTAAGCCTGCACAATGAACATTTACGCGCACAAGACCCAATTGCTAAGAATTAGCAACTAAAATTTATTTATTCGGGGTATAAAATATAAACTTTTGGGTTCTTATCTGATTTCATTCATAATTAACTTTCACCATACACTAATCGATATTACCCAATCTATCAAGATTATTGATCCATAAATGAATCTCACCCAAAACGTCAAAGTAACGAACAATTGATGCACATGTCCATCAATTATGTTTGGATTAAGAGCTTAATCACTCATAACAACAATGAGATGCTCATTATCTTATATAGTCAGTATAAAGACAATTATCTCTAATTGGTCCCGTTCAATACACAGAAAGTGTACTAGGACAATAAGTCGAAACTATACTGTTTTCCGTAATCAAGATAGACCTACTAAAATAGTATGCTACAATCCTACTGATGGTGTGTCCATTTACATCTAAGATTGTAAACCAGACTTATATTCTACAAGGACGAATGATGTAATCTTCTGTGTGTAAGTCAAACTCTACACACCAAATAATCTACTGTGTAGAAAAAAAGACACATATATAAAATATTATGATGCAAACATTACTTGTGAAGATTCTCATTAAATAGACATACTAAAATTCACTAGTGAACCATGACTTTTAGTATACAACCCCAACAATCTCCCACTTATACTTAAAGACATGGAGTCATGCATCTATCAACCAAACCTCACACCTAAAGTAAAAGGCTTACCAGTTTTCAAATAATGCAATCACGACCACTAGAAACCCCCTATTGTATGATTTCTAATAAAAGGGGTACTATGCACTTTCTGAAATCTTAAATCTGATTAAATACATGAGTTAGTAACCTACAAGTTTCTTATCGGTTTACTTAGCAACCAAATTTATATTCATTAATCATTTTCAGTTACTTGAATATATTTTCTACCAAAACCAATGTTCTATTCTCAAGTAATACAAATTTCCAAATCTGAAAGACCGAATGTCTTTCTTGGAATATTTCATAACAAAGCCTCAAAAGAACAATATCAATATGATAACTTAGATCAGTAAAAGTACATTTTTTCTAGTGATCAAATGTTAATTTGATCCCAAAAATGTAATAAAATTTTCTAATATTTCCATATTGAACTTATTGGACTATCAAAGTGTAAATGTATGACATATCCCTACATCGCGTGTGACGATAAATGTATTTATACATCTAGTACCTAAAAATACCACCATGCTTCCGTCGCTCATTTTGTACACACTGAACACATCTAACCATAAATCAAAATCAAGAATTTGATTAACTCTCTTACTTGATTCACGTACAACTCATGGATATGACCCCATCTTGATGAATCTGTATGGTACAAAATATCATAACTTTTCCAAGAATGTTATGCATCCTTGTAAAGGAATACCTTCTTATAGTTATAGGGTTTGTTATCTTCTTCTCCAGGGGTCACAGAGGGTGACAATGATAAGAATAAAAAACGCTCCCACTATGATAAAGTTCTCCCTTTACGGGTGTACAAACAGTGATGCGTTTATATGATTTTTACCATTACGAGAATTGACAATCCACCCATTACGGTACGGTAGAAAAATGTCATACTCATTTCTTTGTGATGTTTCACCTATACTGGTGGTATGAAAGAAATTTTCATAATCCTATTAAAACTTATTCGTTGCGAACAATGCTTTTGGGAATGTGATATAGAATATAGATTTAAACATGTATCCTTCTTCCAACTCATCAGGTTTTTTCTTAGCATAAGTGTTGCACTATCCATTATATAAATTACTGGAATTGAGTTCAAAACGATCATTTATTTTTAATGGGAGTAAAGAAAACTGAATTGGAAAACAATATTGACATATGCGTATCCATATCTTATAAATAACAATCATGAATTTTATCACGTGTGGAAGAAACCAAATTCTTCTTGATTTGACACACCGTTGTTGAAAGTAACTTGTCGCATAATCTTAACGGATATAATTCGAACTAATGATATGTAATTCTTAAATTCCTAAATAGGTAGTTTTAGAATTACATCAATCATAATAAACCAATTCTAATATTTCTGTAGATATAATACCTCCTGATAATTTTTATCTAAACCATATTCAATAACTAGAAGTGCCTCCACTTCCGATGAATTTAGGAATCCACCTTCCACTAGTTTTGAATTCATTTAGACAAAATGACCCGACTATTTAGAGCTACAGATATATTATGGTTTATAGAGAATAATCTTATCCATTTAGTGATAAATCATGAATATTATTAAAAAAACTATAGTGTACAAAATATGAGATGTATTTTATAATGATTATCCGCTTTAGTACCAAAGAGGAATATATTGTTTATTAAAATAAAACAAATATCCTTTCATAAAAGAGTAGAAGATAAACTAAAGTTCCTTTTATTCTTACATACTTATAAGAAATCATTTAAAATTAATCTCTTATTATCAAAACTGAGACTCACGTCTCCACTGTAATTATAAATTCCCAATAGTAGACAAATTCACCTATCACTAGTTTACTGGTTTGTTGGAACCAATTATTAATGGCTTATGTTTCTACAATCCTGGTTACCGTAGAACAAACCATTAAACATTATTCAACTTTTTTAGCAAATAAAATGTATCTTCCTTGTTCTTTAAAATAAGATAAGCTTATTAACTCCTACTAGTATTTTGACTGCTCTTAGTGAATTCACTCCCGATTACGCAATTCACTAACTGTCTTTGAAACCTAACCACTCCCTGAATTCCGACTTAATAGTTTCTGATTTAACTTTAGCTTCCATCAACCTTTCGTCTACGAAGTGAAGTTATTTCATTAACTTGAATACTTATATGATATCATGATAAAACCTTTTGTTGAGGAGGATATCGACATGGGTTTTCTCATCTATTTTACCTCTTTAGATTTCTAGTTCCCTCAGATGAGAAATCATCATCAAAACATAATCTTATAACTAAGGTTATATCAATCAAACTAATATTCCTTTAAAGTCATTCATAGCAACTTGCCTTACTATATACCCTAATTATCCAACATTAGATGTGAGATAATCATCATATTATAGGCACTGGAAACTGATTAATATTAATTTCACGATATATCTAACTTAATGAACAAGTCATATTGTGTTATACCATTAATATTTTCAACTTATATTTCATATTTCCTTATAGAATTCTTATGTTGTGACTATTCAAGACAACACTAAGAAAATACACATATGCATTACTTTATCGTCAATACTATGCCAAATTTAAATTCAGTCTTTTTAATTATTACCAAAAGGTATATAAAACTGAGTATGAAATACGTGAATATTGGAGTAACCATTCAAAACTAGATAATCACATAAGAAAGAACATATTATGACGAGCAATTGACTTTGAGTTCAATTTAAATTTGGTTCCCTCTGCCATTTTAGAAGAATTCATTAGTATCCCAATTACTTTTTGACTAAAATTCCTCTTTGGGGAGCCTACTATACATAATCACAGTAGGTAGGCCAATTCCTTTAATTTTACCATTTAAGCAAAGACTATGCCAAATAAAATTAATAGCTGACACTTTGGTCCCACAAATTAACAACATTCCTCTTTGAAGAACCTACAATAATTTTGTGTCTAAGTATATACCACCAACTAATTTTAGACTATCCCATATCACAAAGACTCCTCCTTTGCGGGCCACCTATATGAATATGAGCCTACAATTTTCCCTTAGGAAATTTGCAATGGTTACCACAATAATTAGTATTCCTCTTTGGAGGACCTACTCGTTATCGAAAACCTACAAACTGTTGGTGGACACCGTGGGATTTGTTTGTGACCAAATACCTCTCCCACTTAGTAATTTAATTTTTTTTGTGAGGCTTATGAAAAGAGAACTTTAATTTAAATATTTAAAAAAAATACAAGGTAACTGACGGATGTAAAAATTTATGGTTGCCTAAATTTTCGCACGTCCAAAACATGTGTAATAAAGATAAATTCTAAATTCCTTTATATTCAGAAAATAAATCTGGAAATTTAATTTATATTTTCTAATTACATATTAAAAAAACCCATAATTTAAAAAAAAAAATTAAACCTATAACCATGGAGACTACTCAATTTTAAATTGTCCAATTAAAATAATGGGATTTCCTAATATATTTATTCAAATTAAAATAACTAATTTTCTTATTTTAATTATCCAAAAATAATAAAATTATTTTAAATTATAATAATTCTAGAAATTAAATTCAATTTGAGTAATAAATAAAATCCAATAAATTTAATGAATTTAAAATGAACCACCAAAAAATTTATTTTCCAAGAAAATAATGATTTAAGGCCAGGTCGGTATTCCATGTTGTCCATAATTCTAAGGGTCGTTAACACATATTAATAGCGTTACAATTAAAACATGAATAATATAGGCATAACTCATCATGAATAAAAAAATTGAGTTAAATAAGGATTGCCGACTATTATGGTCAACATGCAATTTTGTTGAGAACTCAACAGTCATCCTTGAACCCAAAAATCACCCTTGAACTAAACTGTTATCCTTGAACCCAAGAGTCATGAACCTAAGAGTCATCCTTGAACTCAACAGTCATCCTTCAACCCAAGAGTCATGAACCCAAGAGTCATCCTTGAACTCAACACTCATCCTTGAACCCCAAGAGTCTTAAACCCAAGAGTCATCTTTGAACTTAAGAGTCACGATCAAAATAGTAACAAATTACATATATCCTATGCCTCCATTAAGGAGTTCACATTCTACATCAATATTACATTAATCCAAAGTAAAAATAATAACCACGAATAAACCATCGTGGGATCCAATCACATAAAATAAAAATATAAATATGTGACCATAATTGTGGGATTAGATCGTTGCAAAACAAAAGTTAGCACATATCTAAATTCTACCCAACATTCATGCACATATTCAATTATTTTATTTTTATTCGACAACATGGCTGAATTCAACCTATGTGCGGTATCAATATGGCTCTAATACCAATTGTTGGAGCAAAAGTCCAAGAGTCTATTAAAAAAGCGTATAGATCGAATCACAATAAACATTACACATGGTATATCTACATAAGATATTCAAGATCTTATACCTTTTTGGTTCCTTCTGGCTTGAACCGTAGAGATTTGATCTCTTTCATGTTACACCGACCCTTGTCACAAATTTAACCTTGTGTCAGCCACAAAAACGAAATGAATTTTTTCAAAAAATATAAGAATCTCAAAAAAAGATCTTTCATGTGTTTCTATGCCTTTCGACCTCTGAAACCTGTAGAAAAAATTTGCGCCCCATCCGATCAACGGTTCTCAAGTTATGGCTCTAACAATTAGATACCATGACGTGTCGCGCATCAGTTTGGATAGCTAAAATTTCATAAAGATGTGTGAGGCAGGCTGACCAAATGATCTCTAACTGAGTTGAAATTTCTTTTTCCTCTTTCTGTATATGTCAGGAACCCATGATTTTAATTTCAGAATTTTTGGACTCTCTGATTGCCCGTAACAAATTTTACAATATAAGACCTTTAGAAGAGACCTCAAGATCTTCTATGCTATTCCTTTAAGCCAATACATGTCATTGGTGTGTGTGCACAAATGATCATGACCCTACTACTCCTTTTTAGGTATTTTTCATGATCTATATTGATCCCCCACTTATTAAGAGACAAGGGGTTTCTTATATAGGCTAGCACAGGGATCCCTAGAATAAATAGAAGACTAGCTTCCTACATAATTTAGGAATTCTA
This sequence comes from Sambucus nigra, assembly GCA_949130495.1. NCBI lineage: Eukaryota > Viridiplantae > Streptophyta > Magnoliopsida > Dipsacales > Adoxaceae > Sambucus > Sambucus nigra. Next base: position 540,317,711 of record OX422212.1, read on the forward strand.
ATTACTCTATAATTAATTCTATAATTCTATAAATAATTATTCATTCCACTAAAGAATAATAATTTCACTCTAGTTTACTATCTCAAAATTATAATTCGAGCTCCACGTTATTAAATGCTTAATAATCTCCCCACGTTAAGATTACAGATACCCATTGATTAAATTAAATTACTGACAATTATATTTAATTGATCTCTTATAAATTCCTTGACACAGTTTTCTTAACTTATTTGATATGTCGGATAATTAAATCCACCTCCCGGGTTTGACATAATTAAAACTTATAAGCTACATCAAGAGGGTATCATCAATCTCTTTATTGAGATTTGGATTCCATTCATAATTAACTTTCACCATACACTAATCGATATTACCCAATCTACCAAGCTTATTGATCCAAAAATGAATCTCACCCAATAGGTCAAAGTAACGAACAATTGATGAACATGTCCATCAGTTATGTTTGGATTAGGAGCTTAATCACTCATAACAACAATGAGATGTTCTTTATCTTATATTGTCAGTATAAAGATAATTATCTATAATTTGTCCTATTCAATACACACAAAGTGTACTAGCACAATAAGTCAAAACTATACTGTTTCTCGTAATCAAGATAGACCTGCTAAAATAGTGTGCTAAAATCCTCCTAATGGTGTGTCCATCCCCGTCTAAGATTGTGAAACAGACTTATATTCTACAAGGACCGATGATCTGATCTTTCGTGTGTAAGTCAAAATCTACACACCAAATCATCTACTCTGTAGAATAAAAGACACGTATCATAAATATATAAAATAAGATGATGTAAACATTACTTGTGAAGTTTGTCATTAAATAGACATGCTAAAATTCACTAGTGAACCATGAATTTTAGTATACAACCCCAACACTAACAACTGGATCGGTCTGGAGTGATGTGATGCAGAGGAATTAATACTGGGATTGAGAAAGCCTATGATAATTTTATGCTTGTTCTTGATGAAAGGGTTCTGCTGCGGGAGCTGGAGAACCATCATTCCACAACGGTGAAGAACCCCAATGGTTATGAGAGTGCTTGCTCTTTGTTTTTATTTTTCTAATTTTCTCCCTCTTGAATTCTTCAGATGCTGCTTAAATGGATATCTTTTTATCGAGTATCAATTCTTGTTGATTGACGTGGATAAAGAAGGCGTGGTAAAAACTCCCTCGAGCGATGTAATTGATGATTGAGGTTGTTGGATTTGGTCATCTGGTTGGGGCTTTGGATGATATTTCGCGTTCTTAGACAATGTTATTTCTTCTCGGGGTGAGAGATAGTAGAATACCACCCTCACGTTCCACTTGGGCATGTAGGTGATGAAAGTTACTCCCATGGATGTTAATTAATTGACTGAGTTGTGGTGCGAGGGTCATCAGATCGTGGTGGATCAAATTTTACGCGTGTATGGGGTCGTGTTTAGGACTGCCCTAGGGGATATTAGGCAAATTAATTATGGAGATTCGTTCAAGATATCGGTGTTGAAGGATGCCTTATTGACCAGATAAATCAATGTGATCGATGGGCGACAGGTGAGGCAGTCAACCCGCTTGTTTTTTTTTTCTATCTGGGGGTATTTTGGTGGCGACAAGTGAATATGTCATCCATTTTTGGTTTCTCTCCTTCTTGAGAATCATCTTAAAAATTCATTTGTATGACCGAGCTATCTTCACGCAGGCATCCCAATATTCTTCTTTTAATGCTTTTAGTTAGTGTTGCCTACAAACCTTTACTAGGACCATGTACATTTTGGAGGTAATCTTTTAGATATGGATTTCTTTAGTTTCTTAACGTATTTTTTAATTTCTCTTTCTTGACATTTTTGTCTCTTTATGTAGATGTATAAAGTGATCACGCATGATGTTGGATTAGCTTCCCTGAATGTGAGTGAGGCGGGAGGCTTCCCAAAGATGTATCGGTGGAGGAAATCGAGCAGGAAATTAAACTAGTTTTGGCTTTGAAGGATGTGAGGGCGGTGTTGAATTCCTTGACGAGCGATCAGGTTAGGCTTTGGTTTTATCCTTTCTTTTTAGATTTTATGCTTTGTTTTCACTTTTAAAATTTTTCATTACTTACCTTTATTTGGGTAAAGGTGGCATTATACCCTTGGAGTCTATGCTCGAGGGATGTAGAGTTTACTGGTGCATGAGTGCGGGTTCATCTGGTTACTAGGGAGATTTTAGTGAGGTTGTTGATGGAGGGTGAGGTCTCAACATAAGTGCCTTCTGAGTTCCTATGGCGAATGAAAGAGATATCGGATGAGGTGAAGGCGATGGTGATGGAGTGAAAACACTATATTCTCTACACGAATGCGATGGTGGGATATGATTATCTAGACTTCATGACCAGTTAGTTGATGCCAGTGTCTATGTCTGATGTTGAGGCTATGCCTACACTTGTGGCAAGATCAGTGAGGGGTACAAGTGCGCCAGTATATTTATCTCATAGCTCGATGGTGGTGCAGGGCGGAAAATAAGCATTTTCATATTCAACATCTCTGCATTCCTTCATACCATATTCGACTGGGTGGTGGGCATGTTGTCTCGATGCCTCATTGTCCTCAGGCAGAGATAAATGACTCATCTACTGCTTGTTATCGGGGGAAGGGCGCTCGTTGAGGTGCTTAAAATGGTAGGTTTTTAGTTGACAGGGCTTTTGGAAAGTTCGGGCTGCACCTTGACAAATATTTTGATACTTTTGATTTTTTCCATTCTTCTTTTGTACCTGAATAATATAATCATAATGATGAATATATACACGATGCATTTTTCATTATTTGATATATCTTGAGTTAAATGACCTGGTCTACATGTACTTTAATTTTTCGCTGATATTTTATTTTTTTGCAAGGTAAGTAGAAAAAACATGCGTTTATTTTTCTTCCTAGAAAGAAACAATTGGAAAACACTTGCAAAAAGATCATTTTTAACAAAGAAGTGTCTTTATTGGAAAGTTATATGCAAGAGGGGGAGGTAGAAAATTTCCAAAAGTAAGGGGATGGCGATCGGCATACCTCTTGGACTGCCTATCGGCATACTAGTCAACTTCCCATCACTTTTCTAGCCATTATTGCACTTATTCAGCACTTACGAGTACTTAGGAGTAGTAGTCATGACAACAAGTTGATCCCTTTATTTTTTGTGAGTGATTATGGGTATAAAAAGGGTCTTGGAAGTGAGTTTCATCACTATAATTTAATTTCCTTTCTATTTTCCATATATTTTTCTCTCCTTGAAATGAAAATTCCCATAGCCGAGGCATTCATGGCTTAGCTTGAGGGTGTGGAGGCCATGTGCCTTTATAACGCCAACTATGAGGATTTTAAAATGTGCTTGGTAGCCTTTTGGCGTAACCATTTTGTGGATTGGAATCTCTTAGATACGACACTCCAATTATGGTATTCGGAGGACCATATGTTTCTCTTTAGTCTGAATGAAATGTGTCCTACCTACGCTGAGTTATGTGTTATGTTGGGCATTAACCCGGGTGTTGCAGTAGCTATGCCAGACATATCATATTCCCTTCGGGCATTATTAGCCAAGTTACTTCACACTTCTCCTTCCACTGCCCGACCACTGGTGCATAGAGGAAGTATTATTCTCCTATAGGTATTCAATTCGGTGTGTCAAAAGGGCAGTACTGATAATGGATTCGCTAGTGCTGTGGCCCTAAAATAAATGGTCAGGCTGCTTTAGTAACTAGCAATATGATATCGGACCTCTAGGTTGCCATGATAGTGACGCAGATGACTAATCACTATAATCATGTTGTTATCATATTGGCAGAGACTCTGAATGGACTGGATGCCTATAAATAAGTCTTGGCCATTTTTTATGGGTCAACCCTCTGATGCTATTTATTGTGGTTGTTAGAGAGACTAAGCCTTGAGGTTTCGCATGAGTACCCTCTGGCGGGTGTTCCTAATTTCTCTACACGGCCTTTTTTCAACTTTGACCCATCTATGGAGAACTGGGTTATGTGTCGTTTGGAGCATGGGGCTAAAAATCATTATTGGTCAGTGCCATGGTGGGGCAACCTGTATCTTGTTTTGTAACTGGGTGACTACTGTATGTCCGATTGGTAGGTCTTCGCCAAACTTCATTATATTTTCCTTGGCGACTTATGCTTGAAGTAGGATAGGAGAAAATCATTCGTCCTCATATAACCAACTTCTTTCCCATAGTACATCTAACTGAATCTCTAAGGATGATCCAGGGACCTTTGTGGTAGTGCCACTGACCGTCTACACTTCTATCCAAGTCTTTCGGGGAGCCTAGGTTTGTACCTGGGGATTAATTTAAATGGTTATGAAAGAAGGTATTTGTGAAGATATGTGTTGAGGTGATGAGGCATAGGTGTCTTAGGATGTTTGATGCTATAGAGGAGGGTGTTGTGGTTTCATCCAAGCCGATCAAGGCATACTGTCACATGGAAAGGATACGAATGTGTAGTCAGGATTGAGATTCCTGTGGTCCTTCAAGGATTTGAGAGTGCGCCAACAATCAATGTCAAACTTATTTAATAAAATTGCAATTTTAGACCAAATAAGTTCAAACTCTTGCAAACAAATGTGATTCATTAATGAAATAAACTAAGTAGGAAAGGTAATCACAATTGAGGAAAAATCCCCCACAGGGGGAAAACATTTTATTTCCGCTATTATTTGTAAATATCGGTTTATACAGATTATAATGAAAATACAAGTAGTGACATACGAAATACCCATAGGCATCGATTCGATGTTGTCGGCAAGAGGTCCCGCAAGAACTCTAGGTGGTCAGAAATGGAAAAGCTTCTTCTTCTCCACAAGTGTACTCCAGATGAGTAGAATAATCTTCATTAGGGTTTAGAAGATTCACATAAAGGATTGGGAATTATTTGTGAATCAAGAAGGCATAAAAACCTTAGAAACTGAAGTCTGAAAAGTGCTACTGTTTTCAAGAAACAAAGGTGTGCAGACTTAGGAAAACCTGTAGAATCAGCACTATTTAAATACACATTTTGAGGCAGTGCATCATTTGAGAGACATACGATGTTATTCGATCGATATGGCATCTCGTTTGAACCACATAAGATGTTGTTCGAACAACATTAGTGACGTGTCTCAAATGCCTCCTTAAATAGATCTTGCGTGTTTATCATATTTCAGGCTTAAAAAATTATTTAAAAAATATTCCCAACTGTTTATGTAAATAAATAAAATCTCCAATTAAAATTATTTTACCATAAGTACGTGGAGTAGTGGGAACGATTGAAATGTACGTTTCTTGAGTCGTGATGCACGTACGAAGATGATGGATGAATGAATTAGGGTCACGATCGTCGTGGATGATCGTGGAGATGTGCCAAATTTAGCTGTATCAGACATACTTAATTGTGATCTAGGACACTTGGAAAATTCCTAGGTTCTACCCTCGAACATTGATAAAACACATCCTTACAAATCTCCCCCTATGTCTATGATGTTACATACATAAAAATACCCAAATTATGCTTCCCAAAATAAACCAAATGACATACAACTTAATATCCCCATTAACCCCAAAAATTTGAAATACTAAATGTGTGTCCTCACAAATTCAATCATCTTCAAATCTTGAACTCTTCGATTTTTCTTTGTCATCATCATGGTGTGAAAAAATTATTCTATATTTTGATACCTACACACATAAGAAAAGAAACAAATACCCGTGATGCGCAACAATTTGAAATATAATGATAAACAGAAATAAAGATCAATTATGTGGAAGCAAATCATTATAAAAATAAACAAGCAATTCTCCCCCATACTTCATTCTCACCCTTTTTATGATGTCCCCAAATAGACAGATATAAAGAACATAAGAAATGCAAATGGATAATGTCATAAGGTAATAAACTTTCTCTTTTTGAATTTTTCAAAATTTTTAAACTAAAAAAATAAAAAATCGCACCATGAGAGAACACCAAAACAACCAAGTGAGTGATAGCGGAAATGTAGGAATTTGAACAAATTCAATAGAAAAATTAATACATATATCCATAACATATGTGCATGATGAATGTTGGATATTCCTAACGAATGAACTCAACATCTTCCTTAGGTGTAAAAATTGTGTAATAAAAAGAAATTGACTCAATCAAATTAGTAAATCAAAGCTCAAAGTGATTTCCATACTAATAACGTCCAAAACGTTTGAAACGTTTTTTCATGAATTTCAGGGACGTGCAAACCCATTTTTCATTTCTTTCCATCCAAACTCCCTCCTAAATAATTATACATTATATTTTTGTTCGAGGTGATGAAATAAAACCTATTGGCCCATTTCATTTGGCATATTTTTTCTTTTTATTGCCATTTAATTTTTGCGGGCTCTTTTGCAAACAACAGTTTTTGCGATGCGTTAATTTTGAACTCTCGTAACCCTTTTCCCGTGATTCACTCATCATATTTTGTTGCAATTAAATCCTCACAGTAAATGGTTTTTACATGCACTACTATCTTGTCAAGTTTTATCGCATTTTGGTCATTGTATAGACAAAATTGAGATGGAAACAAGTAAGCCAATATGTGATAGACAAGTATAATACTCAAATAATACCATGTATGCGTGAAATAAAGGAGATAAGGATCCAAACATGTAGAAGATATCACCAATCACATCTTAAAGACTCCAAACAATGTAAAACACATGGATAAAATGATGTATCATCTCAAATGTCTATCAAATAGTCACGCGAAAAATGGAATGAAGTTGTGACTATAGTTATCTTAAAAGTTCATCCATAAATGATGTATACAAAATACAAAACTCTTTTTGTGTTTTTCAAAAGTTATTATAAAAAGAAAATCCTTTTGTCTTTTTCTAAAATTTTTAAAAAGAAAATCTTTTTGGATTTTTCAATTTTTCAAAAAAAATAAAAATCAAACTAATAAATATATAAATGATACAATCTAGAAATATGAATCAAATGATATGACCATGAAAAATGCATCTTATTCTAGACATGGTGACCACCCCTCAGTCAACTGTGAAAATTCCTAAAGACTTCCTAAGACTCTTGAATCTAAGGGCATTTAAAGGCTTCGTGAAGACATCGACTAACTGGAGGTCGATAGATACTAAACTCAAGGATATGACATTTTCCTCTACAAGCTCACGGATAAAGTGCTCGCGTATCCTAATGTGTTTTGTGCGCAAATGCTAGAATGGATTATGGGATATGTTTATCGCGCTCGTGTTATCACAAGAAATAGTCATGGTGTCATGTGATATCCTATAATCCTCCAACATCTGCTTCATCCATAGAAGTTACGTTCAATAACTCCCAGCGGCAATGTACTCATCGTCCGCAGTGGACAAAGAGTTGGAGTTTTGCTTCGTACTCAACCAAGAGATAATAGAAGAACTAAAGAAGAAACACCCACCAGAAGTTTTCCTACTTCCATCTGCATCCCCGGCTCACTTGGCATTCTAATAGGTGGATAAACGGTCATTGGCATCAAATGAATACCAAATGACAAGTGAGAGAGTCCCACTCACGTATTTGATAATACGTTTAAGATCGAGTAAGTGTGACTCTTTTAGGGACGCCTGATATCGCATACAAACTCCAACACTAAAGGCTATGTCAGGACGACTGACAGTCAAGTAGAGAAGACTACATATCATACTCCGATACAAGGTTTGATCTATGTCCTTGCCTGAAGTGTGCTTGCTAAGCTTAGTTGAGCTACCCATCAGTGTACGTGCGTGCTTAGTGGTGTCTAGACCAAATTTCTTCGCAAGATCTCTAACATACTTGGATTGGGAGATGAAAATCCCATCCTCTATCTGAAAAACCTGGACACTAAGGAAGAAAGTAAGCTCACCAACCATGCTCATCTCAAACTCACTCTTTATCTCCTCCTCAAAGTACAGAGCATGCTGGGAGCACGTGGATCCAAAGACTATGTCATCCATATATACCTAAGAAACCAAAATAGCACCGTGATCTCTCTTGATAAACAATGTCATATCAGCCCCCCCTCTCTTAAAGCCACAGTCTACGAGATAGGAAGTAAGCCTCTCATACTAAGCACGAGGTACTTGCTTCAAAACATACAAGGATTTACTCAGACAGTAGATGTGATCAGGGTGCTTAGGGTCTTCAAACCTTTTTGGTTGTTCCACGTTAACTTCATCCTATAGGATGCCATTCAGAAAGGCACTCTTGACATCCATCTGATATAACTTGAAGCGCATATGACATGCGATGGAGATTAGTAAGCGTACGAACTCAGGCCTCATAACTGGAGTGAATTTCTTGTCAAAGTCTACACCTTCAATCTATGTCTAGCCTTGAGCGACCATCCTAGCCTTATTTTGAATAATAGTACCAGTATCACCCACCTTATTCTTGAATAAAAACTTAGTAACTATCACATTTGTCTCACAATGTCAGAGGACCAGTTCCCATACATCATTCCTTCTAAACTTAAGCAACTCATCCTGTATGGAACATATCTAGTGTTCATATTTGAGTGCTTCCTGATAGTTCTTTGACTCGACTTTGGACGTGTAGCTAACAACGTTCTCTAGCTTAGCAAGAGTCTTAACCCCTAGGGTGGGATTTCCTAGAATAGTAGAAGGATCAAGACTCTTGCGAACTCAAGAAGGAGTGTCCCCTAAGTTAGTAATGGGGTCCATTCTGGGTATGGGAGACATAATGGGATCATCAGTAGAAAGTACGTCACCTTCACCTAAAAGGTTAGAATCAATAAACCCTTGTGGTTTATCATCTTGCACGGTGACGTTTATTGATTCCATAACATTAGAGCTATTGAGTTTATACACCCGATAAGGTCTACTGGAAGATGAATAACCTAAAGATATCCCCTCGTCGCTTAGGGAGTTGAACTTTCCTAATTGCTCTCTATCCCGTAGGATATAGTATTTGCTCCCAAAGACACGAAAATACGGAAGGTTGGGCTTCTTTCCAGTCCACAATTCATAGGGCGTCATAAGTGTGTGTGGATAAAGATATACCCTATTCATCGTATGGCATGCGGTAGACACCGCCTTTGCCCAAAATCTTCTTGCAACTTTATGACCCCAAAGCATAGATCTAGCCATCTCCTAAATCGTCCGATTATTCCTCTCAACAATCCCATTATGATGAGGAGTCCTAACGGTAGAAAATTCTTATTTTATTCCAAGGCTATCATAAAAAAGATCTACTTTTGCATCTTTAAACTCAGTACCATTGTCACTATGTATTCTATTGATAGCGGCTTCGTATTGATTTTGCAAGTGATGACACTTGGTTGATACAAAGTCCACAACATCGGATTTCTCTCGTAGAAAACATACAATCATGTAGCATGAGAAACCATCCACCATCACGAGAATGTACCTCTGACCACTTAAACTCTCAATACGAGTAGGAACCATAAGATCCATATGTATCAACTTAACGATGCGTGAGGTGGTAATGGAATTCAACTTACGATGGGGGCTACGAATTTTCTTTCTCAACTGACAGGGTCCAAAAACTGCACCCCTTGCAATAAAATTTCACCGACTCTAAACGTGGCATTCATTCCGGTCAGACTTTACTGGAAAGTCAGAGTCGCACAACTCACTAATGTTGAATAATTTTGCTTTAAATCCCTTAACGTATAATACATTCTCTAGCTTAGGAAATCCTAGTAACTCTATTGCACCTTATCCTACTATGTTAAACTTTCTCCTACCACCAAAAGTGACTTTACCTTCCTTACGATATTCTATGGTGTAATACCCCGTATTTTTATGACTTTTAATTTTGGGGATGTATTAAATTTAATTAGAGATATTAATTTAATATTAATTCGAAAAATCATTTAAATACTTACTAGCATGACGAGAGTTAGTAATTGGAATTTTGTTGTAATTTACTTTATGAGTAAAGTAAGAGGTGTATTTAAATTTAGTAAAATTATCACGAGAATTTAAATTGATAATTTTGGAAATTTATCGGGACGCGCTTGTGTCATGTCGGGATTAAATTCGGACTATTAAAAGTGAATAAATTATAAGTCACCCGTATGGTCATTTTGAGTGCGTCAATGTGTTCGGAAGGGTAGAGATAGTCAAAATAATGCACTCGGGGATTTAGTTTGGGTCTCGGGGCATTTTTATGCCTAATTAACATCCCGGGAGGGCGTTTTGGACATTTTACATTTTTGGGCATGAAAACCCACGAAATTTGTAAGAGTATATCAGATGATAGGAGTCATCTTCTAGGGTTAGAACATCCATAAACTAAAGATGGCCATTGGAGAGGAAGATGAGAAGCTTTCCAAGGAGTTCTAGGCAAAGAACTCTGCCATTTGCACCGCCGTCGCCGCCAAACTTTAGATCGCGCAACGAGGATCAAAACCACACCAATCTCTCCACAAATATGAACCAAGAATTCCTAGGCAAGTATCTATCTTGCACTATTTCAGTTAATACTTTAATAATATTAGCCTAGGATTTTTGAGGACTAGTTTTTGTGAAAGAAAAACCTATTTTGGAGACTTGAAATTCATGATATATGGGTAATAGATGTATTCTGGAAATCAAACTCACATGTAGAGATTTAACCACAAAAATTACAGTAAATTAGGAGTATGAAATCTGGTAAAAGAATGTGAAGAAACTAAACAAAGAAAATATTAGGGTTCTTGATATTTTTACGGGTTGTTCCCCATTTAATTCGTTATTCATAATGAAAATTCTCATGTCTTACGTAGAATACCATTTATTTGAGAATATAACACTGGTAGTATAAATTGTTGGGAGTTTGGAAGTCAAATATATTGTTTTGGATGATTTTGGAAGAGGAAACCCGTAACTGGAAATTCTGCAAATTCGCCATACCTTCTTGATCGATCAATCGAACCAAGAGTATCGATCGATCGACGCATCGATGGATCGAGTACCTGCCATCGATCGATCGACTCCTCCTAGAAAACTCAAATTTCCCTTTTTAAATAGGTGGTCCCAACTTAAATGAATGGAAATTATTGGACATTATTGTTAGAATATTTTGAGAGGTAATGAACACCTGTAGGACTTTATAAAAATGGAACCCTTAATCTAAGACGAGATTTAATCCTTAACAAAGGTATTTTACACTTAAGAAACAATGGGAACGTATGTTTAAAGGGTGAGACTCGTGAGGAAGTTACGTTGTAAAATAAATGAGTACCTACTGAAATTACACTTGGGGAGGTAGGAATTCATGAGTGTTACGTAGTAAGTTGGAATAATCCCATAAATAAGAATAAAAGAGACAAACCGTTATACGGGATAATCTAGTAATGTGCAATGAGAATAATTATCATAAGTATGGGATGTGGGTGTACCTAAATTTGAAATGGGAATAGTAGTATACATATATGATTGTGTTTGTGTATATACTATATACATGTAAAAATCATGCCCGCGCTACTTGCTATCCCTGAGGTTACTGCGCTGGGACAGTCTTATCTCGATGGGACCTTTATGGGGGATATTGACTCGTACCCTAGAACATAGGAATCCTTGGTACATGCTATCGGATTGATAGTCAGACAGTCTTAAGAGACGTGAGGGTATGTGATGACCTCTTAGTGACTTGGAACTATGCTTCACCTCAATTTGTATGTGTTTTGTGTTAATACAATTCTAGAGTGATTCCGAACTAGTATTTCCCTTAGTACGAGTGATATGGGGACTGGATAGTAGAGTATGCCCGCACCATAAATTTTATGTGGGGTGCCGTAGAATATATATATTATATGAGTATTTGATATATATATTTAAACTTGGAATTTGGAAACTATCTACTGTGACTATGGTAAGTAAGAAATGAATAATTATTTCAACTTGGGAATAAGTGTTTGAAAAGTATGATACGTTACTCGGAAACTATATAATCAAATGAGGGTTATGTGAGAACTTTTCTTTTAAATAAAATTAACTATCTTAACATTAGAAAATATCGGCATGAAATCTCATGAGTAACATAAGATAAGTTAAACTGTTTGGAGTATTAGGGAGATAGGTGTGCACATTAGAAGAGAGGTGAGAATTTCTCAAGGGAGTACCGCACTAATATGATTGTTGCATTAGCCGGTAAGCATTTTAAATACTTGCTAAACTGAATTTCAAACTATTTTACAATCGGGCTCTGACCCGTTTCCTATTTTCTCTTCTCTCTTGTATATATATGTATATATTATAGTTTTCCAGCCACAGGGGTGTCTTGTATAGGGTCCTTTGGATAGAACGTGCTGCAGCTTAGGTGGGAGTTGCAGGCCTCTTGTTTAGACGACCTCATTATTGATTACACTTCTATCTCTATTTTATCTAGTTGGGCATGTGTCGCCCTTTTCCATTATTCAGTTGTTTTTATCAGAGATTGTTATTTGTTTAGTTCCAGTATTTAAATTTTGGAATGGTTATTGTTAGGATGTTTTTCCTTTAAGTTTTAATGTTGGACTTATTTAGTTGAATGTTTAAATTGCTTGGATTATATTTTCCAGTCAGATGGTTGTGTGATTTTTAAAGCATGGATTATGTAAGGTTTTAAATATTGGTTTTAAATTAAATTTGGAAATTGAAGTCTAAAAATGGTTTTGTCACTTAGCTTAATTATTCAGGGTGTTTAATTGGAAAAGTTATTTTTGCGACAGGGATGCTAAGAATGAACCAACCGTTCACCTTGGTCATAATTTAATAAAGGACTGATCACCCGGTATTTAATTAGGCGGGGTGTCACAGGTGGTATCAGAGCATCAGGTTCTAGTGTCCTTTAGGATCTGTACGACTTATTTCGCTTTCAGCTTAGCGTTCTTGCTATAGAGCCCTATTTTAGGATTGTTGTATTCTTGCTTTTACGATTACATCTTCAGCTACTTGAGATTTGATAATAACTGTAGACTAATAAATTTGTTTACGTTTCAGATGCCTCCGAGACGCGCACCTAAGGATAGATGTGCCCAAGCCGAGCAGCCAGTAGCTCCGGCTCAGGGAACGATGAACGCAACCGAGGTAGCCACTATCATTGCTCAGGCGGTGAATGCCGCGCTAGCGGTAGTGCAGCAGGCTCCACCCCAGGTTCAGGTAGCAGCGCCAGTATTGGCACATCTTCCATATGCATGAGAGGGGGTTAGGGATGCCTTCCAGAAGGAGGATCCCCCAGAGTTTGCAGGAAGTTCGGATATTATAGTAGCCAGCCAATGGAAGAAAGATATCCAGAGGAATCTATTCATGTACGAGTGCACGAGCGTGCATAAATAACTGTTGGCTTCCTTTAAGCTGGTGGGGGCCGCTTTGCATTGGTGGGAATCCACCACCACCTTGGAGGAGAGGGATATTATCACTATTCAGTCATTTTGGACGCGGTTTGACAGCAAATACTTCCCATCCGTCGTGCAGACTGAGATGAGGAGGAAGTTACTGAGTCTAAAATAGGAGAATTCGACTGTTGCCGAGTAGGAAGAGGAGTTCACTAGACTTCTCACTATAGTGCCAGATGAGGCACCCACTGAGGGAAAGAAGATACTGTTGTTTGTGGACGGGTTGGCTTGGAGGATCCGCCAGTACCTCATAGGCAACCTGTCACTGAGTACCTACACGGACGTACTCAATGCTGCTTTGTTACACTGCCAAGATCACCGTTTCCATCTACAGGGAAGCAAGCGAGCAGGAGAGTCCAGCCAGTAGGGAAGGACAAAGGGTAGTGGTTCTAGTGGAGCACCGACATCTCAGGGGCATACTCGCCAGCATGAGCAGAGTTCCCATCAGGGGGACCTTGCCAAGCGGCTCCGATCAGGTGACTCCAGGCAGGGATTTGGGGGATTTAAGCAAGGTCAGCAGGGCCAACATTGTCATCCGTAGGGTCAGTAGCTGGGCCATCAGGGCCAACAACATCTTCAGCAGGGCCAATGGTGGGGTGGTAACGGCCAGCAGGGCCGTAATCAGCACGGACAGCGGGGAGGAAATTTCAAGGGCCGATGCTTCGGGTGTGGTAAAAATGGCCACAGGCACCAGGATTGTCCAGAGGGAGATATGGCCCCACAGTAGCAGGGTGCCCATAATGAGCCACAGAGTCCACTTTTTCCAACTGCCCTCCCAGCACTAGCTCAGGTACCAACCCTACCAACCATTCCAGCAGCTCCAGTAGAGCAGGGGCAGTTACAGTACGGACGTGTCTATAACGTCCACCAGGCAGCAGCTCCACAGGAACCACCCGCGATTGAGGGTACGTTTCCTATCCATGGTACTATGGGTCGGGTTTTATTTGATACTGGGGTGACACACTTTTTTATAGCTACTCATTTTGCGAAGGCCTTAAGGTTATTAGCCACAACAGATAGCACTGTAACATGTGTAGACTCACCACTGGGAAATGGATTGCGAATTTTCTTTATATGCCGGTGTGTAGGAGTAGAGATTGGTAGCTTGATCTTACCAGCAAACATGTTAGTCTTAGATATGCATGAGCACGGCGTTATTATTGGTATGGATTGGCTCGCAGCATACAGAGCCATGATAGATTGTTTCAGTGGGAGTATTGTCTTTGCCATTCCAGGGCAAGAGATGTTTGTAGTGGCGATGCCTCGCCCAGAGGGAGGCTCTACTTCTCATTTATATTACATAGAGGAGGATACCTCTAAGGAGGTCGTGATTCCCTTAGACTCGATCCCAGTTGTTCGTGAGTATTCTGATGTATTTCAGGAGATACTAGGCCTACCCCCCAGTCAAGAGATAGATTTTGTCATAGATTTATTATCGAATACTCGACCGGTAGCACGCGCTCCATACCATATGGATCTGTCAAAAATGCGAGAGTTACGAGATCAGATAGAGAAGTTGTTAGGTCAGGGCTTCATTCATAGGAGTAACTCACCTTGGGGCGCTCCAGTGTTGTTTGTGAAGAAGAGAGATGGTTCACTGAGGCTATGTGTGGACTACTGGGAGCTGAACAAGGTCACGATACGGAACAAATATTTGTTGCCTCGAATAGATGATATGTTCAACCAGTTGAGGGGAGCAACCTTCTTTTCAAAGATATATTTGAGGTCAAGATACCATCAGCTACGTATTAGGGAGCAGGATGTTTCAAAGACTTCTTTCTTAACGAGATATGGGTCCTACGAGTTCAGAGTAATGCCATTTGGACTCACAAATTCCCCATCCGTATTCATAGACTTGATGAACTGAGTGTTCAGAGAGTTCTTGGATCAGTTTGTCATCGTCTTCATAGATGACATCCTAATATATTCACACACCGAGGAAGATCATGCTGAGCACTGAAGGTAGGTTCTTCAGACTCTACGAGAGCATCAGCTGTATACTAAGTACGAGAAGTGCGGGTTCTAGTTACGGGAAGTAAAATTCTTGGGGCATATTATTTCTGAACAGGGATAGCGGTTGACCCGAGTAAGGTGTCAGCGGTGAGGGAGTGGGACAACCCACGACATCGACGGAAGTGCATAGTTTCTTGGGGTTAGCCGGGTATTACAAGAGATTTATTCGAGGGTTCTCCAAGATAGCGGGTCCATTGACGAATCTGACTCACAAGGGGGTACCATATGTTTGGGACGATAATTATCAATTGGCTTTCGATGAGCTGAAAGACAAGCTTACTTCAGCACCAGTCCTTTCTTTACTTAAGCCAGGCATGGAGTATCTAGTTTACACCGACGCCTCCTTATGGGGACTCGGGGAAGTACTTTAGCAGGAGGAGAAGGCTATAGTCTTTGCCTCCTGCAAGCTTAAGCCGCACGAGAGGAATTACCCCACACACGACCTAGAGTTAGCAGCGGTCATCTTTTCTTTGAGGATATGGAGACACTATTTATTAGGGGAGAAATTCCTCTTATTCATAGACCATAAGTCACTGCTGTACCTGTTCACTCAGCGAGAGCTGAATATGCGTCAGCACATGTGGTTAGAGTTTGTGAAAGACTACCAGTTTGACATACAGTACCATCCGGGGAAGGCTAACATAGTTACTGATGTGTTGAGTCGTAGGCCGGTTAATGATGTAGCGGACATCTGGAAAGAAAAGTGGAAAGAGTTGGGTCACTAAGATGTTGTAGCCTGTTACTTCATATCTGCCATGACAGTGACACCCGAGATTGTTACGAGGGTAATACAGGCACATACATCATACCCATTTTTCCAGGAGCAGATTGAATGACTTTTAGCTGAGGGTGTTGAGTCCTATTCTGTTAGTTTCGATGGGGGTTTAAGGTTTAATGGGATATTGGTGGTTCTTGAAGGAGTAGACTTACGTCATGCAGTAATGACCCAGTCTCACGGGTCTCGATTTGCAGTGCATCTCGGGGGAGATAAGATGTACCAGGATATGAAGCGACAATACTAGTGGAGTGGGATGAAAAAGGACATTGCTGAGTTCGTGTCCAAATGTTGTAATTGCCAGCTAGTAAAGATGGACCACCAGAAACCATCGGGGTTGCTTCAGCCGTTAAAAATACCCGCGTGGAAGTGGGAGAGTATTTCCATGGATTTTATTACTGGGTTGCCTACATCACAGCGGGGCCATGACTCCATCTAGGTGATTGTGGAATTTTTGACCAAGGTGGCTCATTTTCTGCCAGTACGGACAGGCTATACCACGGGCCAGTATGCTCAGTTGTTCATTGCTGAGATTGTTAGATTACATGGGGTGCCCTTGGATATTGTGTCAGATAGAGACAAAATTTTCGTGTCACATTTCTGGGAGAGTTTTCAGGAGGCCATGGGTACCGAGTTGAGGTTGAGTTCAGCTTATCACCCATAGACAGATGAACAGACAGAGCGTACCAATCAGATGTTGGAGAATATGCTACGCATGTGTGTCCTTCATTTTGCGGGTGGTTGGGAGCCACACCTCCCACTAGTTGAGTTTACTTATAATAACTCTTATCAGTTCACGATTGGCATGGCTCCGTTTGAGGAATTGAATGGCAGGCCTTGTCGTTCCCCAACTTATTGGCTAGAGGTGGGGGATAGCAAGTTACTCGGACTAGAGGTGATTCAGGAAACCTCCGCTAGGATTGAGATTATCAGGAGTCGCATTCGGTAGCCCAGGACGGGCAGAAAAGCTACGCCTATGCAAAATGGTTCTTTCGAGAATTTAATGTGGGGGACCAAGTATTACTATGTGTATCTCCTATGAAAGGAGTGATGAGGTTCAGGAAGAAAGGGAAATTGGCCTCGAGGTACGTGGGACCATTTCCCATTATCGAGAGGATTGGCCCGGTAGCATACAGATTGGGATTGCCAGAGAACTTACATCGCATTCACGATGTATTCCACATCTCGTCGTTGAGACGATACATTCAGGATGACATGGCCCTCACCCACATCACGATTGAGGAGATTGACTTGCAACCCGACAACTCTTATGAGATGAGACCAGTGACTATCCTAGACCATAACGAAAGGAGATTGAGGTCAAAGGTAGTCCCACTTGTTCGGGTCTAGTGGGAGCATCATAATGTGGAGGAATCCACTTGGGAGCGTGAGGCAGACATACGTGAGAAGTACCCAGAGCTATTCTTGCAAGGTACACCTTATTTTTTTCGAATTTCGGGACGAAATTCCGTTATTAGGGGGAAGTATGTAATACCCCGTATTTTTATGACTTTTAATTTTGGGGATTTATTAAATTTAATTAGAGATATTAATTTAATATTTATCCGGAAAATCATTTAAATACTTACTAGCGTGACGAGAGTTAGTAATTATTGGAATTTTGTTGTAAGTTACTTTATGAGTAAAGTAAGAGGTGTATTTAAATTTAGTAAAATTATCACGAGAATTTAAATTGATAATTTTGGAAATTTATCGGGACGCGCTTGTGTCGTGTGGGGATTAAATTCGGACTATTAAAAGTGAATAAATTATAAGTCACCCGCATGGTCATTTTGAGTGCGTCAATGTGTCCGAAAGGGTCGAGATAGTCAAAATAATGTACCCAGGGATTTAGTTTGGGTCTCGGGGTGTTTTTAGGCCTAATTAACATCCCGGGAGGGCGTTTTGGACATTTTACATTTTTGGGAATGAAAACCCACGAAATTTGTAAGAGTATATCAGATGATAGGAGTCATCTTCTAGGGTTAGAACATCCATAAACTAAAGACGGCCATTGGAGAGGAAGATGAGAAGCTTTCCAAGGAGTTCTAGGCGAAGAACTCCGCCGTTTGCACCGCCGTCGCCGCTAAACTTTAGATCGCGCAACGAGGATCAAAACCACACCAATCTCTACACAAATCTGAACCAATAATGCCCATAAAAGTATCTATCTTGCTCTATTTCAGTTAATGCTTCAATAATATTAGCCTCGGATTGTTTAGGACTAGTTTTCGTGAAAGAAAAACCTATTTTGGAGACTTGAATTGCATGATATATGGGTAATTGATGTATTCTGCAAATCAAACTCACATGTAGAGATTTGACCACGAAAATTACAGTAAATTAGGAGTATGAAATCTAGTAAAATAATAGGAAGAAACTAAACAAAGAAATTATTAGGGTTCTTGATATTTTTATGGATTATTCCCCATTTAATTCGTTATTCATGATGAAAATTTGCATGTCTTACGTAGAATACCATTTATTTGAGAATATAACACTGGTAGTATAAATTGTTGGGAGTTTGGAAGTCAAATATATTGTTTTGGATGATTTTGAAAGAGGAAACCCGTAACTGGGAATTCTGCAGATTCGCCATACCAGCTTGATCGATCGATCGAACCAGGAGTATCGATCGATCGACGCATCGATCGATTGATCACCTGCCATCGATCGATCGACCCCTCCTGGAAAACTCAAATTTCCCTTTTTAAATAGGTGATCCCAACTTAAATGAATGGAAATTCTTGGACATTATTGTTAGAATATTTTGGGAGGTATAGAAGACGAGTAGGACTTTATAAAAATGAAACCCTTAATCTAAGACGAGATTTAATCCTTAACAAAGGTATTTTACACTTAAAAAATAATGGGAACGTGTGTTTAAAGGGTGAGACTCGCGAGGAAGTTACGTTGTAAAATAAATGAGTACCTACTGAAATTACACTTGGGGAGATAGAAATTCACGAATGTTACCTAGTAAGTTGGGATAATCCCATAAATAAGAATAAAAGAGAGAAACCGATATACGGGATAATCTAGTAATGTGGAATGAGAATAATTATCATAAGTATGGGTTGTGGGTGTACCTAAATTTGAAATGGGATTAGTAGTATACATATATGATTGTGTTTGTGTATAGACTATATACATGTAAAAATCATGCCTGCGTTACTTGCTATCCCCGAGGTTACCACACTTGGACAGTCTTATCTCGATGGGACCTCTATGGGGGATATTGACTCATACCCGAGAACATAGGAATCCTTGGTACAGGCTATCAGATCGGTAGTCAGACGGTCCTAAGAGACGTGAGGGTATGTGCCGACCTCTTAGTGACTTGGAACTATGCTTCGCCTCAATTTGTTTGTGTTTGGTGTTAATACAATTCGAGAGTGATTCTGAACTAGTATTTCCCTTCGTACGAGTGATATGGGGACTGGATAGTAGAGTATGCCCGCACCATAAATTTTATGTGGGGTGCCGTAGAATATATATATTATATGAGTATTTGATATATATATTTAAACTTGGAATTTGGAAACTATCTATTGTGACTATGGTAAGTAAGAAATGAATAATTATTTCAACTTGGGAATAAGTGTTTGAAAAGTATGATACATTACTGGGAAACTTTACAATCAAATGAGGGTTATGTGAGAACTTTGTTTTTAAGTAAAATTAACTTTCTTAACATTAGAAATTGTCGGCATGAAATCTTATGAGTAACTTAAGATAAGTTAAACTGTTTGGAGTATTAGTGCGATAGGTGTGCAGATTAGAAGAGAGGTGATAATTTCTCAAGGGAGTGCCACACTAATATGATTGTTGCATTAGCCGGTAAGCATTTTAAATACTTGCTAAACTGAATTTTAAACTGTTTTACAATCGGGCTCTGACCCGTTTCCTATTTTATCTTCTCTCTTGTATATTTATGTATATATTACAGGGGCCTAGCCATAGGGGCGTCTTGCATAGGGTCCTTTGGATGGAACGTGCTGTAGCGTAGGTGGGAGTTGCAAGCCTCTTGTTTAGACGACCTCATTATTGATTCCACTTCTAGCTCTATTTTATCCAGTTAGGCATGTGTCGCCCTTTTCCATTATTCAGTTGTTTTTATCAGAGATTGTTATTTGTTTAGTTCCAGTATTTACATTTTGGAATGGTTATTGTCAGGATGTTTTTCCTTTAAGTTTTAATGTTGGACTTATTTAGTTGAATGTTTAAATTGCTTGGATTATATTTTCCAGTCAGATTGTTGTGTGATTTTTAAACCATGGATTATGTAAGGTTTTAAATATTGGTTTTTAATTAAATTTGGAAATTGAAGTCTGAAAATGGTTTTGTCACTTAGCTTAATTATTTAGGGTGTTTAATTGGAAAAGTTATTTTTTCGACAGTGATGCTAAGAATGAACCAACCGTTCACCTTGGTTATAATTTAATAAAGGACTGATCACCCGGTATTTAATTAGGCGGGGTGTCACATTGGGAGGTAAACAGAGAGACATCACCAGTCATGTGCCTTGAGCACCCACTATCGAAGTACCACTATAGGGAATTATGTGTTTTAATAGTAACATGAACAACAAGGGCTTTTGAATTATGTTTAGGCACCCAAGATGTGGTAACCTTATATTTTTCCTTGTCATTGTTGACTCTAGTTGTGATTTTAGAAGTGTCCACTGACGTCATAGAAATCCGTTGGAACTCTTCTACGATACTCTGAGATGTGGGGACTAGAAACTCAACTCGCTCTCTAAGGCACTCAAAATTAGTACTGGTATGTGACGAAGCAAAAGTACGTCGTGCCCAAACCAAACTATAACAATACTCATGAAGATGGACTTTTCTTTTGCAGTAAATACAAAAATATGTAGACTTAGGCCGACTTCGATTTGCTTTTCTTGGTCGAACTTTCTTTTGATTTTTAGGTGGGTGGCCATAAGAATTTTTAATAAACTTGAGAACTGGTGCAATGTCGTATAGGATGCTGAAGAACCATTAGAACCTATTCCTAGCCTCTCACCTAAACCCAAAGCAGGGGCGAGGAGCATCTTTACCATCTTACAAGATCGGCCCTCAATTCTTACCTTGACTTCTCGGGCTCTCTCAAGGTCATGAGTGAGTTGGGCTACAAGGACTTACAGTTTCTTTCGAGTGTAGAGGGAGTAATGGAGCTCACTTATCAGATCAACCACTTTCTTAGTCAAGTCCCCCTTTTTTTTCTCAAAAACACTTTCTCTATCCAAAAACTTTCTCTCTCATGACACAGGCGATCTCTCTCTCTCTCTCTCTCTCTCTCTCTCTCTCATCACTCCTAAATCCTTCTCTAGAGTTTCTATCCTAAGAGCTAACACTTTGTAATGGTTTTTTGTCTTGAAAGTATCAGCATATAAATCAGCGTATGTGCATCGGAGATCATGCTCGCTCTCACTTACTTCTTCCTCCCCCTCTCTCACACTGTTATCATTGTCGAGGTGTCCCTGTGAGATTTCATCCTCATCATCGTGAAGAGCACTGCTAGTACTCACATGACTAGCCATGAATGCGGTGAAGTTACATTCATGTGGTGAGTCATCTCGAGAGTCCACCGAATCGACCTTGCTATCGTCACTAAAGGTCGTGTTTAATGTATCTTTAGATTGTTCTAGAAATTTCAACCTAGCTGCACACTCAAACCCCCTATGACCTCTACCGCCGCACTCAAAGCATCTCTCACTTTCTTTCTTAAGGGTGTCCTTTTTATCTTTCTCAAATTTCTTTTCAGATTTATTTTTCTCAAAATTCTTTGTATCTTTCAAATTCCCATTTTTCTTTAATTTGAGATTTTTTTGAATTTTTTAGCAAATAGGACCAAATTATCTAAGTCAAAATCAGAATCAGAATAAAAAATATCTTCCTCTCTTTTCTTAAACGAATCACCTCTATTTGACCCCTCGCTCTTTCTGGCCTGGGCTTTAAGTGCTACCTCTTTGTCTTTTAATTTTATTGTATTTGGGAACATATCGATTTCATAAGTATGTAGGTCTCCAGCTAACTCTTATAATTTCAGCCTACTCAAATTACCTAATGAATTTAACACAGTGACTTTGGGGATAAATATCTTAGGTAGTGGTCTCAAAATTTTCTTAACTACCCTAGCATCATGAATGTGTTCACCTATGTTGAAACTAGTGTTTATGATATCAGATAGGCTTGCATAAAATTCATCAAAACACTCAATGTCATGCATGGAGATAATTTCAAACTGTGCAGTTAAGTTTTGCAATTTAAATTCTTTCACTGCATTTGTGCCTTTATGGGTAAATTGCAGAACATACCATACCTCTTTAGACGTGGTACACGTCATGATGCGTCGAAACTTATCAAGTCTGACGGCTCTAGAAATGTCACTAAGCCCACGTGAGTTATATGTTCTCCATTTAAATTCATCCTCAGTCCATGTAGTCACAGATTTTAAAGTAGTTATGTTATCTACAATGACAGTGGGAGGCGTGCACCCTCTTTCACACACAACCCAAATATGTTCATTTATGGCCTTTAAGTGAGATTTCATACGGGCTTTCTAATATGAGTATATTGACCCGTCAAAAATTGGGACTCTATTATATAAGTTTTCCATTAATTTTGCCCTTTTTCAAAGATCAATTTTTAGAACAAAATTGATATCCAGAAAATTTTTGCGAAACAATTACACGGTAACATTATATAAATGGCTCTAATACCAATTTGAGAGTGCTTCAACAATTAATATTAAACTTATTTAATTAAATTCCAATTTCAGACCCAATAAGTTCAAACTCTTACAAATAAACGTGATTGAGTAATAAAATAAACTAAGCAGGAAAGACAATCACAATTGAGAAAAAATCCCCCACAGGATCAAAATCATCTTATTTCCACTATAATTTGTAAATATCAGTTTACACAGATTACAATGAAAGTACAAGTAGTGACATACGAAATACCCGCATGTGTAGGTTCAATGTCGTCGGCAAGAGATCCTGCAAGAACTTTAGGTGGTCAGCAATAGGAAAGCTTCTTCTCCACAATTGTACTCCAAATGAGTAGAATAATCTTCATTGGGGTTTAGAGGATTCACATAAAGTATTGGGAAATGTTTGAAAATCAAGAAGGTATAAAGACCTTAAAAAATGAAAATTAAAAACTGCTACTGTTTTAAAGAAACGGAGGTGTACAGACTTAGGAAAACGTGAAGAACCAACACTGTTTAAATACACATTTTGAGGTGGTGCGTCGTTCAAGCGACATACGAGGTCGTTTGAACGAGATCGCATCTCGTTCAAACCACATACGATGTCGTTCGAACTACATTAGTGACGTGTCTTAAAATGCCTCCTTAAATAGATCTTACCCGTTTATTATCTTTCAGACTTCAAAAATTATTTGAAAAAATATTCCCAACTATTTATGTAAATAAATAAAAACTCCAATTAAAATTATTTTACCATTAGTACGTGGAGTAGTGGGAACAGTTGAAGTGTACGTTGCTTGATCCATGATGCACGTATGAAGATGATGGATTCATGAATTCATATCACAACCGTCGTGGATGATCTTGGAGACGTGTCAAATGTAGCGGTATCAGACATACGTAATTATGATATAGGACATTTGAAAAATTCCTAGATTCTACCCTAGGATATTTATAAAACATGTCCTTCTAGACCCGAAAGGATGATGAGGCAGGGTCCATCTAGCAGTTGAAGCAAGTCTTGTAAGGAACATAATGTAATACCCTGTAACTTTTAATGATTTTTAAACGTGGGATTAATTTTAATAATGGAAAAATTTCAACTGAAAATTATTTCAGATTAAAATAAATATTAATTAGCGAGATAAGGGTTAATATTTATTTATATTGAATATTACTTAGTGAATGAGTAATAATAATGATGTGAGAAGATTAAACTTGTCGTGACTGAAAAATGCGACAGTTATCAAAAATTTAGTCGGGACGCGCATCTTAGTCGTGTTGGGACTTAAATTGGAAAATAAAATGTAATTTTATTTTTTTAATTCATAAGGTCATTTTAAGTGCGTCAGTGTGTCCGAAAGGGTCAAAATAGTCAAAATTGAGTACCCGGGAGTTATATTCAGGTCTCGGGGACTTTTTAGATTAATTGGGACCTATTTAGGTGACTTTTTATCTTCTTAATAGTAATTGAAAAGTCAAAAACGGGATTGCACTTATGAAATGAAAGGTTTGGGCTTAGAGAGGAGTCATTTTCACAAAACCAAAGGTTATGAGAGTTATACAAAGAGTTAGAGAGACAATGAAGAGAATTGAGAAGGAATTTCAAGAGTCTAACGGAAGATTTAAAGAATTTGTGCAAGAACATACATGGAGTATCATCATCAAAGTGTAAATCAAATAGAGGGTACTGTAATCATATCTTTCTTCTTCAATAGATTAGACCTACATTAAAAGGTAAGTGTTTAATCTTGCAAATTTATAGCTTATATAATATCCATATTAGAGTATGTTGAATTAATTATGAAATTCATGTGATTTGAATAAACTTTGGAAGATATATATCATTATCTTAGGTGAAATTAATATAGAATAGGATCCTATATGTAGGTAGTATGAAACTCATGAAATTATATTAAATCTTGATGAAGAAATCAGGGCTTTGAGGGCTATTATTAAATTACAAAACAATTTCTTGAATTTGAAGAAGTTTGTGAAATTGGATAAATTAAACTGTCGTTTTAGAAATTATTTTCAGCCGTTTCGGTGCCGAAAATGGCTATTATGTCTGTGAGGCCTCGTAGGAAATTCCGTTTTTTGCATTTTATTCTCTGATATGTTTTTTTTCCAAAACGACTCCGAAATGCCTCAAAACTACATTTTAAAAATCTGGAAAGATTCGTGGGGTAAATTTTAAGAAATGATATTTTTAGTTGTTATTCCGTTTGAAGTTGCCTAGATTGATTGATTGTGATTTTTATTATATAATAAGCATATTAGGCCTAAAGTGGAGGTTAGGTTTTACATAAAGTAAGACGAAGAAATATTTGGATAATTGATTAAATATCCGTAATTGGTAAATGAATTAAAAATCGAGAAAGGTGACGCAGTGATGAGTGAAACTATGTTTATGACCAATAGTGATGAGGGGAATAACTTCTGAAAAAAATAAAAAAATAAAAAATAAATAAACAATGGAGGGGTAACTAGGACCCTTAGAGTTGTGTAAAAAATCATATAAATCCAATAAGAGGTATAATTTAAATTTAATAATACGTAGGATATTCGGGAGATAAATATATTACGTATAAGACTTGTGATATGGGACATGTGTATTCCTATTGATTTTATAAGTTGTGTGCATACCTATTTGTTTGAATTATTATTTGCATGACATACCTACGTTGCTTGCTACCATGAGAGGTTTTCGCGTCGGGACAATCATATCTTGATGAGCCTTCGGGGGATTTTTGACTTGTACCCCAGAACATAAAACCTAGGTACAAGCTATATATGAGAACGATAGTGTTGACGGTCATATGGGTGCATATCCTATAGGCTTGGAACTATGTTCGCCTCTAATATGTGTGTTTTGTATTTATGGTTTGAGTGAGAAACTGAACCAATAGTCCTTTATTTAGTACGTGAGGTACTGGGACATGATGGTAGATTATGCATGAACTGCAAGTCTCAGCCTAGGGGATATATATATATATATATATATATATATATATATATTGGTGATTTATGCTACTGTGTGTATTCAGTAAATGATGACATTTAACATAATCTTGGTACATGAAGGATTAAATATAAGATGAGAAATTATGCTTGACTATTCAATATATATAAACTAGTAAAGTATTGTATGGGCGATATGGGTAAGAACAAAGAGTTAGTTGGTATAGAAATAAAGTTGGATTGGAATAGTTAGTCAGCGTAGTGTAACTAGGACGGGCTAAATATATACGTTAGGTTTTACATTAGATGAGAGGTGAGCATCTCAAGTGAGAGTACGTGAACCTAACATGAATATAGCTAAAAGTGCCTAATATGTGCGTGTTTCAAACCAAACCAATTTTTCACCAAAAAATTATCCAACTTTTAATTTGCACCAAACCATGTTGTGAAAAACCCAATTCTTACTTTAAACCAATTTTATCTTGATTAATCCTAAATATGCATCTAGTGATTAAAGCAAGTAAGATGAAGTAAAGAATACTCACAACGCCGAATGTACGAGGAAAAAACCTAAAATGGGAAAACACCCTCGGATGGACCAAGCCAGACAATCACTATGAATGTGGATTTATAATGAATAGACAAAGACTCACTAAACGACTCGATCCCCACTCGTCTTGATGCTATTCTGATCTTCAACTACTCCTCTCGCAGTGCCCACACATAAAGTCCTTCTTCCACGATACATGTCCACAACAAACGCGTCCACGTATATATACATGATAGTAGAGTATGCATGCACCACAAGTCTCAACCTAGGGGATATATATATATATATATATATATACTGGTGATTTATGCTACTATGTGTATTCAGTAAATGATGACATATAACATAATCTTGGTACGTGAAGGATTAAATATAAGATGAGAAATTATGCTTGACTATTCGATATATATAAACTAGTAAAGTATTGTATGAGCGATATGGGTAAGAACAAAGAGTTAGTTGGTATAGAAATAGAGTTAGATTGGAATAGTTAGTCAGCGTAGTGTAACCAGGACGAGCTAAACATATACGTTAGGTGTGCACGTTAAATGAGAGGTGAGCATCTCAAGTGAGAGTACTGAACCTAACATGAATATAGTTGAAAGTGTCCAATATGTGTGTTTCAAACCAAACCAATTTTTCACCAAAATTCATCCAACTTTTAATTTGCACCAAACCATGTTGTGAAAAACCCAATTCTTACTTTAAACCAATTTTATCTTGATTAATCCTAAACATACATCTAGTGATTAAAGCAAGTAAAATGAAGTAAAGAATACTCACAACGCCGGATGTATGGAAAAAACCTAAAACGAGAAAACAACCTCGGACGGACTAAGCCAGATAATCACTATAAATGTGGATTTGAATAGACAAAGACTCACTCAATGACTCGATCCCCATGGGTCTTGACGCTCTTCTGATCTTCAACTACTCCTCTCACAGTGCCCACGCATAAAGTCCTTCTTCCACGATACATGTCCACAACATACGCGTCCACATATGTCTCAGTGTCCACCTAATGGCTTTGATTCATCTATGATATTGAATAAGAAGTCCTCTAAGGATATAAGAATGGTAACTCGGATATTTGCAAACTCTAAGGATGTGCGTAATCTTTTCAAACCTTAGAAAAACATGTGCAAATAAGTTTCTGGTTCGTAAACAGTTTTCCAGAATGCACACTTATGAAACTCTGATAGAAACACGCTTTAAATAACAATTTAGTGCCGCCTCAAAAAGAGTGTCATTCGAAAGATAATGCCACATCATTCGCGCGACATAGGCATCTCTTTCAAACAAGATCCTTATGTCGTTTGAGCGAGCTGACGTCAATTTGACTTTCCTTGACTTTGAGTTCAAAACGTCTCTTATAAAAGAGATCCAAATTAGTCAAACTCTATTTCAAATATATCAGAATAAAATGTAGTGTAAACCTTTAAAACACTTTTAAAAACATTTTAAAACATTGTTCTTTATAAAAATACATCCTTATATTTTACAAAAAGAATTTCGAGCACCATTAATTATACACATTTATACCTGAGTGATCTCGAAATGCAAATAACTTAAAGACGAGTAAACTTGCACCAATTAAACTTCGGCATGATTAATTCTTTGAAGTTTTGCCGCAACGTCTTCAATTTTCTTGAATACATCATAGACCAAGTGGGATCGCGAAAAAATAAACATCTCCCTATGACATATTACAAACACAGTTTTGGTCACGGAAGTATTTGCAAAATTTTCATTTAAATAATTGCTAAATTTTTAAAATTGTTTTACTTGGGCTCTAACCCATTTTTCTCCTAATATCTATTCTTTTGTAGACCATTTTAGGTGCCCATCCACGAGGGAACCATGCTTTGAAGATTCTATCTTTTAGCGTGTTGAAGCTACGGTGGAAGTTGCATGTTATTGATATTAGATGCCTCAGTATTGATTCTATTCTCCAGTATAAACTTTCATTCCAGTCGGACATGTTGTCCATTGTTATTCTATTGTTATTTAGAGTTGTTGAGTTCGATTATGATGTATTAGACTAAGAATTTGATTTTATTGTGCATCGGTGTATGAATAATTTGACTGGATTGTATGATTCTGACATAATTATTATTTTGTCATTATTAATTTGTGAGTGTGATATTTAAATTGTGGAATTTGATATTATTTGTCATTTTGTTTTAATGTTAATTAAAAAAATAAAATTTTAACATCAACTTTTTAAATACTAGGTGATTAGTAAATATTAAGTTTTCGACTGTGATCATAAGAATGGGCTAACTATATATTCTATTATAATTTAATAATGGACTGATAACTCGGTATTTAATTAGGCAGAGTGTTACAAATTGTGTCAGAGCATCAGGTTCTAGTGTCCTTGGGATCTGTGTGGCTTTACTACATCTTAGTCTTACGTTCTTTGATATAGAGCCCTATTATAGGATTTTTGTATTCATCTTCATACGTACGTTTACTTTCTCTTGCTATGCAGTATAATTAATATGAATCATATGAGAATTCAGCTGAGTTTTGTACGGCGAACAACATAAGATGACCAACGAGGACCATTAGAAGGACCGCAGGAGGAAAGGCTCAGTTAAAGCTATAAAGTATTCTAGGAAATAGTAAATGAGATAGAAGTCACCGTGATTATGGTTCAGATAGACATTACAAAGCGAAACATTAGAGTGAGGTAGTTTCCCCATGCACCATCATTGAGAACGGTGGTTAATATTAAGTGTCATCCACTGTAACTGACAAAGGGGTGGGGGAAAGTAGAAGTATTTATCAAGGATCCACACATCAAGTTTATTTTTCTTTTGAACATTTTGAAATGGTTTAAATATGTAAATTGATAATTTAGAATTTAAGGATAATATGATAATATGTGTTTACTTATGCTACAAGCCAGAGTTTGTGAGATGAACTATAGGAGGAATATTATGTGTTATTATATGGATACGGGAAAAAAAGATGTGTGATAAACAAATGGAAGGAGAAAATCTCAAAATAGTTTCATAGGGTGAAGTGCAGTGACACTTCAGCTTTAACGTTGTATTAAAATTTTCTCATAAGAGTAGTACTAATATTGTAGAGGGGGATTGAAGGTAATATTGAGATTAGGGATAATTCCCCAATTGGCAAAAGTGTTTGGGATCAAGAAATCGAGACAGCTTAAGCGTGGCAACTCAGCGAGGCAGCTCAGCATGGCAACTCATACTTTAGATTATTGTGTTAGTCATATTGTATCTTTGTTAATATTGACTATGAGCTATAACGGTTGTAACGATGTAACGAGAATAATAATGAGTTTTAGTGTGAGGTCAAACGGTACTCACGAGAGACCAGGCTTGGCAAGGCCTGGAGAGCTTTCATACTCTATCGAATCACGTTGTCATGGGAACTTTAGAGGGACTTGGTTTAGAGGATTGAGAAGTGAGGCACCGTTGGGGATTGTCTTGACCAGCTTAGATACACCTGGTAAAATACCGAAGGACCCTGGCTATGGAACCTTGGGCGAAGCAACTTGGAGTTCCATCGGGCATTAAGTTGTGAACCAAACAACCCTCTACTTAATGTCACATCTACTATAGGTGATGTCATTAGCCAGATAAACAATGTAAGACTGGAACTTGAGTAAACCACCGTGGTATTTGGGGCTGTCAGACAGTTGGTGAGCCATCTCTGTGACAACAGCCCCTTGGCACACAGTGGTTAGGAAGAAAGGCATGTCTTGGCATTTAATGTTTATGACGTGGAGACAACAAGTGGATCATAGATTTAATGTTATGACATAAAGTATGAGGGATGCCTTTCACAGGCATTGATGACTGAGTTGCCTCGGTTGTGGTGTGGGAGGCTATTTAAGGACCCCAACCACCTTTGAGGAGAGGATGATTTTTTTAGATTTCATAAGTTTTTACTAGAGATAATCTACATCAGAGAGAGTTATTACAAACCATAGAGAGTTTAATCACCCACCATTGTCATTTATTACGAAGCTTTTAATACTTGACGGAGATTCTTAATGGTGGTTGGTGTGTTTGGCTGCCTGCCAAGGTGTATCTAGGGTGCTTACTTCTCTCTCCCTCTAGCAAAGTTATTTCTAAGTTCATTACTACCTTATGAGTTATACACGAGAGATTTGTGAGTTTAAACTGAGTTCATCTTCATTTAGTTTGTGTTTGCATTTCCTATAATTAATCCAAGGTTTTGGCCAATTCAACTTATCATTACCGTACTCAAAAGGGGTTACGCCTCCATCTTATCTAAACTACCCTCTTACATTTGGCGACTCTACTGGGGAGGCATTATTCTAAGCAAGGAGTATGGCGCAAGATAAAGTTAATCGAAGGCTCAACTTTGAGGACATCCAACACAATGATGAACAAGCTGTAAGAGAATTGGAGGCTCTAAAGGATGGGGATCCTATAATAGAGGTACCTCTGATTCAGGCGATGACAGGTGTTCTGGGGGTGACACAAGGTTCCACGAGTGCATGGTTGGGAACCACTCAGGTAGCACTCCTCATGAGTAAGTTCTATGAGTTTTTGCAAAGTCCGGTAGCTTCAATGGTGCTGGGAGGATTTAAAGCCAATTCCTTCGTAACACCAGGGGCAGCCCAAATGGCCCCACTGAATGCAGGTGTAACGGGAATAGTCCCAACGAGTATATCCTATATTATGAACCCAGCAGTGGGAACATCAGGAGTATTAACTCCCTCAATTGTGATGACTACCCCAGCTGCAACGGGCACTCAGCCCATGGTCCCGTTGGTTGTTGCCCCAGTAGCACCACCCTTGGAGGAAATGAGAAAGGAGATGCAGAAAGAGATGCTGAACTTCATGCAAGACTCCTCGCAATCTGCTGGCGAGGTAGCTTATGTTTATGATGACTTTCGGACACCTTATCCCCTGGAATACAACGATGAACCCTACCCAAAGGACTATATTCCTCCTATTTTTAAAAAATACACATGGAAAGGTGGAAACTCGAATGAGCACATTAAGCTCTTCGATGAACACTTGGGGGCACATTATAATAAGAAGATCAGGTTGAGGGAGTTTTCTAAATCCTTAACCGATAAAGCATACACTTGGTATTCTCATTTGGATCCCAAAAGAGTTTCTACGTGGGAGGAGATGCATGTTTTATTCATCCAGATGTTCTTTCTGGAAGAAGATGAATTTACTTTAACCCAACTGGGGAGGGAGAATCAACGACCCGGGAAAGAAGTGATTGCATATGTTTGAAGGTTTAGGGAAAGGTCCCTCGACGTGAGGGAGGAGGCCAAGGAGTCCAAGTTATTACAAATATGTGCGGAGGGACTACTTCCTAAGTACATCTGTTATCTCATTAATAAAATGCGCGAGGGGACTTTTTCGACGTTCTTGAAAGCAGCGAGAAATATCTCCTTAGTTGTACGACCAAATTTGGTGGTGGTGCCCATGATTTTTAGGCAGTCGATACAACCTGTGGGGGGGAGGTCTCAACCCCCACGGGTAGGGTACACCGAGGGAGGATATGGGGGCAAGGTTCCGAAGAAGGACAATAAGAGGAAGTTCGAAAGAAATAAGGAGGACCCACCTCCATTGCCTTGTATAGTAGAAAAGGCTGTCAGCTGTTACAACACGATAGTCCAAGGAGGAACGGTCTACGAACCAAAAGACTTTCCCAATGGGGAACCCGATGCGCAACGAAGGTGGATCCGAAGTATTGCCAGGTTCATAGGAGGATCCAACATCCAATGGAGAGTTGTTTCACCCTGAAAAGAATCATCGACAGGTACGTGAAGGTAGGGACATTGAAAATTCCTCCACATAACGTCAACAACAACCCACTACCAGCACATGGGGCCAATCTCATGGTGGCATATGATGAAGATGTGAAGAGAGGAGAAATAGGGACAACGTCGAGGCAAGAGGAGTTTGAAGAATCTCTAGAAGATTGTACGAAGGGAATGGATAATATAGTACTGACCAATGATGAGGCAAGTGCCAAAGACGTGGTGGATGTGTATAGCGTTGAAGCAGACCCAGTCCTGGAGTACTGTGCAGTTTCAAAATCCTTGAAATTCACCTGGTTCTTCGACCAGGTAGGGATATCGAAAGAGAGTAGGGTGGAAATAACCCAGGAAATACTAGATATTATGAGGAAGACTGCAGTCCCTTCGCTGAGATAGAAGGGACCTATGGCCAGGTTGGTGAGGAGGTTTCTGTCAGAAGTAACCTTCTGCGATGCAGATAGGGCTGTAAGATTCCCTCATAACAGGTCATTGTATGTGACCGCTAGCGTCAACAGAATTAGTTTCACGAGGACTCTTTTGGATGGGGGAGCTTCCATAAATATTATGCCGATCAACTCCTTCCATGCATATAATATTCCAGAAGAAAGGCTGGTCCCTATGCCTTTGGTGATTTTGGGGTATGATAACCAATCTTCCAAATCCATTGGGTATGTTAACGTTGGGATTGTAATGGGAAATCTGAGTTCCCATATCAAGTTTCACGTAATAGGGAGTGCAAATTCCTATCATCTACTAATAGGAAGGGTGTGGATGCATAACCAAGAGCTAGTTCCTTCTATGTACCACTAATGCGCTAATCATTACGAAAAACAAATCTCCTTGTCAATAATGAGATCGCATAATTAAATCATAGAATCTAGATGAAAATGCTACTAAATCAAAATGTCCAGAATAGAAAATACTATTAAAACTTGTTTGTTATCTTAAAATTCAGAACGTGTTGCATGAATAAATAAAGGGGCTTACTAAATTCAACTACAATGTAAAAAACTAATTTTGTAAAGATACGATCACAACAACATTAATTACAAAACGAAACATATACAAACTAAGTTGAATGACTGAAAACATTGTAAAAAGGTTGCTACATTTGTTCGCGCAATAAGTATCTTGTCGAACTCTAGCGATTGGCTCTAGCTTGCAGTTTGGACATTATCATATATAAAAGTAAGATGAACTAATAAATCTAAAATAGTTTAAAATAAACGAATAAAGACATGTAGACCCATCTAATTTTCATTTAGAGTTGGTAAGTTTTGTAATATCAAAATAAAAGGCTAATGTGATACATATATACCTGCACACATGAATACACACATACATATACATGAGAAATAATATGTATATATTAAACTAAAATGCAAATGTGACACGTATATACCATCACATGAATGCACACATACATAAACATGAAAAAAATATGTATACAACCCCCTATAGTAAAAAAACATGTCGATTTAGATGGTTAAAATAATACTAATCAATTAAAACAGGGGTATTAGAGTTGCACAAAGATGATATCATAGGGAGTGATTTAAGTTTACGTTGAAATGGACTTTTTTAATCAATTGAAATAAATGAAAGAGTGAAAAAAAATTGGTAGTTACCAAAAATAGATAAGAAAATCCAACTGAACACTTCATCTAATTATATAAATATAACCAAAAACACAGCAACAACTAACAAATTAAACATTTCTAACACTTTTCTCTCGCACATCAATTAAAATTAAAAAAAATTCAGTACTTTTTTCTCTCACAAAAATACAAATTATAACAAAACAAAGATTACACAACAATAATTACCATAATAACACCCCCTATCAATTTTGTACTAATTTTTCCTTTCTAGTTTCTTGCAACCCCGCTATATCTAGTTTTTCATTATTTAAAGTGTCTATCGTAACCATTATCTATATGCATAAATTTTGTATAACACAAATGTTACAAAAAAATAAAGATTACACTATTTCATATACATGATTATATAATATCAAATCTGAAAAAAAAAGAGTTAAATATTAAAGATGTCGAAATATTATTGATTCATGACCAATGAGACTGGTATGGATTTAAAAACTCACAGGTACATATCACGAACAAAAGAAAATATTACCTTGCTTCTGGGATTTCTTCTTTCTAATATATCTTTCTTGTGGAAACTCTTTGCCTCTATTGCTTGTAACAAATAGAACCCAATCAAAAGCCAATATATGCAAGAAAGTGATTCTCTGAGCCAAAAAAGTACATAGAAATAAGAAAAATACACTAAAAAACACGAAAATAAGGAGAATACACCGAAATAAACAAAATAAAACGTAACTTACCTCAAAGTTTCAATGAACAAAACCGTTCTTCTAACAGGGAAACAACAAAAATCGTGCAACGCTTCAAAGATCAAAATCGTTCAAAGCTTCAAAGAAAAATACACTGAAATAATGAAAGTGATTATCTGAGCCTCCGAAAATTGAAATATGGGTGAGATGAGAGCACCGTCATCCTTCTTATAACAAGGGAACAACAAAAATCGTTCCAAGATGGGTGAGATTGAGGCAAAGTGATTGGGTGAGATTGAGGTAGATACTTGATAAGGTTTGTTGAGGATTAGGTTTAAGAGATTGAGCCAGATACGGGAAAGGAAGATACGGGAGAGAGGAGAACGTGCCCGGAGAGCCATCCAAGCTTACGCGGCTTTACCCGCCAAAAAATAGGGCAAAAGTGATATTCTTTTAAAAGAAAATAAGACCCGCCATATTTATTTAAGTGAAGGTAATTTTTTTCCCAATTTTAGTTGCATTAGTTATGAAATGGCTAAAAAATATTACATTTGTTTCAGCATTAATTAAAAAATAGCAAGATTCTAAAAAACGCGGGGGCGTGATCGAGGCGTGGAGGCCAAACCTTAAGCCTTAGACGCCTAGGTGGGCCTTAGGCGTAAAAAGGCGTTTAGGCATTTTTAAATATATTTTAATATTTTTTGACTATGACAACGCTTTTAAAAATACTAAAATGTTACATAGCTTAAAAATATGTCGAAATATTTGTAAATTAAAATTCTATTTTTTAAAATACAAAAAAAATTGCATTTTTCACGCCTTACTTCTAAAAAACTCGCGTTTTTTCACGTCTTACCCCAAAAAATGCGTGTTTTTTCATGCCTTACCCTAAAAAATGTTGACTATCGTTGACCATGCCTTGCTCCACACCTAGGACCAAAACTTGGCATATCTAAAAAGCCTCGCGCCTAGGCGCATTTTTTAGAACACTAAAATAGATTATGTATTTTTAGGACTTAAAATAATATTGATTATGTATAAAGGACAACAAATATTTCGTTTTCATTTTTAGTCCCTATTTTTAAATTAAAGAGACACGTGGCACGTTGTGATTGGTTGACGTTTTATGAAAATGTTTCCGCGCCAACACCTTTATTAAAAAATAGGGACTAAAACTATAAATAAAATATTTGTTGTCCCATTTTCAAAATACATATTACAATAGGTCCTAAATTTACAAAACCCCATTAAAAAATGCTCTACTTATACGGCACATCAATGTAAATGCAGTGAATTTTCAATACTTATAAATAAATGCTGGTAAAAATAAAATTCGCAGCATTTTTAAATAATACCGAGAAAAAAGTGCTGGGAAAAATTAGTTTTCTTGTAGTGAGAGGTGACCATTAGGGCTACGAAGAGGCCCTTTGCTGTCGAGGAAGCTCACCTGGTGGACGTGGCATTTTACACTGAGTTGTAGGAGGATGTCCGGGTCCTAATGAGAAGAATGGAGGGAGCATGGGTTCCCTCGATTAGAGAAAGGATAGGGCCCTTGAACTACAAGAGTAAAGAGGTTGCAAGTAGCACAAGAGTGATGACCGAAGAAGCTCACCAGATGGTCTCTCGGCCCCAAAACATATCAAAGTACCTCAAAGACATGATGAGGCCCAGAGTGGATCCGATGGGGCATGAGGTTCGACAACAAAGCGTGCTAAGTTAGTTCTCAGGAAAAAGAGTGGCTAAGGCTTATAGTGAGAAGAAGAGGAAGGAAAAGTGGTATATCGATTATAATGGTATGAGTGGTCAATCGAAGAAACTGATGATGAGGTTGACCCGATATATGAATGATTTGTGGTAGATCAATGGGGACAATGTATGGTGATAGATAACTCCAGCATACATGAATTTGTGGAGGAAGTCGTTGAGGAACCAGATTACATGACGGATCGACCGAAGCCGCAGGCACAAGAACTGGAGCAGTGAAAGAAGGGGAAGATCCAAGACCCATCTTCATCTCGAAGGATCTTAGTAAGGAGAAATGGGAGGCCTTGGTTGAATTGATTCGGGAATTTATAGATGTCTTCCCGTGGAAATACACAGAGATGGAAGGGCTAAATGAGGAAGTGAGCTACCACAAGTTGAACGTAATGCCTTCAGCCATTCCAGTGAAACAAGCAACAAGAACGTACAAGCCTGAGCTGGATTTGAAGATCAAGGAAGAGGTCCAACGCTTACTAATGATAGGGTTCATCATACCGATACAACACCCACTGTGGCTATCTAGCATTGCCCCAGTGGGAAAGAAAGATAAAAACTAAATATGGATCTGTGCGGATTTTAGAGATTTGAGTAGAGCTTGTCCCAAAGATGAATTACCTCTGGCCTCCATCGATAGCCTGATAGATGCAATGGCTGGTCAGGAGATGTATAGCTTTATGGATGGGTATGTAGGGTATAACCAGATCAAGATGGACCCCTCGGATGCAGAGAAAACAACATTCAGAACCCCGTTGGGTAATTTCATGTACAGGGTGATGCCGTTTGGACTCAAGAATGCTGGGGAGACTTAGTAGAGAACAATGATGTCCATTTTCCATGGCTTATTCCACAAATTTGTGGAATTCTATGTGTATGATTTGGTCATCAAATCGAGGAAGGAGGAGTCTCATATGGGAGACTTGAGGAAGGTGTTAACCCATTGCAGGAAGTTTAAATTGAGGATGAATCCAATGGAAGTGTGTTTTTAGAGTGACAACTGGGAAATTCCTAGGCTTCATGGTTGATCGACAAGGGGTGAAAATGGACCAGGATAAGCAACGAGCGATCTTTGAGATGCTAAACCATAGAACGACGAAGGATCTAAAGAGTTTCCTTGGTAAAGTCTCCTACCTTAGGAGATGTGTGCTTGGATTAGTTGAAATAACACATACGTTGATGAAACTGTTATAAAAGAACACGAAGTTCAAGTGGGAGGAGATTCACCTGGAGTCTCTCGAAGGGATGAAGAAACTGCTCATTTCACCACAGATCATGGTTCCCCCAAAGGCAGGAATACCGTTGCAGCTGTACCTCACATACACCATGAGGTTCGTGGGAGATTTGCAGGAAGAATAGATCGATGGACAAGAATAGACAATCTACTACCTCAGCAGGATCATCCATGGGCCAGAAGTCAGATATAGTATCTTGGAAAGGCATTATTTAGACTTAGTATTTGTAGTGCAAAAACTTAGACATTATATGCTATCTTTTACAATTCATATTGTAACTAGACGTGATCTTATTCAGTATTTTCTATCACGAACGATATTGATTGGTAGAGTAACTAGGTGGTTCCTCATCCTCTCCGAGTATGACTTGAAATGTGTGGTTCCTCGCGCGGTCGAAAGCCAGGCGTACGCCGATTTGTTGGCAATTTTTTCCTCAGGAACATTTGAGGCACCCAAAGAAAGTATTCCAGGAGACGATTTGCAGGCCAAACCACCTAGATGCAACGAATGAGGAGTGGACAATGCAGTTCGATGGATCTTCGACGAAAAATAAAGGAGGAGCTGGTGTTATTCTCTTAAAAGGAATGGAGGATATTTTCCTTTCCCACAAGTTAGATTTCCATTGTTCTAACAACGAGGCGGAATATGAAGCATTGGTGCTGGGGTTGGTAGATGCTATTCGAAGGGGAATTTGTTCACTTTGCATCAAAGGTGATTCGAATTTAGTGGTTCAGTAAGTGAATGGAGTGTACGTATTGAAACACATGAGCCTGGCACCATACAAAACAATCATTCATGGGC
This sequence comes from Sambucus nigra, assembly GCA_949130495.1. Lineage (NCBI taxonomy): Eukaryota > Viridiplantae > Streptophyta > Magnoliopsida > Dipsacales > Adoxaceae > Sambucus > Sambucus nigra. Next base: position 540,355,951 of record OX422212.1, read on the forward strand.
TCCTATACCAGTTCCATCGAACCAAGATCAAGAGATAGCCCAGAACAATGAATCATCACCCAGAAGCCTACGCCAACATTGCCTAGAAGATGGTCATGAGGAATGATACAACTACTTTCATGATCTAACGAAGAACAACTCCTTCGATGGTATAGTCAATTCTACCAATTAGAGAGGATGCAGACTCGAGGGGAGAGATCAAAAGGGGATTAGAATCTGGGGATGGAGCGATGGGGCTTAGATAATTAACCCAATACTTCATGAACTAGGGAAACCTTTACTTTAGGAATGCAGGAGGATTCTTGTCGAGGTGCATTGTTCCAGAAGAGGTAAAGAGAAGATTAAAGAAAACACATGAAGAGAATTGCAAGACAACTGAGATACCCCATTACTGAAGAATGCAAAGGGAGGGGTATTTTTGGCCAAAAATGAAACAGGACGTGGCGAAGCTAAAACGGAAGTGCGACAAGTGTCAGTTATTCTTCGAGGAAGCTGAATGTCATTTCGTGGAGGCTCAGGATGACTGAAGACAACCCTATATTAACTTCATTAAAGATGGAGTTGTCCCAACAGAGAAAGTTGATGCAATGGGCCCCGAGATTCTACGTTCAAGAGGGGAAGCTTTATTCAAGGGGATACTTCAACAGGCCACTGCGTTGCATCATGAAGGAAGAAGCAATCGAGGTTCTCAAACAGGCACACGATCCAGCTCACATAGGAGGGGCATGACTATTTGATGACTTTGGAATATTATTGGCCAATGATGGAGAAAGATTCTGATGAGTTCGTTTGAAGGTGTAAGGCTTGCCAACTTCATGGAAATATGATCCATGCCCCATCGATGGACCTACACTCCCTCGTAATGCCATATCCTTTTCACACTTGGGCGTTTGACCTAGTAGGGGCAATACATCCTTCTTCGAGGGGGAAGATATGGATACTAGTAGTAATAGAGTGTTTCACAAAGTGGGCTGAAGCGAAACAACTGAGAAGGGCAACAACCGGGGTGGTGAGAAAATTCATCAGAGAATACATCATTTTCCATTTTGGGATCCCAAAGGTTATCCTTTCAGACAATGGGACCCCTTTCATCAATTCAAAAGTAATGATGCTCACAGATAAATACTCCATTGTCCATCACACATCGACGGTGGCATACCCAAAGGGAAACGGTCAAGCCGAAGCATTTGGCAAAACTTTGGTTAATATCTTGGCTAAAATAATGGAGGATTTCCCAAGATCTTAGGATGAAAAGATACCAGCCGTATTATGGGCCTATCAAATAACTAAGAGGAAGCCCACAGGGTATACATCGTTCTCTCTTATTTATGGGGCAAAGGTGATTCTCCCAGTAGAGTTAAAAGTTCCCTGTGCTCGATATGCTTAGCGAAGTAGCATGCTCCCTTAGAATAGACACGTGCAGCTTGAAGCGTTAGATGAACACAGAGATAATGCGATGCAACACTTTCAAATGTATACGAAACAGCTCTCTAGGGCATATGATAACTTAGTGAGACCAAGAAAGTTCGTGGAAGGAGACCTTGTATTGAAAGAAGTAGTGAAACACATCAGGGGCTTCCTCTACCCAAGTTTGTAGCGAATTAGGAGGGACCTTTTATTGTAAAAAAAGCTCATGACTGAAATAGCGTTGCCAAAGACGTTTATTGAAAATAAACTATTTAAGCAACTCCGAAAGTTTGTTGAAGAAACTCTTTACTTAAATCAAAAAGATTTTGAACACAAGATGTGTTAACAAAAAATATGTACGAGATATGGACAAGATTTGATAACAAGTTTTAGTAAACAGTTTAAAATATTTTAAACTCAGCACACAACAGAAAGGGATGAGAAGATGTAGAAATATTAATACTCAGGATTTTTAACGTGGTAAAACCTCAACCTTGAGGAAACATCCACGACTCCCTCTACGGAGTAAAACAAGAAAATATCACTAAAACAAATATGTGAGTTACAATCTATTTAACTAACATGCACACAATAACAAGTCTATACAAATTCAGGATTATACCCTCTGGCGTCCTTAAACTTTTCTGCAGATCTTGATTGTTGATGTAGTCTTCTCAGTTTGTCAACTCTTCCTTTGTTTCAGCAGTATACGTCGACTTATGTTCACCAAATCTTATAGCCAACACTTTCAGTGTATGTAGTGTGAAGATGTTTGTGAAAAGTGTTCTATACCACATGCATGCACACACGCACTCTTATTAGTTACAAACAATCCTAACAAATTACATATAAAGTCTATATGCAGTGAGTTTGTTATTTTTCTTTCTTACAAAACCAAGAACCTTTTGACCTTTCAAAATAACCCAGATTCCACGGAGATCTTGCTTAAGAAATCGGTCAAGACCTTTCTCAATCTATTTTGAAAATATTTAGAAGATTGAAAACCCTCCAAGTGCGAATCCAACTAGGTCAGGTTAAGTTTTGTAAAAACAGAAACAGAAAAACATCTATTGTTGATTCTGAAGTAAGAAAATGTTTTAACAAAAAACAATCAACAACGAACTTCTCAAGATGAGAAATAAAATGCAACTAAGTGTGTTGTGACATGAAAAACTTCAGATCTATGATTTCTATTGAATCAGAAACAAGATCTGAGTAAGTGTATAAGTTGGAAATAAGATTTTATGAACACAAGGTTACAGCAACCCAAGATCACTCAACTTGAACTCTCATAAACTCAATGAAGCACTAAGGATGGTGTTTATTTGGTTATGGTGTTTTGAAGAGGTAAGTGGTTTAGGTTGGAGAATATTTTGACGAAGTTAGGGTTTCTAACTTGGCTCTCTGGTTTCTCTCTCTTCTATCTCTTCTCTCTCTCTCTCTATATTCTCTGAGACTTTTCAAAATGACAAAAGCTTTCGAAGGCTGAGATGAGAGTCCTTTAAATAGGAAGAGAAGAAGATTCCAGACTATCGTTCAAAAACAACGTCTGAGATTGAGTCAAGCTTCTTTGACTTCAATCTAAGGGCTCACAATAGGCGGTGGATTAAATAGGCTGTGATTGGCTTAAAGGTATACACGGGGATTCACTCAGGCGACATGCAGACCATTGATAAGGGATGATCCAAGGGCTGTAAACATGCGAAGCTTTGTCTCTGTAAAGAAACACAACTCTGGCCAATCTGAGAGCAGCAAGTGTTGGCCATAGGACGAATGCAATCGTGCGTCCCAAACTAATTACAAAGCCAACCCTGGAGTCTCTGGCGCTTTCGGTTTCTACCCAGAGTAACTTAAGGCCAAAAATCACTACAATATATATTTAGATATTAACCCCAAAACTTTTTAAATCAAGTTTTAATTTAATAAAACCTTTATTAAAAGATGTTTAAAATTCCCAAAAAATTAATAAAAATCAAATTGAGGGATTTAAACACACTCACCACATTAATACACATAAAGGTGCAATATGATATTCAAAGATTAAGTTCTAAGTGTGTGAGTGATGGCTATAGTCTCAGGATCATTACAAGATGAATATGAGAAGAAGCAATACAATCTCTGAGGCTCTTTGGTTTCTAGGATGGACACAATTTTGTCACAATTTCCAAACTAGATGAGCTCTTATACAGTCTAGACTTAAATGAGTCAAAAGTATAAGGGCTTCAATCTCCTCCTTTGGAAATATGAGACAAAATCTCCTTTGAGTCATCTAGGACTCGTAGGGCGACAACAAATAAGAAATACCTATTCCTATAAAAGTTCTATCTACCCAAATCCTAGAAAGCAAAAAATTACATCACTCAACTATATACAGTTTAACATCTTATTATTACAATAGAGAATGACTGTACAAGAAGAATACCTGCAAAGAATTACTAAGATCAAGCTGTTTAGTATATGCAGAGATAAACTCATATTTCTCCCCCATTTTGTCTCAAATGGACAAAGGGAAGGAACTTGGAAAAATATAACAGGTATTTACTCAACACAAATCATACCAATAGATTTACGTAAAGAAATGAATCTATTATAATCAAGAGGTTTGGTAAACAAATATGCAAGTTGTAGATCAGTTGGAAGATAATTAATTTCTAATTCCTTGGTTTCAACTAATTCACGAATAAAATGATGTCTTATTTTAATGTGCTTAGTTCGCGAGTGTTGAACTGGGTTTTTTGAAATATTAATCGCGCTTTGATTATCACAATAGAGATGAGGTGTGGGTTCTAAAATACCATAATCACTTAGCATTTGTTTAAGCCATAATAATTGGGCACAACAGCTACCAGCGGCTATGTATTCAGATTCAGCAGTCGAGAGAGATGTGCAGTTCTGTTTTTTACTGCTCCATCCTACCAAGTTATTACCAATATAACAACATGCGCCTGAAGTGATTTTACTATCATCAGTACAACCAGCCAATCAGCATCAGTGTACCCAATAATAGTGCTCGGTGTGTCATTCGTGTACCAAATTCCTAAATTTAGAGTGCCTTTAACATATTTAATTATCCGTTTAACAGAGTTTAAATGGCTCTCTTTGGGGTTGTTTTGATAGCGCGCACAAACACACACAGCATACATGATATCAGGACGCGAGTCAGTTAGATAGAGTAATGTGCTAATCATACTACGATATAAAGTAGGATCTACAGATTTTCCATTTTCATCTTTTTACAATTTTTCTGTAGTACTCATAGGCGTTTTAGCACTTTTAGCACTCTCGAGGCCAAATTTCTTAACTATCTCTAATGCGTACTTAGTCTGCGAAAGAAACAATCCATCTTGTTGTTGTTTGACTTGGAGACCTAGGAAGAACTATAACTCCCCTATAAGGGACATCTGAAATTCCTTGCTCATTATTTCAGCAAAAGATTTTACTTCTGAGGTAGAAGTGGATCCAAATATGATATCGTCTACACAGACTTGAGCGATAGTAATGTGTTTGCCAAAATGTTTGACAAATAAGGTTTGGTCATTTCCACCTCTTTTGAAACCTTTATCCAGCAGAAAACTGGACAGGCGCTCATACCAAGCTCTAGGAGCTTGCTTAAGACCATATAAAGCCTTTTTCAACCGAAATACATGATTAGGATAATTAAGGTCAATGAACCCTTTAGGTTGTTCTACAAAGGTTTCCTCGGCAAGTATTCCATTAAGGAACGCAGATTTAACATCCATTTGATATAATGTAAAATGCATGTGACAAGCTATAGCAAGAAGCAGACGAACTGATTCTAAACGAGTAACTGGAGAAAACGTCTCGTTAAAATCAAGTCCTTCTATTTGGGAATAACCTTGAGCAACTAGTATAGCTTTATTTCTAATTATCATCCCATTTTCATCAGTTTTATTTTTGAAAATCCAACGAGTACCAATAACCTTTTTGTGATCAGGACGTGGAACAAGATACCATACATCATGAATGACAAATTGTAAAAGTTCATCCTGCATAGAAGAAATCCAGTGAGAGTCATTCAATGCCTCATTTACATTCTTTGGTTCCACAAGAGAAACAAAGCATGCATAAAGCGCATAATTTCTAAGTTGGGATCTTGTACGTACTGGCTCACTAGGGTTACCAACTATGTTGTTTATGGGATGATCTTTAGAAACCCAGTTAGGTACTTCAGCTGACTCAATAGGTAATGAATTATCTACTTCAGAAGAGTCATTTTCTAAAATATTTTACGATTCTTCTTCTATAGTTAATTCAGTAGTCTTTCTTTCTACAGTAGTGTCACTAACAATTACATTTATGGATTCCATTAAGGTTTTAGTGAGAAGATTATACACCCGATAAGCTCTACTGTTAGGTGAATATCCTAAGAATATGGCTTTATCTCCCCTACTCTCAAATTTAGATAAGTGTTCCCTATCTTTGCACACATAACAGGTACTACCAAAGGTTCTAAGGTACTTAAGATTAGGCTTTTTATTGTACCAAAGTTCATAAGAAGTTTGTTTGGAATTCTTTCTAAGATAGACCCTATTAATAAGATGGCATGCTGTACGAATAGATTCTACCCAAAAATACTTAGGTAAGTGCTTGGCATGGAGCATGACACGTGCCATCTCTTGAAGAGTACGATTCTTTCTCTCAGCTATACCATTTTGTTGAGGCGTCTTAGGAGCACTGAACTCATGTTTGTAACCATTATAGTCACAGTATTCTATAATACTAGTGTCTTTGAATTCACCACCTCTATCACTACGGATTCTATTTACTTGAGTGTCTTTCTCATTTTTAATCCGTAAAAGAATCTTTAGAAAAGTTTGAAAAGTATCGGATTTCTTTTTTAAGAAAGCTACCCAAGTGAATCTGGTGAAGTCATCAACCATAACTAGAATATAACTGTGTCCAGAGAGACTAACAGTTTGAGAAGGACCCATTAGGTCCATATGGATGAGTTCTAAGGGATTAGAGGTAAGAATATCTTTAACCCTTTTATGAGGTGCTTTAACAATTTTTCCTTCTTAACAGGGACCACAGACAATGTTATGAATAGGTTTAATTTTTGGTATTCCTCTAACTATTTGTTGAGAGGACAATTTACTCAAATTTTCGTAATTAATGTGACCCATTCTGTTATGCCATATCTCATTGTCATCCATTCTGGCAACATTACAGATTTCAGAACTAGACATGACAGTATAACAATTGTCAGGAGTCCTGAATCCTGTAATTACGCATTCTCCCTTTTCATTTAAAATCTTGCAATTGTTCTTTGAAAAGGTAACAGTATGGTTTAAGTCACAAAATTGCGAAATGCTGAGTAAATTAGCCTTAAGACCTTTAACTAAGAGAACATTTTCAAGAACAGGAAGTCCTTTTTCTTTAAGAGTTCCTTTGACTTTGATCTGGGATGATACTCCATCACCAAAAACAACTTTTCCACCATCAAAGTGGGTTTTATTTAAAAGTTTTGTATCATCACCTGTCATATGCTTGGAACATCCAGAATCCAAATACCAACCAGAAGTTGTAAGTTCAGCTTTTAAGGCAGAAATAACAATATTACACTTCATCTGAGGTACTAGATCATCTTTTCTAACCCAAATTGCTCTGGTTTTCTGTTTGCGCTTGTTTGCTCTCATTTGATAAAATTTGCGAGCATTAGATTTTTGTTGAAAAACATTTTGCGCATGATTTTGAGTAAATTTAAACACCTAAGCATTTGATTTAGAAAAGTTTCTGGGATTCCTTCTAGTAAATGTCCTTTTAGGTTTAGTCTTTCTATTCCTATAGTTGGAGTTTTTGTCTGGTGGCCTGGGAAGGACATAATTGTTACAACTCCTCCTAGAATAGTTAAAGTTTTGATACATGGAGGTATTGAAGGCAGGCTTAATCAGTCTCCTAGCATAGCAATCATCGAAAGAATGTCCGTATATATCACAATAGGAGCAATAAAGATTGCTCAGAATGGGGTTTACCTTAGGAAAGTCTCTAAACAAAGGTTTTGAGAAATTTTGAGGCTGAATTTTATTCCTAGGTAGTACAGGTTTGAAAGCAGGTTCACTTTTCCTAATTGGGGGGCAGACATATTTTCCCTTTGGTAGACTTTCATGCTTAGAGCAACTTGCATCTCCAGTGTTCGTGTTTTGATGATCAAATTCAGTTTTTAGAGAATGAAAGTCTGGACATGTTTCAATAGGTCTTTTGCCTCCTGACTCAAGTTTGATAGGTTCAACAGGTTTTGTTTGTGTCTTCAAATTGGGGCAAAACCCTATACCAGTTCGATCATCAGAATTGGTTTTAGATTCAGCAACGAATTCCTCAAAACATTTAGAGTTGTTTTCAAATTTAGTAAATTTTTTGAACACAGTTGCTGTCTTTTCTTTAGTTTGTTCCAATTCTAATAATGTCCCTTTGTATTTTTTCTCCAGAATTTCATTAGCTTCAGTCAAAGTTTTCAGTTTTTCATCAAACACTTTGATATCACTTTCATGAGACATGCATTGAGTAGTATACTCTTCAGCATTCAGTTTTACCATCAGGCTTAGATCCTCTAGCTTTTTGGTAAGATTTTTCACAATCTTTCCTAGTCTAGTGCTTCTCTTAAGAGTTTTGGCATATAGAGTGTGAATGTCTGGGAGATCTTCATTGTCTGAGTCACTAAGTGAAGTGTGTGAAGTGACCCCTAAGGTTTCATTTCTTAAACTCACGCACCCATTGACATCAGCAGTATCGATTCCCCTTTGACTCACACACCCCGAGGAAGAAGTATTAATGTTCTCAGTAAGTAAAGCATCTAAACCAGTTAAAGTATGATTCAAAGCAACAGAGCTAGAATTACTAGACTCATCCTCACTATCAAGCACAGGCATATCATCATTATATATGATTTTGGCAAAGAAGGATAAACAAGGATCAAAACCATCAGATGTCTCAGGTTCCTCATTTTCAGAGTCACTTGAGTCATCCCATGTTTTGCAGATGTTGGCTCTAGAGTGTTTGTTTTGGATATTTAAATTAACTCTACAGTCTTGAGCAATGTGTCCTAGTTTACCACATCTATAGCATTCAGTCTTCTTGAGGTCTCTGTGAGGTCTTGTGTTGTCCTTGTTCTGTTTGTCATGAGGTTTCTCATGAGGCTTGTGATTTGAAGGAGTTGAATAATTAGACTTGCCCTGTCTATTTGCAATACTGTTTCTAAATTTGACAATTTTCTTAAATTGTTTTGTCATTAGGGCAATCTGATTATCTAGACTTTCTAAGTCACAGTCCTCATCAGAATCATTACTAGGAGTGTTTAACTCAGGCTTAGTCATCTTAGAAGTAAAGCTAAGATTGGAATTGGTATGTTTCCTATGAGTGTGGGTCAATTGTTTCTTAAACTCCAATTCCATTTCCACAGTTCTTAATTTACTACTGAGTAATTCAAGAGTGATATTTATATCACACATTTCCTCAATAGCATATCTTTTATTGTCAAATTTCTGTGGTAATGATCTCAGAATTTTAGACACAATTTCTTGTCTATCATAAGTTATACCATTAGCATGCAGTTTAGTGACAATATCAGTCAGGTTCATATAGAAGTCATCAAAAGACTCAGATTCAGACATGATTAAGGAATTATACTGTTGAATTAACATCTGAGTTTTAGCAGCCTTAACCCTAGAGTCTCCTTCATGGGCAGTAATAAAAGTATCCCATGCTTCCTTAGAAGTGGTACATGATGAGATTCTCTTGAACTCATGTTCATTTATGGACATAAATATAGCATTCTTTCCTTTATTATTATTGCGAGAAACTTGTTTCTCTTCTTGAGTAAACTCACTTAATATTTTCTTAACCCTCTCATTACTTCCTTCAGTGGCTGGTTTAGTAGGATAAAAGTATCCATTTTCAATAATGTCCCAGACATCATCTCCCAAAGTTCCTTGAATGAAAGCAATCATCCTTACTTTCCAGTAAGAAAAATTGGTTCCATCAAAGACTGGAGGTCTGGTCAAGTTACCATATCTTTCATTTTTCTCGTCCATGATTGATTTTGAGAAAACAGTTTCAGAAACTCAGGATCTTTTTGAAAAAGGTTCACCAAAAGTTCTGATACCAATTGAAATAGCGTTGCCAAAGCCGTTTATTAAAAATAAACTATTTAAGAAACTCCGAAAGTTTGTTGAAGAAACTCTTTACTTAAATCAAAAAGATTTTGAACACAAGATGTGTTAACAAAAAATATGTATGAGATATGGACAAGATTTGATAACAAGTTTTAGTAAACAGTTTAAAATATTTTAAACTCAGCACACAACAGAAAGGGATGAGAAGATGTAGAAATATTAATACTCAGGATTTTTAACGTGGTAAAACCTCAACCTTGAGGAAACATCCACGACTCCCTCTACGGAGTAAAACAAGAAAATATCACTAAAATATATGTGAGTTACAATCTATTTAACTAACATGCACACAATAACAAGTCTATACAAATTCAGGATTATACCCTCTGGCGTCCTTAAACTTTTCTGCAGATCTTGATTGTTGATGTAGTCTTCTCAGTTTGTCAACTCTTCCTTTGTTTCAGCAGTATACGTCGACTTATGTTCACCAAATCTTATAGCCAACACTTTCAGTGTATGTAGTGTGAAGATGTTTGTGAAAAGTGTTCTATACCACATGCATGCACACACGCACTCTTATTAGTTACAAACAATCCTAACAAATTACATATAAAGTCTATATGCAGTGAGTTTGTTATTTTTCTTTCTTACAAAACCAAGAACCTTTTGACCTTTCAAAATAACCCAGATTCCACGGAGATCTTGCTTAAGAAATCGATCAAGACCTTTCTCAATCTATTTTGAAAATATTTAGAAGATTGAAAACCCTCCAAGTGCGAATCCAACTAGGTCAGGTTAAGTTTTGTAAAAACAGAAACAGAAAAACATCTATTGTTGATTCTGAAGTAAGAAAATGTTTTAACAAAAAACAATCAACAATGAACTTCTCAAGATGAGAAATAAAATGCAACTAAGTGTGTTGTGACATGACAAACTTCAGATCTATGATTTCTATTGAATCAGAAACAAGATCTGAGTAAGTGTATAAGTTGGAAATAAGATTTTATGAACACAAGGTTACAGCAACCCAAGATCACTCAACTTGAACTCTCATAAACTCAATGAAGCACTAAGGATGGTGTTTATTTGGTTATGGTGTTTTGAAGAGGTAAGTGGTTTAGGTTGGAGAAGATTTTGACGAAGTTAGTGTTTCTAACTTGGCTCTCTGGTTTCTCTCTCTCTCTTCTCTCTCTTCTCTCTCTCTCTCTCTATTCTCTGAGACTTTTCAAAATGACAAAAGCTTTCGAAGGCTGAGATGAGAGTCCTTTAAATAGGAAGAGAAGAAGATTCCAGACTATCGTTCAAAAACAACGTCTGAGATTGAGTCAAGCTTCTTTGACTTCAATCTAAGGACTCACAACAGGCGGTGGATTAAACAGGCTGTGATTGGCTTAAAGGTATACACGGGGATTAACTCAGGCGACATGCAGGCCATTGATAAGGGATGATCCAAGGGCTATAAACGTGCGAAGCTTTGTCTCTGTAAAGAAACACAACTCTGGCCAATCAGAGAGCAACAAGTGTTGGCCATAGGACGAATGCAATCGCGCGTCCCAAACTAATTACAAAGCCAACCCTGGAGTCTCTGGCGCTTTCGGTTTTCACACAGAGTAACTTAAGGCCAAAAATCACAACAATATATATTTAGATATTAACCCCAAAACTTTTTAAATCAAGTTTTAATTTAATAAAACCTTTATTAAAAGATGTTTAAAATTCCCAAAAAATTAATAAAAATCAAATTGAGGGATTTAAACACACTCACCACATTAATACACATAAAGGTGCAATATGATATGCAAAGATTAAGTTCTAAGTGTGTGAGTGATGGCTATAGTCTCAGGATCATTTCAAGATGAATATGAGAAGAAGTAATATAATCTCTGAGGCTCTTTGGTTTCTAGGATGGACACAATTTTGTCACAATTTCCAAACTAGATGAGCTCTTATACAGTCTAGACTCAAATGAGTCAAAAGTATAAGGGCTTCAATGACTCAAGTTATTGCTTAATTTCTTAGATAGAATAAGACAGGCCATTCAAGATTAACAACAAATGGCTGAAAGTCTATCATGTGTAGGCATTATGTTTGGACCACTAATGTAGCTGGTTGTTGTTATGAATACACAATTTCATTTTGTGATGACTATGCAATTTCTTTTTATTATAACTCAAGCAGAGATGAAAGAATTATAGAACTTCACACTTCACAATCTAGGCAAATAGTTATAACACAAAGAAATGGCATGAGAAAATAAATATCTTTTTCCATTCAAAAACTTTTGGGCATTACAAAATTGGGAGCTATTGCCCAAGAATTACATAAGAAGAAAAGAAAAAATATATATACAAGTTCACTGGCCTAAGAGGACCCATAGATCTGTAGAAGAGAAAAAATCTCCAGGGAGACCCAAAGAAGCTGCTTGGCAAGACCGTTGAGCATTGATAGACACCTCTAACATTGTTTGCGCTTGTGTGCGCTCGATAAGGAGTTCCTCTCGTTTTAGCTTGACCAAATGCAAAGATTCTTCGTTGTCCTCCACCTCTTTATCAACAGCTTCTAGAAGAGGTGCTAACTCGGCAAATTTAGCTTCCTCGTCCTGTTGATCCTCCTAACGTTTCCACAATAGTTCCCTCTGACTGTCCAGTTGCCGACTCTTTAAGGTCTTTAAATGCATGATAAGCTAGTAAAAATGGAACTCGTCACGACCCAAATCCCTCAGATAACCTAGAAATTGGTTAAGGAGGGGTCTGGTAACATTTGAGGTCGGAGCGTTAACAATTTCAGCGATAACGGTAGCTATGCCCTGAAGCCTGTAACTCATAACGGAGATGTTTGAACGTAGGCAATCCACCGTGATCATCTCAGGATGATGGCTTACAAGATGTTTAACGACCAAATGATGGTTGGAAGGCATCTGAGAATAGTGCTGAAGAACCATCAGGTAGAAAGCTTGAGGAAACAAGTCGAGCAGAGGACAGTTAGAGGAAATATGGAGTTTATGAAAAAATCTTAACAAGTGTTTTCGTTATTAAGTCACCGATATAGGTGGAGTTTTTGGAAAATATTAACAAGTGTTTTCATTGTTAAGTCACCGATATAGGTGGAGTTTGTGGAAAAAAAATCTTAACAAGCGTTTTCGTTGTTAAGTCACCGATATATGTGGAGATTTTGGAAAATCTTAACAAGTGTTTTCGTTGTTAAGTTACCGATATAGGTGAAGTTTTTGGAAAATCTTAACAAGTGTTTTCGTTATTAAGTCACCGATATAGGTGGATTTTTTGAAAAATATTAACAAGCGTTTTCGTTATTAAGTCACCGATATAGGTGGAGTTTTTGCAAAAACCTTAACAAGTGTTTTCATTGATTAAGTCACCTAAATAGGTGAAGTTTGACAATCTAAGAAATGCAAAGAAATTAGCGAAGTACCTCAGCAGTAATAGCAGCGAGAACAGGAGTCACCATGGGGGCCATAATGGTAGAAACCTCTAGGGGTGGACTCATTGCCTCAGTAGATTCAACGGGGCCCTTGGCTAAAGAAGCCTGAACAGTAGGCAAACTTCCCTCACCAATAAACGGTACTAGTGCCAACGAGGTTGGTTCGCCGAAAGAACACGAGGGACCTCCAAGAGATGCCCGAGCATGAGCAGGCACTAAAGAATCACCACGTGAGACAGAAGCATCAACCTGGGCCTTGGAAAGGAAAAGGCCACTAAGTACAAAGGGTGGAGAGAGACTTGGAGAAAGTTGCAACAACAAAGTAAGTGTTAGAAATGACAAATTAATACTCATGAAGGGAGAAATACTTATAAACGTTACTTACCCCCGTTATGGAACTAAACAGGGGAATTGCAGTCAGAGGTCTCGTCAGTACAAGGGGAAGAGGATGTTGGCTACTAGAGACACCATCTCAATATGGGGCACCCCAACATGTCAAGGTTTAGCATATTACACAGAAAGAAAAGGGGTGGAGTAGAGAAATGTTGCCAAACCTAATAGGTAATAGATAATATGTTACCTAGAGGGAACTTTCTGCAACTAGAACAAGGGGTCAGAAGAGTCTCGGACTAAGGTTCTAATTCAGAAGAAGCTGGGGGTGGGCTCACTACCTCAGTAGATTCAACGGTAGTAGCCCCCGCAGTAGCAGCTCTATCCCATTGGGAGGATGAACGGTGAGAGTAAGTAACACTTATCAGGGGGAACGGGGAAGGGTAGTATCTGTTGGAGAGATACCGCAACACCCCCTACGAAACGGCTTACAGGGGGACTGGGCCTTTCTTCAATTCCCTGCAAAAAAAAAAATTACTATTAAGAAATAAGAAGATGCACCTTGCCTTAAGAACAGGGGAATAAGAACAAAAAAAATGAATACACACATACCTCAGATCTAGAGGGAGAATGAGAAGATATAACCACTGGTGAAGGCGGTGAGGAGGCAGCAGCAGAAGGAGATGGGGAGGGAGGTTTCTCGAGTGTCCGCTTCTTCTAGGACTTGGTACCCAACGTTTTCTTCCTTGAGCTCGTTGCATCACCACCTTCAGGTACCCTTGACCTTTTTCTCCTCTTTGACAATGGCTCAGTCAGATCAACCACGATTGTGGGAAAATAAGTTAAAGGAGGAACAACGACAGCGCGCCGTTGAAACTCAACATTTTTCTTTCAACCTCCGCTTGCACCTGCCTCCTCATCTCTTCAGCTACCTCTGGAGATATAGAAAGAGGAACGGAGGCAATACGAAATGCCTCCAGAGGAGTTTGTGCTGGAACTTCGAGCTTAGACTTCGAGGACTTGGACTTCTTGGCCTTCTTAGTAGGTGGCTGAGAAGGCCCTTCTCCTGTTGTAGCTTCGGTCAAAGGGACAATTTATTTGGGAGCTGCAACGGCCTTGGGTTTCGTGGTGGAAGTTGGGATCATTGGGAAATAAGGGGTTAGCTCCTGAGGAGATTCTTTAATGGTTTTACTCAACGGAAACTCAACCCCAAGCACGGAGTTACCCTTAATACCCAGTTCAGAAGAAGAGAAAGAAAGGACTGGGGGATATTGAGGGGGAGATTGAACATACTCATGGATCATTACCAACTACTGTAAATGGAACTTGGTTATAAAATAGGTGGATACGTCCCCCTTACTAGTGGAACTAGGAAGGGTGACTTTTCGATCAATGGTAGACATCACACCAAGCACCGCTGCTACACTATAGAAAGTGTAGGCTTCTGCAAAGTTGGCATTTGTATGGTTGTGTTGAAACATAGGTTGAGGGCCCCCCTGATCAAACATGAACTGTCTGCTACATCTGTCTGGGTTGTAGGGTTCTGAGGTGTATCCCCATTTAATATCGGAAGGAAGAAACCCAGGGGTAAATAAAAGGACCACGACTTACTAAGGATCTTCTACAGCTGGGATGAACTTGGCCGTTATGGCTACAGAAGGAAAAAAATTCCAACTATGGGCAAATGTAGACTCACTGTTTGGCCTCATCACAAAGGAGTCTAAAAGATCAAAAACTTCCATTATCTCCTTTCGACTTTATTTTTTGTTAAAACATAGGAGGCATGGGGGCTTGATACTTTGGCTCACAGGTAGAAAAATAGACTTGGCAGTAATGGCAAGAAAACGGGTTAAAAGAAAACACGTCAAAATGATGGTATTAGCAAAATTCATCAAGTTGTAATGACCCAGTGATCGTGCCGTGTCGATGTGAGTTCGATCCAACCAGGTATAGAGGGACCCCAAGGACATAGCGGCCAGAGGAAGATTGAAACCTCTGGCCAAAAGAATGGAAATGTTTATAAGGTCCCTCCTAGGCTGATCGTTGGGTTTTCCAGTTAGGAAGACGTGTGAAATCAACACAAGTATGTAGGCTAGTAGTTCCAGGGATGTACCTCTACCTCGGCCCATTGTAGCATTAACATCCTTTGGGGTCAGATCTTCGAAAAAATAATTGACGAGGGGAGTAAATGTGGCTTTGTTCGAGGAACCAGTGCAACCACGGTAGATTCAATCCAGCTCAACTCGATCAGCAGGCTCTTCAGCATCCAGGGCCTCATCGTGATATGTGAACTCACCCAGTGCAACTACGGTAGATTCAAGAGCTCGCAGACGTCCTCCAACGTAACAGTGAACTCTCTCCACGTAGCAAAGAACTTGTGAGTTATGATGTTCCATCCGGAAACTACCACTTGGAGCACCGTATTGTGATTAGAGAGGGTGAACTCCCCAAACCAATAAGGTCGATGAAGCCCAACCTTCGCGAGAGAAGCAGCATAAGAACTCTGCAAATGCGTATGCTAGGCAGTGAAATGGGCTAGTGACCCCCTAAGTGCTGTAAAGTTAATCTGGGAATAGGGGAAGTCACCACGGTCTAAACGAAAGCACAGACTTCCCTCTGAGGGAAGATAGCCCCACTTTGATGAATCCATATCCTTATCACCCAATAGTAAAGGGTTAAACTTGGATGAGAAATGACAAGCCTTGCATGCATCAAAAAATTTATCACCTTTGCTAAAGTTGGGGCCCCGAAGATAGAAGCATAGTTTCTCTTGACGAGCAGCATCCAGGGCAACGACGCTAAGGATGACGGCGATGCCAGAAGTGGCAGAGGGAGAGACTGGCTGAGCAGTGGTGGTAGCAACCTTATAAGCACTTGAAGAAGCCATAGTAGAGTGGTGATGGATGGAATAGCTGGGTAAGAAGAGTTAAAAATAAGGAGGGAGAAGCACAACCACACGTGGAGGTACAAAAGATGGGAGAGGGAAGAAGCTGGGTAATAATAGAGGGTTTCGCACACTTTTCTCTCTCTAAGGAAGATGGGATCTTAAAAAAGATGAAGGAAATAGAAGGGTTTGAAAAAAGAGATCTTTGAAACCTTTTTAAGGAACTCGTCTGTTGAGTTTCCCACCACCACACGTGCAAGGATGCCTATAATCATTTCAAATGAACACGTGGCACCTCGGGAAGTGTCTTGACAGTTGAAAGGACAACACCACGTCATTCACGAAGCGACACCTGGGGAATAAAGAGGGTTTCCTTCTTTAGAAAGTTTGAGTTTTGTCACCATAATTTTTGTCAGACATATCCAAATTCTCCCAACGAAAAAGATGTCCCAACGGTTCAAAAATCTACGATGTCCCCTCGCCATAAGTCCAGACGTTGTTCAATTATGACTAAGCTACATCGAGGAGAATTTTTTCTTTTTTAAACCTGGCGAAACGTTACAGGGGAGAATTTCACAAAGTCCCAATGATAGGGGAAGTCCTAATGGCACAATTTCACTATTTATAGCAAAAACGAGTATTTAAGAAGGTTAACAGGCCTTTCGGGAGAATTTCAAATAATAAAGAGCTAGAATGGTTGAGGCTCGGCATAAGGAAAAAGTGGCGATGTCCCTTCGTCAAAGCCCTAATAAGTCGTAGCACTTCGGCTCAGGTACATCGGAGAGAATTTTACTTTTTCCTAGAGATTATAACACTACGGTTCTAACGAAGGAACGGAGGCTAAATTCTTACACATAGATAAGTTTCATTGGATTAAGAAGTTTTCGTGCAGAAATTTCCTATTCCCACAATAAATCTCTCCACAAAGGGGAAAATGTAGAGGGGGCTTGAAGGTAATCTTGAGATTATGGATAATTCCCCAATTGGCAATAATGTTTGGGATTAAGAAATCGAGGCAGCTCAAGCATGGCAACTCAGCATTGCAACTCATACTTTAGCTTGTTGTGTTAGTCATATTGTATCTTTGTTTATATTGACTATGAGCTATAATGGTTGTAATGATGTAACGAGAATAATAATGAGTTTTAGTGTGAGGTCAAATGGTACTCGCGAGAGACCAGGCTTGGTAGGTCCTGGGAGAGCTTTCATGCTCTATCGAATGACCTCACCAAGAGAACTTTAGAGGGACTTAGTTTGGATGATTGAGAAGTGAGGCATAATTTGGGCTTGTCCTGACCATCTTAGATACACCTAGTAAAATACCGAAGGACCCTAGCCGTGGAACCTCGGGCGAAGCATCTTCGAGTTCCATCGAACGTTGAGTTGTAAAGCAAACAACCCTTTACTTAATGTCACATCTACTAAAGGTGATGTCACTAGCCAGCTAAATAATGTCAGACCGGCACTTGAATAAACCACCGTAGTATTTAGGGTTGTCAGACAGTTGATGAGCCATCTCTGTGACAACATCCCCCTTCAACACAGTGGTTAGGGAAAAAGTCATGTGTTGGCATTTAATGTTTATGATGTGGATACAACTAGTGGATTAGGTATTTAATGTTATTCCATAAAGTATGAGGGATATCTCCACAGGCATTGATGACTGAGTTTCCTCGGGGGTGGAGGGGAGGCTATTTAAGGACCCCAACCACCTTTGAGGAGAGGATGATCTTTTTAGAGTTCAGAAGTTATTACTAGAGATAATATACATCAGAGAGAGTTATTACAAACCAGATAGAGTTTACTCACCCACCATTGTCATTTATTACAAAGCTTTTAGTACTTGACTGAGATTCTTGAGGGTTGTTAGTGTGTTTGGCTTCCTGCCAAGGTGTATCTAGGGTGCTTACTTATCTCTCCCTCTAGCGAAGTTACTTCTAAGTTCATTACTGCCTTATGAGTTATACACGAGAGATTTGTGAGCTTAAACTAAGTTCATCTTCATTTAGTTTGTGTTTACATGTCCTATAATCAATCCAAGGTTTTGGCCAATTTAACTTATCATTAACGTACTCAAAATGGGTTACGCCTCCATCTTATCTAAACAACCCTCTTACAACTATATTAGGAGATATTTACCACATAAGGATGTAGATAAGTAATAAATCGAGAAATGTGGGGTGAAGTTTAACCACAAGTTCTTTCATCTACTATTCAAATAGAGGTGTGAAGGAAGTTTCTAAACTTTTTGCAGGAGATAAGAACAAAGGCTAATTGTAATGAAAAAATTATCCATTTAAGAGGACTTCATAACTATGGAGGTAGGTAATGGAGAGTAACGTTCTTAAGTGTAAAAATGTATTCGCGAATAGGAGTCGCCAATATTTATGGGAAATCAGTCTTGGATGATGTATACACACGACGACAATGACATACTGTAATGTTTATATCAAGGCTTTCATTAGAAGGGAGTTAAGAGAGATTGGGAATATATCCAGAGAATGGCAAGACTAAAGTAATTAATAATAGTAATACACCTCAGAGGGATACCCCGCAAGGGACTCATTTAAATGATGTAGATCAATGGGAATTTCTACTTAGGAAATATGGATTTAATTAGAGCCACTTGGGGCGACAGAGTGTTCCTCGGGGAAGTAAAGGTAATGGGAAAACAAGGGTAGCGATTGAGACCATGACTACCAGGTCTGAAAGAAGGACAACTCTAATATGTCTAATGAGGCTAGAAATAGAGAATTGACACAAAGAAGTATCCTATGTGGGTCGGGTAGGGTCAAATTTATAGACCTTGTCTATAGTGAGTTAGGGAATTGAAGTAGGATACCCAACATCGACAATAATTGTAAGAGTTTTTGAATTAATTTGGACGAGAGTGTTATGTCCTGAAACATTTCGACCGTGCTATTATTGATTAAAAGTGTGCAGTTTATCTTAGGTAAATGGGGTATATTTGTGTGACACGAGTGAGTCATAGTAGTTCGTTAACACTAAATTCATGTGTGAAAAGGTTTTAGTATTTGTATTATTAGTATTACTAATGTGTGCTTATATTTTACCATTTAGCAGCGGGGCCATTAGTCCCATCTACAGGAAAGTGTGTAGAGTTATTGAGAGATTATGTTTTAGTGAATTTACTCGTTTAGAGAAATAATATTCGAGTATGATGTTATCTTGGTTTTAGAGTGGTTAGCAACGGGTTGAGAGATGGTGGGATATTACAACAAGGCTATCATGTTTGCTATTCCAGGGTATGATTGTGTTATTTAGCGATATGCCACGTGAAAGAGAATGAACTCCCATTTATACTACATCGTGGAGTAGATTCCAGAGGTTATAGTTGTTTCATTATATCTAATTCCTGTGTAGAGGAACTATACTAATATGAGTTAGGGTACATTACATTTACTGTCAAGTGGGGAAATTTATCTCATTATTGACTTAGTACGGAAAAACTAGTAATAGTAATAGACACGTGTTGTATAAACTCATTTAGTAATATGGGAGTGGATGGTTAGACCTATGTATTTGGGGATAAGATTTTGGATACTCTGAGTATGTACACTAGACCTACGGATCTCG
The DNA here is from genome assembly GCA_949130495.1 of Sambucus nigra. Classification (NCBI taxonomy): domain Eukaryota; kingdom Viridiplantae; phylum Streptophyta; class Magnoliopsida; order Dipsacales; family Adoxaceae; genus Sambucus; species Sambucus nigra. The sequence continues at coordinate 540,375,736 of OX422212.1, forward strand.
ATGATAGACAAGTCTAGGAAGTAGTGTATCAGGAGAGTTCCTTGTTTGGATTTCGCTTGCGAGACATCCCAGAGATGAATCCCAGTTATTGTCGAGAGTCGAGAGATGTATTGGTCATTAGAGTACGAATTTATCACTTTAGTTATTATACGTGTATGTAGATGAAAACTTGAATTGAGAGCTAATATATGTTGTAAGGTCTGTAGATTAAAGTAGTGCTATATGGGGAGCATGGGATATTTTTTTACCACTTGTCAATAGGTGGGGTTGTTTCGAGGAGAACCAAAATTTTATTCGTAGGGTAACTTAAGATAGTCTTACGGTATAGCCATGCTGAAAAGGCAGGGTCGGATTTGCGAGATGTGTGTTACGATTATACAATTATGTAAGGGATATAGGGTGTATGGGTGCCTTGGATATTTTTCTTTTTTGTATCCTTTGTGATAATATTGTGAAGGTATATATGGGATAGTAAAAAAAAGTGGAAATGTAAGAGAGTATGAATTTCATTTGAGGATAGGAGATAGTATGAATGTGTGTAGGTCCCAAGAAAATTCCCACAACTGAGGCAAGTTGGGAGTTGAGTCAAAATACATTGAGAATAAATTGAGCCTCACTTAGTCAAATGTGTTGAGTGATTCACACAACGATAAGTTGGTAAAAATCCGAATAGCTGGAAAAAGGGCCTTGGAAGTATGCAAGTTTGGAGCAAATGCACGGGTCAAAATTTTTGTGTATCTTAGAAAAAGTAAGATGTTCCATGTGACATGAGATAATAAGTGAGTGAATTTCAAGTTGAGTACTATATAGTAAGTTCTCATGTGTGCCACTCGTACAAATGTTGGTGTGATACTACCGACCAAAATGATGTGTCAGATTGATGTTTCCATGAATAGACTAGCTATAAAAATCAATAGAATTCCTTACTAGATTATCAAGATCATGAAGTGGATAGGATTTTCTTTTGGTTATGAAGTACATTGTTTAGGGACCAAAATAGAAATTATTATATGAAGGTGTGTAATATTACTAGGCAGTGTGACCAACATGCTATTAAATGAGACAAAATAAAACGACACAAAGTGCCGCCCAATTTTGATGTAAAATAGAACGAGAACTTTGGGTTCCACCTTTGATATGAAGTTTTAGTAGGTGATATGGACAGGATTTTGCCTTGAGCTAGTCATGTCAATCATAGGATGATGTATATTCGGAAGGGGTGATAAAATGTGGAAAAATGCGAGGATGCATGTTTTGAACTTTTGGAGTAATTAAAAATACTAATTACAACTGGTAGGGAAGTATGTTTTTAGCAGGATATTAACTACTTAGTGATTTTGCGGCTTAATTGAAGAAAATTTCATGCCTCCCTTTGGATAGTTGTAAAAAAGGAACTAATTAGTTTCTTGGGCCCGAGGTGATACATGGTCTGCTGACATGGATTGACCCACTTCATTTCATTCCGTATAATTCAAAATGTAGTGAGAGTACTTTGGTGGAAACTAAATTTTGAGTCCTGACATGAGTAGTCAGGGATTGATGAGAGTGTATTTTACGAGGATAGATGGATGGTACGACAATAAGGAAATTGATACCTATAGAAGTGAAATATTTTCTAACATATTGATAATAGAGCCATGAGAGTATAAACGCATCTTTTGAGATATTTTTATCGAATCCATGATAAACTTGCGTGCCATTATATAAGTGAGACCTTAAGCATAAAGGAATACAAAGGCACGTAAGAGCTTAAATGAACTTCTTGTTGACCATGGGTTGTAATGAACAAACCTTTGATTGAAACAGTGCCATTAGTGTATGAATTGTGAATATAACAAAAGACTTTTATGAGTAACTTTTGAGTACGTCCGAACACAATTATGTACGAGAATCTGAAGTGATATTATGAGGCATCATAATGTCGATGGGTATATTTATGACCATACGAATGAGATGCGTGATCGATATCTAGAATTACTTTAATAGGTATACCTTATTTCTGAATTTCAGGACGAAATTCTGTATTTTAGGGGGGGAGTATGTAATACCCCGTAATTTTTAATGATTTTTAAACATGGGATTAATTTAAATAATGTGCTTATTTTAATTGGAGATTAATTCGGATTAAAATAAATATTAATTAGCGAGATAAGGGTTAATATTTATTTATATTGAATATTAGTTTGTGAATGAGTAATAATAATGATGTGAGAAGATTAAACTTGTCGTGAGTGAAAAATACGACAATTATGCTAAATTTAGTCGGGATGCGCGTATCAGTCGTGTCGGGACTTGACCTGGGAAATAAAATGTAATTTTAATTTTGTAATTCATATGGTCATTTTGAGAGCATCAGTGTGTTCGAAATTGTCCAAATAGTCAAAATTAAGCACCCGAGGCTTATGTTCGGGTCTCGGAGACTTTTCGGATTAATTGGGACTTATTTAAGTGACTTTTGGGCTTCTTAATAACAATGGAAAAGTCAAAAACTGGATTTCACTTATGAAATGAAAGTTTTGGGCTTACAGAAGAGTCATTTTCATAAAACCAAAGGTTTGGAGAGTTATACAAAGAGCTACAGAGCCAATGAAGAGAATTGAGAAGGAATTTCAAGAGTCTAGGGGAAGATTTGAAGAGTTTGTGCAAGAACATACATGGAGTATCATCATCAAAGGGTAAAACAAAGAGAGATTACTACAATCATGTATTTATTCTTCAACGGATCAAACCTACATTAAAAAGAAAGTGTTTAATCTTGCAAATATATAGTATATATAATATCCATGTTAGAGTACGTTGAATTAATTACGAAATGCATGTGATTTGAATAGACTTTGGAAGACATATATCATTATCTTTGGTGAAATTGATATAGAATAGGATCCTCCATGTAGGTAGTATGAAACCCACGAAATTATATTAAATCTTGATGAGGAAATCTGCGTTTTGATGGCTATAATTGAATTGTAGAGCAATTTCTTGAATTTCAAGAAGTGTCTATAAAATTGGGTGAATTAAATCGTCGTTTTAAAACTGTTTTGAGCCGCTTTGGAGCCAAAAATGGCTATTCCGCCCGCGTTACCTCGTAGAAAATTCTGTTTTTTGCATTTCATTACTTTTTTTCCCAAAATGACTCCGAAATGCCTCAAAACTACATTTTAAAAATCTGGACAGATTCCTAGGGTAAATTGTAAGAAATGATATTTTTAGCTGTTATTCCGTTGGAAGTTGCCTAGATTGATTGATTATGATTGTTGTTCTATAATAAGGATATTAGTCCTAATTTGGAGGTTAGGTTTACATAAAGTGAGATGAATAGGTATTGGGACAATTGATAAAATATTCGTAACTGATAAATGAATGAAAATTCCAGAAGGGTGACACAGTGATGAGTGAAACTATGTTTATGACCAGTAGTGACGACGTGAATAACTTCTGAAAAAACTAAAAAATAATAAATAATGAAGGGGTAATTAGGACCCTTAAAATTGTGTGAAAAATCACATAAATACGATGAGAGGTATAATTGAAATTTAATAATACGTTGGATATTCAGGAGATAAATATACTATGTATAAGACTTTTGATATGGAAAGTGTGTATACCTATTGATTTTATAGGTTGTGTGAATACCTATTTGCTTGAATTAATATTTGTATGACATACCTACGATGCTTGCTCTCACAGAAGGTTTTCGCATCGGGACAATCATATGTCGATAAGCCTTCGGGGGGGGGGGGGGGGTGACTTGTACCTCAGAACATAGAACCTAGGTAGGGGCTATCTGTGAGAGAGATAGTGTTGACGGTCATATGTGTGTTTTGTATTTATGGTTTGAGTGAGAAACTAAACCAATAGTCCTTTATTTAGTACGTGAGGTACTGGAAAACGATAGCAGAGTATGCATGCACCGCAGGTCTCGGCCTAGGGTATATATATATATCTATCTATATATATATATGTATATGGTACTTTGTGTATTTGGTAAATGATGACATTTAACATAATCATGGTACGTGAAGGATTAAATATAATATGAGAACTTATGCTTGACTATTCGATATAAATAAACTTGGAACGTATTGTATGAGCGATACGGGTAAGAACAAAGAGTTAGTTTGTATAGAAATAGACTTGGATTGGAATAGTTAGTCGGCATAGTATAACCACAATGGGTTAAATATATACGTTATGTGTTCACATTAGATGAGAGGTGAGCATCTTATGTGAGGGTATGTGAACCTGACATGAATATATTATTTGCAAATTTTACATTTAAATAATTACTAATTTTTAAAATTGTTTTACTCGAGCTCTGACCCATTTTTCTCGAAACCTCTTTTTTTTGGAAACCATTTAAGGTGCCCATCCACGAGGACACCATGCTTAACAGATTCTATCTTTTAGCGTGTTGCAGCTGCGATGGAAGTTGCAGGTTATTGATATTAGACGCTTCAGTATTGATTATGTTCTCTAGTATAAAATTTCATTCAAGTTGGAGATGTTGTCCATTTCTATTCTATTGTTATTTAGAGATGTTGAACTCCATTATGATGTGTTAGACTGATAATTTGGTTTTATTATGGATTATTGTATGGATAATTTAGATTGGATTTTATGATTCAGACATAATTATTATTCAGTCATTATTTATTTATGAGTTTGATATTTAAATGGTGGAATGTGATATTATTTATCATTTCATTTTTATGTTAAATAAAAAGATAAAATTTTAACTACAACATTTTTAATAGTCGGTGATTAGTAAATAGAAGGTTTTCGACAGTGATGATAAGAATGGACCAACCATATATTATGTTATAATTTAATAAAGGATTGATCACCCAGTAGTTAATTAGGCATGGTGTTACACATAAGGGGAAGAGTTTATTTAATATATAGGTTTGTTGTGTAGGTTAAGTTTGAGGTATTTGTAGTTTTTTTTTGTGTTGTTTCTCGTTCTTGTCGTTGATGTCACATGTAGTGGCCATAATTCTTTTTTTTAATAGAAAATTCTAATGGTTTTGACGTATTTTGTCATGCCTTCAAAGACTTTCTTTTGTTCGAACTATCAATACCGATCGTTAAGTCATACATAATCCTTTTTTTCATTTAAATTATAAGAGAGACTAATGTTCTGATGGGAGAAAAAAAAAACACTTTATGAAAGATAAAGGACTGTCCCCAAAGTGTTTTATTAGTTACCTAGGTACCTCTGTGGGTTTTTGAAAATCGTGAGTGTTTCTTTGAAAAGGTGATTTCTTGAGAGGATTAGGTCCTACGTAGTTCTACGTAGAGAGAAGCGAGAAGATTTTTTTAGAATAGATGGGAGTTGAGAGGAGTCGTAGCACGACGATAGTTTCGACTAGGGGTAGAATTTCTTAAGATGGTCCAAATCGATTGGACATGCCATATCCTCTCCGTCGAGGTCTGTGAGCATAGAGGTTCCACATAAAAAAAATTCTTTATGATGTAGGACCCTCTCTAGTTAGGTTTGAACTTCCCTCTCAAATCCTAAATGGGTTCTATGATTTCTTTGAGGGAAAGTTATCTCTCTCGAACACTGTGGTCCTTGAATTTTTTTGTTGAATCATCGCATAATACGACGATGGTACCCTTGTATAAGATAGATCTTTTGAACTTTTTCATCCAAGAGCACAAGTTCGTCGTAGCGACTTTGTTGCCAATATTCTTCGCTGAACTTACTTTTGAGCATAACCCGTAGGGAATGTATTTCAAGTTCGATAGGTGAGACTTCATCTATGCCATAAACTAGGAAGTAGAAGGTAACCTCAGTGGGCATTCTGATGGAGGTACACTAGCTCCAGATGGTGTATGGGATTCTATCGACCCAGTCTCTACAACTGTTGATCATTTTCTTATGATGGCCTTGAGGCTTTTATTGGCGATAGGAATAGCCCCCTTGGTTTGTGATCGATAGGGAAAGGACTTGTGCCTTTAGACTCCATTATGGTCAACAAGTTCTGTGACCTCAGCCTTAAAACGAATCCCATTGTCTGATACTAGATTTTAGGGAACTCCTTAATGATAGATGATGCGTTTCTCGATGAACTTGGCTACTTTATTTGCACTTAACACTGCGTAATACTCGATTTTTCTATTATGAACTCAATGTGGTAGCAATGAGTGAGTGGTGCTTGTTTCTGGACTAGAAAGGGGAACATTATTATTTTCTCGGTCATGTCGACCATGGAGGCCAAGGTTGATAATGAGTCGGCTAGGTTATTTCTTGAATAAAGAAGGTAGTGGAAGGTGATGCAAGCTCTTCTCATCTTAGACTTTTCATTTTTGGAGAATTCACCACACAATGTGAGCTGAATATGCATAGAATTCAATGCACTTGATTCCTTTCTCGAGGGAGATCTTGATCCTTAAGGTAAATTCTTCATATTTCGTAATGTTATTAGTGAAAAGGAAGTTTAACTGGTTGGCGATGGAAGTGTCAGAATCATTGGAGTGATCAAGAGTATCCCAATAATGTATCCGTTCTTATTATCAGCTATACCGAAGAACATATACCATCTGAGCTCTTTGTGAGAGGCCTATAGAATATTTTCATTTTTGAATTCAGAAATCCAAACCTCACCTCCCCCATAGAATTTTTAGCAAGGTAGATGGAAATGGATGTTAGCTTTATGGCATTCTTAATAACATACGTGATGTATAATTATGCTAGTAACATCAACCATTGAGCCATGCAATAGGACAAGGACGGATTCTTTAATAGGCATTTCATCGAATCCATTAAAGAGGCCAATTTGATAGGGATTGCAATCATATAATGCAAAAGATTCTATGTGACCGAGACAGAATTAGCACATGCCTTTTCTAATGCAGTATAGTTCACCTCATACCATGTAGTAGATGGATCTCTCCTTGAGTGATATTTTGATGCATTGGGATAGTATAGCGCCTGATGCGGTGTCGGTGACGGTGAGCTATAAGAGGAGGGGGAGACCTTGTTGCGGAGGCACGGGCACTGAAGGCTGGGTGAGGTATTGCTTGATCTGATCAAAGGCTTCTTGACATGCATCGTTCCAAACTTTGGTTGAATCCTTACAAATAAGTTTAAAGATAGGATCGTAGATGGAGGTCAGTTGGTTGATGAACCAACTAATATATTTGAGTTTACCCAGGAAGACATGAAATTCTTTCACTGTCCTAGGTGGGGGCATTTTGAGAATCTTTTTTAATTTAACAGGATCTGCTTCGATCCCTTTCATACTGACTATGAAGCCGATGAGTTTTCTTTCATGACATCGAACACAAATTTCTATGGGTTAAAGCACATATGGTATTATTACAGTCACTCAAAAAATTTCCTCAAGGAAGGAATTTGACCTTCACAAGTCTTAGACTAAATGATCATATCATCGATATAGACTTTAACCTCCTTGTGGATAAGGTCATGAAAAATGGTTATATCGTCCGTTAGGTAGGTATCCACTATGTTCTTGAAATCAAATGGCATAATTGTGTAGCAAAACGTTCCCCATGGGGTGATTTAGACAGCCTTTCCCTGATTATCAGGGTGCATCTTAATTTGATTATACTCGTCAAACCCGTCGACAAATGACTTGAGGGAATAATTATAAGTGTTATCGATGATCATGTTGATGTTAAGAAATGGGTAATCATCATTCGAAGATGTTTTATTTAGATCTCTATAGTCGATTCATGCATGGACTTTTCATCATGATTTCGACACATGGACGATGTTTACATGCCAAGTAGGGTATTCAAACATGCCAATGAACCTTACATTAAACTATTTAACCACTTTGTCTTTGAGTTTGAGAGACCATTTTGTCGAGATCGTTCTCAGCTTTTTCTTAATAGTCTTGGTGTTTAGGAAAGTATAAATCTCATGTTGTACGATTTCTTGGTCAATACCAAGTATGTCACTATAAGACCATGCGAAGACATCCACGAATTCCTTTAGAAGTTCTTCAAATTGCAACCAATCATTCTCGTTGAGGGTGGAACTTATCCTAATATCATGAGGATGACTACCATAAGTGAGATTGATAACAATAGTGTCATCATTATTAGTTTGAACATGGTTATGTTGTTAAGTTTTTTCCTTCTTGAGATCAGTTAAGAATTATTCACTTGTTAAATCATCTTCATTAATCGTTTGAATTGAATCAGGAAAATTACCATAAGGCACAATAAGATACTTGGAATCATCATTCATTTTATTAAAAATATATTTAAAAAATACACTGGTGAGGACCTTGTCAAAGGAGGCCTCATTCACAATTACATCAGAGGTAGAAGAAAAAGCGGTAGATTCAGTTGTTTCTTAGAGGAGGTGAATAAGAGGGTTTAGATTAACTTGGGTAGGCTTGATAGAGATTAAATGCTAGTTGAAGAGTTGTTTGTCAACAATGATGATCTTTTTTGGACGAGTCAGATGGCTTTCCCTCTAGGCAAATCATGTAGAGATCCATCCCCAGCATATCCAGGTCTAACGGTTCATTGGCGTTACTGACTTTGATGTTTTTTATGATCTCCATAGCTTTAATGGTTAGAGGCTACACCTCATGCTTCTGGTCTTCATCCCAATTCACCTCAAGAAATTAACCTAAAGATCCATCCCAAAGAAATTCACCTTGATTGGGATTGGGATGGATCTCTACATGGTACATCCCAAAGAAAATCTCCAGTCCTTGCTTTAATTGTTTCTCTATGGGGTCATACTATGGATCGAGAAATTCACAAAAGGGTAGTTCTTTACACTGTTTAACAAATATACCATTTAGGGAATATACTCAACATATTTTCTTTTCCTAATATTCACTTTTTGCATGGTTGACGTAGTGCTTTGAGTTTAGCTAGTGATGGTTGGTAGCCCAGGCTGTAGGGTAAAGGCTTCATTCAAGAATATTGGCTCGAGGATTCCTTATTGATGATGAACAAGGACCATTTCGAGCATTAAATGTATATTTTTTCTCATATGAATCATGTTGACATTATGTGTTCTCTGCTATGTACAAAATCTATCTTTAAAGTTATCCCCGACTAGGATGGGAAGCTGATCAATCTTAAAGCCTGAGTGGTACAAGGTCTTAACCCCATGATGGATTTCTAGTATTCAGTTTCTCATGTGGACAACATTAAAGTTACAGTCATCCCCTAAAAATGTGATAACCTGGTCATTGGTGAATAATTTCAATTTTTGATGAAGGGAAGAAGATACACCTTAAATACCATGAAGCCAAGGGCGACTAATGAGCAAGTTTAAGAAGTATGGTATGTGCATGACTTGGAACTAAGTTTTAGGGAATATAGGACCATCCTTATTGTGAGTTTTATGCAGACCATAACCTCTCTACGGTAATTACCATAAGCGCGCATATCGATAGAAGTTGTATAGAGGTCATTGATCTTTATCCTTAGGTAGTTGAGAGTCCTTAATGGGTAGATGTTCAGAATAGACCCGTTGTAACAAGAATGAGTGGAACTATTTTTTCCTTGAATTTAACTGAGATATTAGGATCATAGTTATGGTTAGAACTGATCTTCTAGATTTCCTCCTCGAAGAAGGAGATGAGCCTTGTTGTATTCGGAGATCGTACCATATGAATGACTTCTTTAATAGTGGTAGTGTGAGGAATCGTGGGTCCTCTACGAAGTTTTATCAGAGACTTTTGTGTAGTTGGGAGGACATGAAAATCCCCCATAGAGTGATATTATATTTGTATCGTTTTAAGTTGCTTGAGGACCATACTTTTTCGACTATCATTTTCGGCATCGAGAGTTATTTAATGACTTATTTTCCCTTATCTATACCTGTTGATGTGAGGATCAGATCTTTGGAGTGCCACTTGGAGTGGGTAATATGATTTCAAAGGTAGGGAAGAATAAAAACTCAGTATCTTCATCGACCTTTGGTATAATGGATACTTCATTTACCCCTTATAGTAATTCTTTGAACGAAATTATTCCACAAAAGGATGTAACTGAGTCGACTTATTTACCGTTTGATTCATCATCTGAGCTATTGAAATTGTTACCCCATCCTATGGTAATAATATCATCTTTCCATAAAAATTCAATGAATTTCACAACCTCCATGGCCTCATCATATAAGTCTTCGCATTTTGCAGGGAAGTGTTGGGAAGAAGGGACTAGATACCCTTAGAGTTTCAAGATCTTGAGTAGATCAAGGACCGTACATATTTTATGCATCTTGATGAAAACATTATACATAACCTGAACAATGTCATCCAAACTGAATTCTTTGGCTCACATAAACCATTAATCAGATTGAAAAGCCCACTTCCAGGATTTTATGAACATGGTACTAATCTTTTCGCAGCTGTCCTCTCAAAGGGTCATTTTCGAGGGGAATTTTAGCCCAAATTCCTGAACCTAATCTAAAACTACTAAAAGTTTCATGATCGCCCTTTTGAACGGCCCTAATAAGGAAGGATAGATCTTGGTCAGTGGAATTCTTAGTTTGTATGAGGAAGAAAAGACATACCTTGAGGGGTTTTGGTGAACTTGTGGATGAATCAGGTGTTTCGATAGGCTTAAATATGGTAGAAGGATTAAATTTGGGATTTTCTTCTAAGAGAATGACATTTACCCTAGTTTGGTGTGCTGGGAGATGGTTCTGAGTGTTATTGGGCTTTATATAAGAGGGAGGGGAAATGATCCTTCTATTTATGAGGCTTTGGATGACATTCTTCAAATGAAAACACTGATCAATGGTCTGACCAGCGATTTGGTGGAAGTTATAATGGGCATCTAGCTTAAAATTTAGGGTATGGGGATCTAGTAATTATTGGAGTTCTAGTATTTTGATGAGATTTTGGGCTGGAAGGGTTTGATAAACTTTTGATAATGGTGCATGAAGTTTTATATATTCCTTTATGGATGGACTGTGATAAATTATGTGTGTCCATGAGGCAGATGGTTGGGATATATTGTTGATGGTTAAGAATGAGGTATTGGCCATATTATCATGCTTTCGAGTGATAAACTTCCTTACTATCTTTTTTTAGCTTAGATTCAATTTTCTAACTCTTGATCATTCCTTCAATTTCTACCCTTGCTTATCGAAGGGATCTTAAATGGGGATATTATTGACTTCCCATTAAAGTTTTGATATGTATCAGAATGGTGTTGTTCACAGTGCTTACATGCTCTTCTTTTGATGGCTAATAGTGGCGGTCTTCTCCCTCCATCTTTTTATTAAACTACTAACCGATTCCACCGAGCACTTTATTGTACTTATTTAGAATCATGAATTCATGGGCCACATCCTCCTAACTACGAATTCAGGATTCTTCCATTGACAGGAGCCATCAGAGGGTACTTTTTTTAGAGTTTGTTAGAACATCTATGCCAGTATCTCTTCCGATTCTTTGAGGCGAGTTATGGGGCGCACGGTGGTAGTTTCATAAGTGTATAATTGGAGATTCGCTTCCTCCAAACTTTTGGTATATAGTATTTTGAACTTTTTTGGCAATCGATCTTCAGTATAGGGATACAAGTGGGTGTAATCCACATTGTTCCCTGAGATTTGGACTTGATCGAACTTCTTAGAAAAAAACCTTAGGTATTCTTTGACCTTGTTCAACTCTTCTTCTTTAGGATCGATATAAATAGATACTAGTACATTATCCCTTAGTTGGGCAAGATTTGGTATCGATAGTTGAATTGATGGCGGCCCATTAGCAGGTGGGGAATGCAGGACATGTGGTATTCTTTTGGAACCCACATCGATTTTGGAGTTTATGGACCTGTAGTATAGGGTAAAATGATACCAGGCTCAAGAGCCTCAAGAGTCTGAACCCATTGTCGTTGTATTTTTTTAACCTCTTTCTAAAGATTATCGATCTTGGCACTAAGATGAGGAAGGACTTCCATTAGATCTGGATGGACATTTGCATTCTGGTAAACGTTCTCCATAATACTCTTCGGAGGGATTACTCAAATTCTATAGAAGCAGAAGAGGAAGCATTGGAGCTCTGAGGTGTCTTGATGGAGTATTTGAGCCAATAGGGAGTCATGCAAGGATTAGGGTATGCAATCACACCTGAGAGGGAAAAATGATTTTTGTGTTAATTTTAAGGGGAAAAGGAATATTATTGTTAAATATATTAAATGTTTTTAGTATTTTTGAAAAAAGGAAGGAAAGGAAAGTCCTCAGCATAATTATTATTTTCTAGTTCCACTTGTATTATATTCCGCCTAGGGTGCAATTGAAATGCCGGACATAACTCGAGTCTAGGAAGCGATAGGATACATTCTTCAAGATAAGGTTTGATTTTCTTTCTAACTCACAGATAGGGTCCTATTTTAAAAATGGGTGAAATAACACAATTCGGGTGGTAAGGTTACCCAAAATTTTGGCAGAGCTTTGCATTAAAATCGACATACTAGGTATGAGTATCCTAGGGAAAACGGCTATATGAGGTTGGTGCATTGGATGGTTAGTGGAAGAATTATCACCTTTGGCATGACTTCAATGATATATTTCTTTTCTATAAGGGAAATCATTCATGGGTACATGTGGAAAATACACTTGATATACCTGACGGCATGTGAATTGCCTCACGATATACCTCGTGGAGACGATATGTGTGAGAGGGAATTCGATATACTCGACGTAAGTGAATGAGTTCCCTGCTATATACCTCTTGTAATTGGTTCAATAAAGTTGTACGATGCGGCGGAAACCATTCGATATATGTCGAAGGCACTAGTACTATGGAATGCAGGAATCATATCGGTTAGGTTAACCGCATCCCGCTGGACCGACATCTATCACCAAGTGATCCCATAGTGTAGTTCTCAAGTAATGTAGTGTCTGATAATGCATGAGTCTTAATTAACATTTTATAGAGAGTTTTATGTATGTTAAGAGGGAGAAATACTACTACTATGAGGGAGATCATAGAATATACAAGTAGCATGGGATGAGGGTGATAATAATGGAGAGAAAATTTAGAAAATATGTACATGAAACGTGGAGCCTATTAAAAGCATGATGATATATGTAAAGTGTGAGGCATGTGAATGCATACAAGAGGGTATGAAATATGTGTAATGTGAGGGTGACATGTGAATATGTAAAAGTGGCGAGATACATGTATATATACATAAGATAAAGATATGTGGAAGTGTGGGATAGTGATACTAAGCACGGGTATCTACAAGTTTTATGTCAAACATATAAGAAACATGTAAATATGTACAAGTGAGAAGAATGTAAGAGTTTTCTCTAGTGAGACTAAGCATAGATATCTACAAGTGGTGCGGGGCATGTGAAAGTGTGAGTAAGTGTAGTGAAACATAATAGCTATATACAAGTGAATAAAGTATGGTGCATATGATTTTGAGGTGTCATATACATGTGATGAGAAGAACATCATGGTAAAGAGAAGAATATAATATCATGGCATGAAAAAGACATATATATATAACATGTAAGTTTGAGAGTGGGAAGGATATGCATGTGGGGACACATATACACATGTATGAAAATGGAGAGAAAAAGAATAAAACCCAATGTGAAGTAGAGTCTAGTCTTCTAAAAAATTAAAAAACCAATGGAGTCGCTATTGTGGACATTCGTGATTCTTCCGGCACGGGCTCACCCTGAAAGGAAAGAAAAGAATCTCTCGGCGTATGCAAGTATTTGAGGATGGAGGTCCTATTTCGGCCATTTACGCAATATTCTAGGATTACTACTAATAAAAATTGACCGTCGTTAAAATGGTAGGAAAAGATAGAAAATGGAGGCTTGGTCATATTTTGCTCAAAGCAAGCAAAATAATGTAACTATTCCAAAAATAAAAGCATCGAAAGACAAACTGAAGCATAGATTACCAAATAAATCGAGGGTCTGGGGACTATGTTATGGAATGTGAAGGTGTTAGGAATGCATCCCGCCCTTTCGGTATCTCATGGGCTATAACAACGTTCTTCTTTTTCTCCAAGATGTTACTCATATGTATGACGTGTGTGATGTGGAAATAGATGAGGAATAGAAGTTATCCTATTCACACCATAGGGAGGACGAAGAATGATCTTTCCAAGGAGTATACCAAAAGAAAAGGAATAATATGAAATTACGGGATTAATGATAATCAAATCACGGTCACTATGTGGATGTGAATGTATATGTCAAGTGGGGATATTAATTTATAGGTATATATACTTGGAATACTACTAAATATGAGATATAAACAAGATAGTTCAATGAATAAAATATGACTCGAATATCGAATGCTGGTGGAATAGCAATGAGTTAAGTGGTAAAAGCTGGGATAAAAGTGATGTAAGGGAATGGACATAATGCTGGAAACTTGAGTTTGTTTTGAGTGAAAGCGCACTAATTTCGAGGTAGGGAATGTTTCGATTGTTAAAGGGGGTCCTTGGCAATGAGGTAATAACCCCTTTAAATAGAAAAAACTAGGGTTAAAGGGTCTTCCAATCAACATAGGACTTAACATGCCTATCGACATACCCTTAGGTTGTTGGCAAAGTAAAGTACACATCTTCCTATAGGTAGAGGCTTTGGGATGCCTATATGAAGTCCAAAAAGGAAATATTCAAAAAATAGGCAAAAAAATGCAAATAGTAAGTTCTAATCTTTCATGGTTTTGATCATAGAAAAGGGGATTTAGATCCCTATGATTAGGCCACTCTTGTGTTCGAGATTTGACTAAAGTTATACGGGGCTCGAAAGTTCCAGATGGCCTCTAGACGGAGATTCTTGAAATCGGAAGGCAGTTAAGCACGAATCATTACTCCAATTTTTGCACAATATGGACTGTTGTAAAGGGAATTTAGAGCACTATAAGAATTCAATGAGCTACACTCAGGTTCTAGGATTGACCAAAGCCAAACGAATATTGGGAGATCCTGGTGGCCTCTAGATCATGGTGTGGATTAAAAAAGTGAGTACGCAAAAACTATAACGTCGATTTGCGCATGGTATGGGCCATTTAAAAGGGAATTTAGAGCCATATGAGAGTATAATGATCTATAATCAGGTTGGAGGATTGGCTAAAGTCAAATGGAGGTTCGGGAGTGCCCGGTGGCTTCTATATACAGGCTTGGAATAGGATCTCGAATACGAGGGTGTTAGGGACCTAAGGAGACATTTGGATGTGTTGGGCTAATTCCCCCCTAATTTTAAACTTCAAATTATGAGATGGTTCAATGATATCCCAAATTTTATAATTCTTTTAAATTTAACAATTAAAAGCTCAAATATTATTTTCTTCAAAAAAATTAAACTTAAAGTGAAATTAAACTAAACACACATTTTTAATTTCCACCTAAACAAAATCTAATTCAATTCAAGTTGTAGAAACCAAGCATGCATATTATCTAATTAAATTAATGATGACCTAAATTAAATTAAAATAAACTTAACCCAAAATTAAATTATCGCCAAATTAAACTTATTGTGTTTAAACCAGATTTTATATTGATTAGATCTAAGCATGCATTTATGTGAGTTTTCAAGATAAAATAAACACAATCACACTACGCCACGATGTACGAGAAAAATCCACAATGAAAAAAACCTCCTACGACCCTATCTACAAGCCAACTAAGTATATTTTTATAAATACAAGATAAAAAACTTACAACACACCACTTGATTCCATCCAAGCCTCGATGCTTCTTCTTGCATCCACCTCCACCTAGTTGAAAATCCCAGAGTCCAATGAAATCTTGAAATCCACCAATGGGGATTGGTTACCGTCAATCCACACACGATGCCTGTCACCATATGAGCACACCACAATAAAAATAATCTCGTTTGATGGGTATAGGAGAAACCCAAACAATCTCCTTTGATGGGTAAAGACGAACCCGGTGCTAAACAATCTCCAAGCAAATATATATATATGAAACTTGGATTAAATTAGAAACATGGTTGTAAACATGTGTCTTTTGAAGAAATTAATTTATGAAAGCTCTCACACAAAATGGAAATTTGGAAGATGAAGTTTTTCTCTCAAAGTATAGGAAAATCACTCCAAAAGTCTTATGGAAAAAGCGTCCCCGAATTGGTTAAAAACTGTTGGACAAAGTGGGAGTACTGGGAAGTTAAAATAAAAAACTTCTAGAAAAATTTTCCCGCACAGGTCGTTCGAATGACATTTTGAGTTAGTTCGAATGATCATGTTCGAACGAGAATTCAAAAAGAAATCAGGCCAAAATCTCGCTAGATAGACCTTGTTCGAACCAAGACGTTTGAATGAACTTCGAATGAGAAAAAAATGTGTTTTTGCAAAATGTCATTTGAACCTCTTTAAGTATTCGTTTGAACAACCTGGGAATCTCGTTCAAACGAGATCCTAGCTTCGTTCGAACGAATTTTCAGGAAAAAATTTTCTTCTTAAAAAATCCAAAAACTTTTATAATAAGTTTAAAATGGTTTCCTGAAAGAAATATAGCCGTTAAAAAACGTTTTATAAAAATACACCCAAAATACATTATCCAAGTCTCTATATATATATATATTAAACGCATTCATACCTTTTACAGACCTTGGAATCCAAAAGTTGATGACGTATACACTTGGCACAAAACTGGCAAGGATGAAACTTTAAATTCTTGTACTATACGTCTTCAACTTCTTCAAACGTCATAGGCTTCAGGTACAACGAACATCTGTCCTATGACTCAATGAGTTTTATCCAGAATTAAATGAACATTACAAATTGACTCAATTGGAAATTTTCCATTACAGGATGGTACTAGAATGGGGTGTCTATGGTAACCTCAAGCAGTACTGATTTTGTAATCCTAGTAGGATCTATGAATTATCTCTCGCCGTGAGGTCCCCCTTTCTATTAAATACCAACCTCGTCTCATTTTCCCCACCTAATGAGCTAGGCACCCTTCCCCAATCATCATTATGCGATATATTACCAGTTCCTCTCTATCCCCTCCAATATTGAAGATCCTTGGAAATTGCTCCTCCAATGGGCCCTTCTTTACCCATCTATCCTTAAAAAATATAATCCTATTACCTCTCCCCAACTAACACTCTATGAATCTAGAGAAATCCTTGAACCCTTTCATAATATTCTTCCATAACCCCACCCCGTGGGCCAAATGTCCCACTCCTGGTCCCCACCCCAGATAGGAACATCCCCCCTACGACCATTACTCTCATCCATAACCTAATCTCCTCTCGAGAAAACATCCACAACCATTTTCCTGATAATGATTTGTTAAACCACTCCATGTTCTTCACCCTTGGAACATCTCTAATCGATTTGTACACATCCTCCCACCCTACTATAAAGTATTTAAGACACTATATATTACATCTCCATAAAAAAAATCTCATCATCTTCTCTAACACCTTGCACACAGAGAATGGTAACGAAAAAATGAATAGGAAGTAAGTTGGAAAACTTAACGACGTACTTTTTATCATAGTTAACTTCCCTCCTTTAGAGAAATAGAAATTCTTCCGTCTTAACAACCTCATTCTCACTCTTTCTAGAACCATATCCTCTCTCTCTCTCTCTCTCTCTCTATATATATATATATATATATATATATATATATATATTCTCTTAAATTTATCCCCTAACGACAATCTGAGGTAAGAAGAATGGAGAAAACTCACCCTTTAACCAATTGTCTTAACTAAACGACCCACGGTTCCATTGCCCCATATCTGAATCATCTCACATTTCCCCACATTAATAATAAGTCCCGAAACTGACTTAAATCACAACAACAATAGTCTCAAAGATCTCACGTGGCCTTCTTCTACATCGTATAAAATAATCGTATCGTTTGCAAATAAAAGGTGGGAAATCCAAATCGGATCTGCGTTTAGTTGGCCCACCGTGAAACCACTAATCAACCACACTTCAACCAATCATTCCATCATCCTATTAAATGCTTCCATGACCACTATGAAGAGCAAGTGGTACATCGGATCTCTCTCTGTGGAGGTCATGCATGCTGTGAAAAAACACCTCCGGAACCCTATTAATCAGAACATAGAATCTGATAGAAGACATGCCACCATAAATCCATTGATACCACTTCTTTCTAAATCCTATACTCCCTAATAGCACAACATAAATCTCTATTTGGCAGAATCATATTCTTTTTCAATGTTAGATTTTCATGCAGTACCGGGCTCCCTACTTCTTAACCTAGATTCCACGCACTCATTAGCCACAAAAACCACATCTAGGATTATCCTTCCCCTTACGAAAGCATTATGTTTTTTGTAATGTGCATGCCAATGACTCTCCTGAGCCTAAAAAAAATACTCTATCAAGAACCTTATAAATACTCTTAATGACGCTTGTAGATCTGAAGTCTCGAATATCAGTAGACCCCTTAATTTCTAGGGATCAGAGTTATGAACATCAAATTAGAATCCTCATGAATTAGTCTCTGTGACGAAACTTGTGAAACAAGGTCATCTCATCCCCTCTTACAACGGATCTACAATGTTAAAAGAAAGACATAGTGAATTTATCTGGGTCGGGGGCCTTATCTCCACTGATAGTCCCTAACACCTACATGATTTCCTCCATAAAGGGTCTTTTTTACATCGCAACATCATCCCTAAAAATGCTCCCCATTTCGGATCCATCTAGGGAAGGCCTCCATGATTTCCCCTATTTGTACAAACCTTTGTAAAACTGAGTGATAACTCGCCTAACCTCATTAACCTCCTCAAATTATTTCCCACCCACTGAGATCTTCTGAGTGTGGTTAATGAGCCCATGAGAATTATCCACTTTATGGAAGAATTTAGTGTTCTTCTCTCCCTTCCTCAAACAGTACACACATGATTTTTTCCTCAAACTAATTTCTTCCCAAATCAATCTTCTTTCGATCTGGCCTTTTCTCACTTCCCTTAGCAAATTCTCCTCCCTTGGTAGTCCCTCATTACCCTTTTTTTCATCTACCATCCTAACCTCCTCCATATGCCTTGATTTCATTTCCCTTACAAGATAAAAAACCTTTATATTCCACTTCTTGATATCTTTCTTAAGGATACCAAGCTTCCAATCCAAAATGAAGCTAACTTATCCTTCCACCTCGTAAACCTTCCACCACTTCCTGACTCTGTTCGTGATGTCTTCCTATTTTAGGAACATGTTTTCGAACATGAATGGAGTCATCCCTCCTCTCCACCCTGCAATCTAAAAGAATAGGGATATAATATGACATTACCCTGGGTAGATAAAATTGTGTTACCCTTGGAAAATATTCCTCCCAACTTTGAGATATAAGAAAATGGTCTAGAGGAGATAAGGAAAGGATGAACCTATTGCTAGACCGCGTGAACACTCTGTTGGTTAGTGGAAGATCCATAAAATCTAGCTCATTAATAAACTTCGATAACTCTCTCATGTATTTGTTGGTTATCCCTCCCCTGCTCCTCTCTGAGGTGAATCTCACCACATTAATGTCTCCCCCATACACCCAGGAAATCCCCACCATACTAACTCTTGATAACTGCTCTCATAACTCCCACCTACTATAGTCTTCCACCGGATCATAAATCCTAGAAAACCACCATGTGAATCAATCCTCCATATTCCTGAATAATCATGACAATGACACATTTCCTACTAGAATCTCCACCATCTCGATGATTCTTGAATCTCACATGATGATCACGCCACCTAAAATTCCCACAGTATCCACGATACACCACTCAATACTACTACCTTCCCAAATTGATTTGGTTATCTCTTCATTAACATGTCTAAGCTTTGATTCCTTTAAGCATAATATGTCTGGTCACGACCTAGTAATGAGCCCACTAACAATAAAAAAAAATTTAGAGTCATTCACCCCCTTACATTCCACCAAATACCTCATAGATTTATAGATTATATTGTCCTTCCTTCCCACTCCCTCATATCCCTTATTCTTTTTCTCCCGCATAATTAATGGCATTATGTAGTCTCTTATGATCTCTCTCTTTCTTGTTCACCCTTAAACTAAAAAACTCTCACTTTCCTTAGTCTCCATATTTTCGCCCTACTTCCTAGTTCTTAAATAACATCATTGCATCTCTGTCACCCACCTCATAGTTTACCCCTTCTATCCTACTAAATCCACCTATCATATCCTTCACCCACACATCTAGATCGTTATCCCACCCTTCAGCTTCCCTCTCCCCACTGCCCTCACTCAACTAGTCCATCACATTGTTTGGCATTACATCTCCAAAACCACAATTATTCTTTCCTAAGTCTGAATCTTGTCCCCACTCAAAACATCATTATCCACCAAAATTAAGAAATTGTCCTCAAAGTAAAACATTTTAAGTGGATGAACTAATGTGTAATTTGATGAAATGAATTTGTCTCGCATAGAAAAATTAGAAAAATGTGCCTAAAATGTCTTAATGCATTGGATGTCCTCGGACATCACAACCATTTGAGAGGAGATGATTTACTTGATGGACATTTTAGGCTTTAGGATAAAAATTTATACTCACGGAGTCTCCGTCGCCCGCCTATTCGGCCCATGGTCCATGGGCTTCAGCATTGTCTTCTTTTTGGGTCAAAATTTATTTTATTTCCTTTAGATTTTTTTCAAGAAAATGGGCTTTTTCTTTTCATAATCAAACGGCATTCATTTTTTTTACTCAATTGTGTCTATTTTTGTTGACAACTTAAATATGTTCAAGACGTAAGCCAAGTACCCTCTCTGTATGTGTGTGTGTGTATTTCCTTGCAATAAAAT
Source organism: Sambucus nigra (assembly GCA_949130495.1). Classification (NCBI taxonomy): domain Eukaryota; kingdom Viridiplantae; phylum Streptophyta; class Magnoliopsida; order Dipsacales; family Adoxaceae; genus Sambucus; species Sambucus nigra. The sequence continues at coordinate 540,396,481 of OX422212.1, forward strand.
GATACGACGCAAATATTACGTATTTCACCCGTTAACATACATGTTATTATCCCCCTCTGGTATCTTATTCCCTATATATATGCTCATTAACTAGACAACCTCGTATTTTTATGTTAACATTCTTTCCAGGGGTTAATTGACCTTTTATAGGTATTTAGATGCTTAGTATCAAGTGCGGGTGCATTACGATGAAGTTTCGTACACGATTGCACGTGCCAGGGAAATCCGTTAATTCCATAGTTTTTGCACCTGGCCCAACATCTCACGGAAGTTGTATCCCTCCTTACAAGATTCGCATGGCCGTGAACGATTCATGATTCCGAGTCCGAACGAAGAAGTTATGGGATTTTTAGTGGAAGGGAATTATAAGGAAATCAAAATAAAGTAGCATCTATCAGACCATCTTGATTGACCGATCAACCAAAAGGGTCGATTGATCGATCCCTCATTGTTTCTGAAATCGTGGGAGACAGTGGGCATGTTTTTTAACCATCGATCGATCGACCCCCTATTTTTCTCAGATATTTTGCCTTGCTTATTCTTTTTTATTTTCTTTTCATTTCTTTTTACAACTCATTACATAAGGGATTTTTGTTGTAATAAGAAAATATACTTAGCTTTGAAGAAATATTTTACGTTAGGGTTTGGTTTTGAGAGCTCATCTTTATTTCTTCTTAGGGTGACATCCATTTGGGTTGGTAAGTTGAATTATTCATTATCCTCTCCATTAATATAGTGATGTTCTTCATTTTCATTGCCTAGATAATTAGTTTAATTTAGTTTAGTTCATGCTTACCCCCTAGATAAATAGGGTCGGGGTTATGTTCTGCCTTTAACGGGGCCTCAAGCTCCGAAAATTAGGTTTCTTGTAAAATTGAGTTTAATTGAAACACTAAAATTCTATCACTCCCTGTGGATTTCTTACGATACCCGACTTAGTAACTAACATGTGATAAAATCCATGGATAAAACAAAGAAATGGATAAAATATCCCACACCCCCTAAATTAAATGTTGCATTATCATCAATGCGCATTAAGAACACAACATAAAGATAGGAAAATAATGATATTAGCCAAAATTGGAGCGATCCCCGAATAAGTCCAAGTCCAAATAATCTACAAAACAAGTTAGTACCGAGTATAATGAAAAGCAATAAAAAAAGGTTTTACTAATTACGCTAGACTAAAATTAAAAGGAAAGAAAAACTAAAGAAAGAAAAAATAAAAAACTGACTATTTACAACATACTATTTAGACTTCACATTAACTATACACTAGAAGTCTAAATTTTTGAGGATCCACCCAAACAACATTTTGACTTTGGAAGATCAACGGTGGACCCTCCATAACATGCACGCCTCCTGAAAAATAGGAATTTCGTTTGAAAAATGAAGGCATGTGTAAGGCGTACGAATTGAACCATCGCCAATTTGAAATTTTGGAGGACGATGGAGGATTTGGATAACAATGTGGAAAGGTACATTTGGGATCAAAGAAAAATGAATTCATCTCCCTAGAGTTTTCAATTGGAATGGGAGATGGTGCACACAAGGGGGGAAAGTCCATCGAAAATAAGTCTGGTAAAGAGTCCTCATCAGCAAAAGGTTTACAAGTTTTAATAATTTCTACAGACCCATAGGAATAAATCGGCAATTATAATGGTTCGATTACGGTAAACGAATATGGTGATGAAATAAATCCAATCTCAATCAACTCATCATCGGAAGGATATTGAATTTCGAGGGAAAGCGACTCATTTGCAATGACAGATTCTTCCAAAAGATAAGGTGAAACACTAGTTTCCACCTCCTCGTTTATATGAAAATAAGAATCAAGCTCGTTTAAAAATTCTTAAACTCTCAATTCATCATCTCTATTGTCAACCACGCATTGGAGGAAAAGAATGGGGGTTTCTTATAAAGTAGGCTTCCTCGGCTCAATAGCCTCGGACTCCTCATTTGGTTGAAACTCGTCTTCAAAATCATTGGAATAAATGTCATCATTGCTTTTGAATAGTGAATCCAACTCAAGCTCCCAATAACAATTTTCATTTTGATAGTTGTTTCGAAGTTGCTCAATCTCAAGAAAATCTTCAAAATGGAAAACTTGAAAACTATCCCCAAAGTAGGAATAATTATAATGACCGTAATACTATAAAAGAAAGACATGATTACCAAAATTGTTCGTATATGGAGAATCCGAGCGAGAAAGTGAGCAACCATGAATCAAAGTTTCTTAGCACTCAAGTATGCTATCCTGCAAAAACGGTTAAAACAAAGAATACAAATAAGAAAGGAAAAATACTACGAAAAAATAAAACAATCACTATCTAAAATACACTCCCCGGCAACGACACCATTTTGATGGGGAACGAACCGTTCATCGTGTAATATGCAAATCGTTGTTATCGGTTCAACGACTCAATGCAAAAGACCTAAACTACAACTATACTTGATAGGCAAGCACATCAGTAAGTCTGGTATCGTTAGAAATCCACAGGGAGCGATAGAATTTTAGACTGGTAATTGTTTTAGTACTTCATGAATAAAAGCATAAAAGGTGACATGGTGATTACGGTGACAAAAGAAAAGAAAATTTAAGTCTACACAAAATTAGAGAGAGAGTCGGGATCGTATACTACCACACGGATCGAACAACTACTAATTAGAATTCCATCTCGAAAATATTTAATTGAACATTTACAATTAAGCATAAACTTCACGCAAGAAGGAATTTGAACCAAAGTTGCTCGAATAAACGTTTAATCATCAAACCTATTTTATTTACAATTACTCCAAATTTGTGGTGTTTAATTATTCATTCATATAGAGTTCATCATAAATCTTCTAGTTCGTAGGCAAATGAAGTTAGATTGCTATTTTTGATTTGTGAGATCATTGTATTCTAGGAGGAAGTTGTTCAAAGTATCGTAAAACTGTAGTGGGGACGTAATTGCCTGAATGATAGGTTGTCAAATTATATTCTCGATCAATGATATCTTGTGTTTATTGATTTTTTTCTCCAATCTTGCAAGTCTTTGCAATATTCATTCAGTGTAATGCTATTGCAATTATTACTAATAAAATAAAGTTATATTGTTAATGTCAGTTATTATATATTGTTTAAATAATGAATGTTTTTTTAAAATTTTCTTTACCTTATTATATATATTCTCTTCATCTAGCTTTAGTGCCAAAACATTCATTTGAATTTGGGAATTTTAAAACAAAGAGACTTTAACTTATAAAATACATAATCAAAATGTTATGTATTTTTTTAGATATTGAAAAAATAGGAGCTCCCCTTGTATGAAACATTATTGAAAATAAATAAAGTGTACTTACTTGTATAACGCTCACAAGATACGAACCCACACCCAACCTGCCATCACAAAGCGAGGGCGTGAGCTTATGCCTGGTGGGAATACTCACACGCTACAATAACATGCACGTGAATATATATATATATATATATATATATATATATATATATACCTGTGAAAAATACATGTTCAATGCATTAACCGTTTTACTTTCAAAAATCTTACTCATCCACATTAATTTACCTTAATCTTGTAAAGACTTCCTTTGTTCATACTTAGCATTTCTCACTTTGTTTAACATGACCAGTTCCACTTTAACACCACTACACTTGGTTTTGTTCCAACTCATTCCTTTATCGGAATCACCCATTTATATTCATTAAAACATACATCAGTATTTCTATTGAAAAGTACCATTTTAACACACGCATTCACCGTGTTAGAAAATACTTATTATCATTTAAAAACCTTTTCATTTCATACTTATGCAAATTATGGGTTTAAAAACTTAAGTTACACAACCAACCATTTGACCTTTTTACTTTAGCCTTTTTACTTTAACTCATGGATAGTTATATATTTACCCATTTACGTTTCCATTTAACCCTTACCGGAACATTTATTACATTCATTCAAGTTAGGTTGTATTAACACATTTTACCACACAACCCATTTATTGACATGTTCATTATTTACATTATCTTTTCTCGGAATCATACTTTACCGCATACTTACACGGGCTCCACACCAATGGCTATGCGCACCATATACTTTGGATAGTGGTTTAGGGTTTTTCACCAAAGGGCTCCAGGCCCTTCTTTCTTATTCTCAATTTCATACGTGTCCTTATTAATGTGATTATAATTTTAAACATGTCCATATTATTCCACTTCTTTAATTTTACACGGCCGAAGCCAAAACCCGAACTTAACCGTCTGTTTCTTTATTAACACTTGGAAAATTATTTATTTTCTTCTTTTAAGTCCCTTATCCAGACACACATGATTTATACTAAAATCTTTCTTTCTTTAGGACTTAATTCATTTTCACACATATTAGTGTAAAGACATTCTTTAACATTTTTATTCCATAAAATTATTCCACTTAAAAGTAAATTAACAATTTACCCTTTGTTTGCCAAACTTGAAAATTAGTCCTTTAGCAAGTGTTATTTCTCAGATATGGTTATTAAGTTTGCAACTTATAATTTAAGAACCTTATCCATTTTAATACTCGTTTAATACCACACTTTTACAAACTTTCACATTTGTCACTTTAACACCTTTAACACATAAAATAACACCCTTCACACCAGACTACTTTTTCTTTCTTAGAAATTACCATTTCTTTCGTTTAACACATGTAGTCTTATTCTGTACATTTTCACATTTTCAATATCTCTTTTGCCTTATTTTATGCTAAAACCCAACAAGACTTTCTTTAAACTTGCCCACACATTAATTATCAAAATACTACAAGTTTATATGCATAGAAGTGGACTTTAAATATTGAAATCCTATCAAGTGGACTAAACATATATTTTAAGTAGTAAAGACCTTTTATCGATCTCTTTAAACTCAATGAATGTCCTTTTACTCATAAAGTCTCCATATTCCAAGAAACTTTAAAATATTTATTTCATAAATATTTTGACAACATTAACATCATTTCACACTTTTTATTTCGCAAAAATGTTCATTATTTCCTTTTATTAGATATACACACAAATAGGGTATCGTTGACCTTTTGTGAGGAGTGTAGAAAATGGGAGACAATTTTCCCCCATCTCCCACGCCACTGACTCTCTGTAACACCCAAATCAAAACATAAACCTAAGATAACAATCCATCTGTTCTTATACTCAAAATGCCAGGCTCAAAGAGCTGGCATCAAATGATCAATGGTTCACAGTGAGATAGCGAAATGGGTAGGACTGTAACTCGACATACATCATTTGAACGAATGGAGTTTTCGTTCGAATGACATCATACCCATTCGAACAATGTGCTTCACGCGAAATCTCATAACGTTTATAAACCTCCTTCTTTTTTCTTTTCTTTTCCTTTTTTCTTTTATTCTCTAGTTATTCTCCATATTTATCATTTAATCCTCCCATATAATCCATATATAATTTATAATACATTAATTCTCTTTATTCAACCCAATTTGTTACCCACAATTTCCAATAAATATTAATTTGTTCCTCCTCATATAAAATATATATAATTTAATTTATTTAATGGGGCGGGGTATTACAGATTATGTTAAATCTCTTTCATTTTGGAATCCCCCCAAAATTGAAAATTTATTATATATTTGCAAAATTTCTTTTTACAAACCTATGCACCAAGTAGTCAAACACTAGCTTAAAAATGGTAAAAAAAGAAAAACCAATCATCAACAATGAAAAAGACACAAATTAACAGAGCAAAAATCCACATCTTTGAAGAACATATTATATTAAATAACCCATATCAATGCCAACAATATTTTATGTTAAAAAAATTAATTGCAAAATTTTGTAGTACAACTAGAAGACAAAAGGAAATGCCTTTAAAAGATTTCATGGCCTAGCTCGAGGTTCATGAAAATATGAACACAAACCCGTGTATCGCTCTAACGATTAATACTAAATTATTTTTTAAGTGAAATTAATAAAATAAAAATAACAAATGATCATAAGGAGGCTCAGAAAAAAACACCATTTATAGTTATATTCAAAGTTGGTTGGGAGGAAATATCAATTGCTTCATCATGTACGACAAATAATGTGGACATTCACAGATAGGACAATGACATATGAAGCAAGAATTATATATTTCCATAAAGGTGAAAAACATGTCAAAATTACAGTGAAAGTGATTGCAATACTATATGTCATTGATCATTGTGAATATTCAACGCCATTAATAATCTATAATGATTGTCTGGAAAATAAATTTGTTAAACTTTCCTTATCAAATTTTGCTAACATGATTTGCATTATACCACGAGTAAACTCATTCTTAGGAAATTAGCATCGCGTAAACACACAGATATTGAAGACATTACATAAACCCTAACACTACAACTCATTAACACGCCTTTCTTTCTCAGTGGTTGGAATTAACATTGGCTGGGGATATATTAAGTACGTTAAATATCGTAAGAGGGTACTTTAGATTATAGATAGAGGCATAAACCGTGTTTGAGTATGGAAATGATAAGGTAATTGTCCAAAGCTTTGAATTAATGATAGGACATACAAACACAGACCCTAATTAAGATAAGACTTGGTTCAAACTCATAAATCTCTCCTGTATGGCTTCAGAAGGTAGTAATGAACTTAGAAGTAACCTAGTTAGAGGGAGATAGAAATAAGCACCCTAGATACACCTCGGTAGGAAGGTATAAACACACCAAACACCCTCAAGAATCTCTGTCAAGTATTAAAAGCTTTGTAATAAACAACAATGGTGAGTGAGTAAATCCCTATGGTTTGCAATAACTCTCTCTAAATGTATATTCTCTCTAATAATACTTTCTAAACTGTCCATGGATCATCCTCTCCTCACGGGTGGTTGGGGTCCTTAAATAGCCCCCCACACCATCCCCGAGGTAACTCACTCATTAAATACTATGAAAGACATCCCTCATACTTTATGTCACAACATTAAAATGCCTGATGCACTAGTTGTCTCCACGTCATAAACATTAAGTGCCAAGACATGCCTTTTGCCTAACCACTGTGTCAGGGGGCTGTTGTCGCAGAGCTGGCTCACCAACTGCCTGAAAGCCCCAAATACCAAGATGGTTTACTCAAGTGCATGTCTGACATTGTTCAGCTGGCTAGTGACATCACCTACAGTAGATGCGACATTAAGTAGAGGGTTATTTGGTTAACAACTCAACGCCCGATGGAACTCCAAGCTGCTCCACCTGAGGTTCCACGGTCAGGGTCCCTCGGTGTTACTAGGTGTATCTAAGATGTTCAGGACAAGCCCTAACGGTGCCTCACTTCTCAATCCTCCAAACCAAGTCCCTCTAAAGTTCCCACGACGAGGTCATTCGATAGAGCATGAAATCTCTCCCAGCCCCTGCAAAGCCTGGTCTCTCGCGAGTACCATTTGGCCTCCCACTAAAACTTGTTTATTAATCTCGTTACAACATTACAACCGTTATAGCTTACAGTCAACGTAAGCATAAATACAATATGACTAGTACAATAAGCTAAAGAATGAGTTGCCACGCCAAGCTACCTCGCTGAGTTACCGCACTTGAGTTGCTTCAGTTGCTTAATCTCAAACACTTTTGCCAATTAAGAAATTATCCCTAATCTCAGGATGTGTACATCGTTGAAGGTGAAGAAGCAGATCCGAGCCTAAAGTACGGTGAAGTCTCAAAATCCCCAAAGTTCACTTGGTTCTTCGAACAAGTGGGGAATCCAAAGGAGAGTAGGTTTGAGATAAACCAGGAAATACTTGATATTGTGAGGAAAGACGCAATCCCTTCGCTGAAATGGAAGGGACCCATGGACAGGATGGTAAGGAGGTTCCTGTCAGAGGTGACCTTCAGCGATGCCGATAGGGCTGTGAGATTCCCTCATAACAGGCCATTGTACATGACTGCCCGTGTCAACGGAGTTAGCTTTACAAGGACTCTTATGGATTGGGGAGATTCCATCAATATCATGCCAATTAACTCCTTTCATACACCAAATATTCTAGAAGAAAGGTTGGTCTCCATGCCTTTGGTAATTTCGGGGTATGATAACCAATATTTCAAATCCATTGGGATGTTAATGTGGGGATTATGATGGGAAATTTGAGTTCCCATATAAAGTTCCACATGATAAAGAGTGCAACTTGCTATCATCTGCTAATAAGAAGGGTCTGGATGCACAACCAAGGTCTAGTTCCTTCTACGTACCACTAGTGTGCTAAGGTGAACATCAAGGGGACAGAGGTGACCATTAGGGCTACAAAGAGGACCTTCGTTATCAAGGAAGCTCACTTGGTGGACGCAACATTTTATACTGAGTTGGAAGAGGATGTCCAAGTCCTAAAGAGAAGCATGAAAGGAGCATGGGTTCCCTCAAGTAGAGAAATAATGGGGCCCCTAAATGAGTAGAGTACATATGTTATGATCAACGTAAGAGTAATGACCGAAGAAGCTCACCGCACGGTACCTCGATCTCAATGTGTCTCGAAGCAGCTCAAAGATAGGATGAGTCCTAGAGTGGATCCGATGGAGCATGAGGTCCAACGATAAAGCGTGCTGAGTCGGTTCTTAGGAAAAAGAGCGACCGAGGTATCTAGGGACAAGAAGAGGAAAGTAGTCACCACTTCCGACAGACAGTGCAAGAAGTTCATTAACGAGGAAGGAAAGATGGTGTATCGATTATAATGGTGTGAACGGGTGGCCTAGAAAGCTGACGATTTGGTTGACCCGATATATGAATGCTTTTTGGTAGATCAAAGGGGATAATGTATGGCGATAGATAATTCCAGCATACAAGAATTTGTGGAGGAAGTCGCCGAGGAGCCAGATTACATGGAGGACCGACCGAAGTCGCAGGCACAAGAGCTGGATCAGTTGAACCTGGCAGAAGAAGGGGAAGACCCAAGGCCCATCTTCATCTTGAAGGATCTCGGTGAAGAGAAATGAGAGGCCTTAGTTGAGTTGATTCGGGAATTTGTAGATGTCTTCGCGTGGAAGTACACAGAGATGAAGGGGCTAGATGAGGAAGTAAGCTTTCACAAGTTAAACGCGATGCCTTCAGCTATTCCAGTAAAACAAGCAACGAGAACGTACAAGCCTGAGCTCGATTTGAAGATCAAAGAAAAAGTTCAATTCTTACTAACGGTAGGGTTCATTACACCAATACATCACCCACTATGGTTATCGAGTATTATCCCAGTGGGGAAGAAAGACAAAAACTAGATAAGGATCTGCATGGACTTCAGAGATTTGAATGGATCCTTCCCCAAAGACGAGTTCCCTATACCCTTCATTGATAGCCCGATAGATGCAACGATAGGTCATAAGATGTATATCTTAATGGATGGGTATGTAGGGTATAGCCATATCAAGATGGAACATTCGGATGCAGAAAAGACAACATTCAGAACCCCATTGGGTAACTTCATGTACAGGGTGATGCCGTTTGGACACAAGAAAGCTGGGGAGACTTACCAGAGAATAATGACGGCCATTTTCCAAGACTTCTTTCAAAAGTTTGTGGAATTCTACGTGAATGATTTGGTCATCAAGTCGAGGAAGGAGGAGTCCCATCTGAGGAATTTGAGGAAGGTGTTTTCCCATTGCAAGAAGTTTAAATTAAAGATGAATCCACTGAAGTGAGTTTTTAGGGTGACAAGTGGGAAATTCCTAGGCTTTATGGTTGATCGACAAGGGGTGCAGATGGACCAGGACAAATAGCGGGCAATCTTGGAAATTCTATGTCCGAGAACGGTGAAAGAGTTGAAGAGTTTCCTCGATAAAGTCTCCTACCTTAGGAGATTTGTGTCTGGATTAGCCGAAATAACACATGAATTGATGTAGCTACTATGAAGGAAGACGAAGTTCAGATGGGAAGACGTTCACCAGGAGTCTCTTGACGGGCTGAAGAAGCTGCTCGTTTAGCCATAAACCATGGTTCCCCCAAAGGCAGGAATACCGTTGCAACTGTATCGCACATCCACCACGAGGTCCATGGGAGTATTGCTAGTATAAGAGATCGATGGGAAAGAACGACCAGTTTATTACCTCAGCAGGATCATCCATGGGCCAGAAGTCAGATATAGTATCTTAGAATGGCATTATTTAGCCTTAATATTTGTAGCGCAAAAACTTAGACATTATTTGTTGTCTTTTATAATTCATATTATAACTAGATGTGATCCCATTAATTATTTACTTGCAAGAACTATATTGATTGGCAGGGCAACTAGATGGTTCCTTATCCTCTCCAAATATGACTTAAAATGCGTGGTTCCTCACGCAATTAAAAGATAGGTGTACGTTGATCGATTGGCTATTTTCCCTTCAGGAATATTTAAGCCACCCAAAGAAAGCATTCCATAAGACGACATGTAGGACAATCACCTAGATGCAACGGATGAGGAATGGAAAATTCAGTTCAATGGGTCCTCGACAGAAAAGAAGGGAGGAGTAAGGGTTATTATTTCAAAAGGAATAGATGAGATTTGCCTTTATTACAAGTTAGATTTCCCTTGCTCTAATAACGAGGCACAATATGAAGCATTAATGTTAGGATTTCTAGAGGATCTTCGAAGGGGGATCCGTTAACTTTGCATCAAGGGGGATTCAAACTTGGTGGTTCAGCAATGAAATGGAGAATACGCATTGAAATACATGAGCCTGGCACCATAAAAAATGATAATTATGAGGCTTCTTGGCCGGTTCTATAGGACCAAGATCAAGAGGCAACTCAGAACGATGAACTGTCACCCAGAAGCCAATGCCACCATTGCCTAGAAGATGATCATGAGGAGCAATACAACTAATGTCATGATTCAACGAAGAATATCTCCTTCGATGGTACAGTCAATTTTACCGATGGAAGAGGACGCAGACTAGAGGGGAGAGATTAAAATGCTACTGGAGTCTGGTGAATGAACGATGGGGCTTAGAGAATTGACCCAGTACTTTACAAACTAGGGAAACCTTTACCTCAAAAATACAGGAGGATGGCTATCAAGGTGCATCGTCCTAGAAGAAGCGGTAGACATTGAAGAAAATGCACTAAGAACACTACAAAATTTCTGAGATCCCCCTTTATTGAAGAATTCAGAGGGAAGGGTATTTCTAGATAGCATGAAGCAGGATGCAGTCGAGTTATAACGGAAGTGCGATAAGTGCCAGTTATTTTTCGAGGCAGCAGAATGTCATTTTATGGAGACTCAACCTGACTGGAGACAACACTATATTGACTTCATTAAAGATTGAGTTGTCCCAGCGGAGAAAATTGACTCGATAGGGCTCCGATGAAGAGCCTCGAGATTTTACGTACATGAACGGGAGCTTTATCAACGGGGATACTTCAACAGGCCATTGCATTCCATCACGAAGGAAGAAGCAACTGAGGTTCTCAAACAGGCGCACGATACATCTCATATATGAGGGGCCAAGTTGTCTGACGAGTTGATGACTTTGGGGTACTATTGGCCAACTATGGAGAAAGATTCTGATGAGTTCGTTCGAAAGTGTTAGGCTTGCCAACTTCATGTAAATATGATCCATGCTCCATCAGTGGACTTACACTCCCTAGCAACGCCATATCCTTTCCACACTTGGGCTTTCGACCTGGTAGGGGAAATACACCCTTCTTCGAGGGGGAAGATATGGATCCTAGTAGCAACGGAGTGTTTCACAAAGTGGGCCGAGCCGATACCACTGAGAAGGGAAAAAACATGAGTAGTGAGCAAATTCATCGGGGAATACATCATTTGCCATTTTGGGATCCCAAAGGTTATCCTTTCAAATAATGGAACCCCTTTCGTCAATTCAGAGGTAACGATGCTCACAAACAAATACTCCATTATCCATCACACTTCGACAGTGGTATACCCAAAGGGGAATGATCAAGTCGAAGCGACTAACAAGACTTTGGTCAATATCTTGGCTAAAACAATAGAGGATTTCCGAGGATCGTGGGATTATAAGATATGAGTTATTTTATGGGACTATCGGGCGACTAAGAGGAAGCCTACAGGGTATAAACCGTTCTCTATTGTTTATGGGGCTGAGGAATTCTCATGGTAGAGTTACAAGTTCCCTCGGCTAGATATGGTTTGTGAAGCAGCATGCTCCCTCAAAATATACATGTGCAGTTGGAAGCGTTGGACGAACACAGGGATAATGCGATGCAACACTTTCAAATGTATACGAAGCAGCTCTCCAGGGCATATGATAACTTGGTGAGACCAATGAAGTTCGTGGAGGGAGATCTTGTATTGAAGGCATCAGTTAAACGCATTAGGGGGCTTCCTCTACCTAAGTTCGCAACGAATTGGGAGGGACCTTTCATCCTAAAGGAGGCTCGTGAATCAGGTTATTGCTTAATTTTAAAAATGGAAGAAGATAAACCATTCAGGATTAATAATAAGTGGTTGAAAGTTTATCATGTGTAGGGAGTTATGTTCGACCACTGATGTTTTTGGCTGTTGTTATGAATACACAAGTTCTTTCTTATGATGAGTATATAAGTTGCTTTTATTATAGATCAGGAAGAGATGAAAAGGTTATAGAACTCAACACTTCGCAATCCATGCAATAAGTTGTAACACAAAGAAATGACATGAGAATAAGTATCTTTTTCCATTCATATACTTTGGGGCATTACAAAATTGGGATCTATCGCCTAAGAATTACATGAGAAGACAAAAAAAATTAATATACAAAAACTCATTGACCTAGAAGGAACAACAAATCGTGGGAGGAGAAAAAATCTCCAGGAAAGCCCGAAGAATCTTCTAAGCAACATTGTTGGGTATTAATGGAAACTTCCAACCTAGTTTGTGCTTGTGTATGTTCGATAAGGAGTTTCTCTCATTTCGACTTCGTCGCACACAGAGCTTCTTCGAGGTCCCCCACCTCCTTGTCAATGGCTCCGAGGATAGGTGCTATCTCGACCAACTAAGCCTCCTATGCCCACTGATCCTCCTGATGTTTTCGTAATATCTCCTTCTGGCTGTCCAAATGCTAGCTCTTTAAAGTCTTCAGATGTGGAATGAGCCAGTCTAAATGGAACCCATCATAACCCAACTCCCTCAGATAACCCAAGAATTGGTTGAGGAGGGGTCTAGTAACGTTTTCAGTTGGAGTATTCGCAATTTCAGCTACAACGGTGACCATGCCTTGAAGCCTGTGGCTCATAAATGAGATGTTTGAATGCAGGAAGTCCACCGTGAAGGTTTCAGGATGATAGCTCACAAGTTGCTCAATCGCAAAATGATGGTTAGCAGGTATTTGGGGAGAACGTTAGAGTACCATCAGGCAGAAGGCATGAGGAGCCAAGTCAGGCAAAGGAAGCTCACACCCAGATTCTCTCTCTGTGGTATCACCTGTCGTGGAACCTTGATCATCATGGTTGGATCCTTCAGAAGAGACAGGTTCACGATGCGATGATGCAATAGGTGAAGGAACGGTTGGAGAATCCTCCCGAGCAACCTAAGAACAAGTAGGAGAAATAATGAGTTTATTTAAAAAATCTTAACAAGTGTTTTCGTAGTTAAGTCACCGTTATAGGTGGAGTTTGTGAAAAATCTTAACAAGTGTTTGCATTGTTAAGTCACCATTATAGGTGGAGTTCTTGGAAAAATCTTAACAATTGTTTTCGTTATTAAGTCACCGGTATAGGTGGAGTCTGTGAAAAAAAAAATCTTAACAAGTGTTTGCGTTGTTAAGTCACCTCTATAGGTGGAGTTTATGGAAAAATCTTAACTAGTGTTTGCATTGTTAAGTCACCATTATAGGTGGAGCTTATAGAAAAATCTTAACAAGTGTTTTCGTTGTTCCGTCACCGTTATAGGTGGAGTTTGAAAAATCTTAACAAGTGGTTTCGTTGTTAAGTCACCGTTATAGGTGGAGTTTGTGAAAAAAATCTTAACAAGCATTTTCGTTGTTAAGTCAGTGTTATAGGTGAAGTTTATAAAAAATCTTAACAAGCGTTTTTGTAGTTAAGTCACCATTATAGGTGGAGTTTATGAAAAACCTTAACATGTGTTTTCATTGATTAAGTCACCTATACAAGTGGAGTTTGAAAAGCTAAGAAATACAGAGAATTAAAGAAATACCTCAGCAGTAGTAGGAGCGAGATGGGTAGTTACCACGGGAGTCATAATGCTAAAAATCGTGGGAGGCGGACTCGTAACCTCACGAGCTTCAATGGAGCCTCCAGGTGTAGAAGCCTCAAAGGCAGGCACACTCCCCTCGCCAGCATAGGGTAATATGGCCAGCATGGGTGCATCATCAGAAGGAGATGTTGGACCTTCGAGAGAAGCCCCAACGAGATCAGCTGCAACAACTTGGGTCTGAGAAAGGACAAGGCCACTCAACGCAAAAGGCGAAGAAAGAATTGGAGAATGCTGTAAATATAAAGACAAGTGTTAGATAAAAGGAGTAATCGCAAAAAAGGATAAGAGACAGAAATGAACCTAGCTTACCCCCATTATGGCACTGAAAATACGAACTGCAGTAATAGGTCTTAATAATGTAGGAGGAAGGAGAATGTCGGCTATTAATGACGCCACTTCCACCTAAAATAGCTCAACATGTTAGAATTGATGAATAAACCAATGGGACAAACAAAAGATGTATGGTTTGGGAAGAAATTTACATGAGGGGCACTCTCTTCGACCACAACAAGGGGAAGAGAGACCTCTCGCTCCGAGGGTAACTCAGAGGAAGTCGGAACAGTCACCTTGGGCGGGTCATACATCGCAGCATACCTGGCCTGACGAGAGGATGAACGACACGAATAGGTGAGGATTATTATAGGAGAGCGTGGAAAGGCATCAGTGGCTGGAGGGGTACTATAGCATCCCCCCATGAAATGGCTTACTATAGGACTGGGGGGACTGGGAGGACTAACCCTCGCTTCTTCAACTCCCTACACCAAAGTTATTAGGCAATAAGTAAAGGCTCTATGTTAAGAGAAGGAGAATGAGAAATAAATAATGCACACATACCTCAGATACAAAGGGAGACCGAGAAGGTATAACCATGGACGAAGCTGGCGAGGAGGTAGCAGCGGAAGGAGCTGGTGATTAAGGTCTTTAAAGTGTCTGCTTCTTCTAGGACTTGGTACCCAGTGTTTTTCTTCTTGATCCCGTTGCACCACCACTTTTAGGCACCTTCGACTTTTTTCTCCTTTTTGTCAGTGGCTCACTAGGATCAACCACGATTTTAGGGAACGTACTCGGAGGAGGAACGACGACTGCGCACCATTGGAATTCAGCATTTATTCGACCAACTTTGGCCTCCACCTGCCTCCTCCGCTCTTCAGCCAATTCCGGAGACATAGGAGGGGGAACGAAGGCAATTGGGAATGCCTCCAATGGAGTTTGCATTTGACCTTGGGCCTTAGATTTCTTAGACCCAGATTTCTTGGCCTTCTTAGCAGGTGGTTGAGAAGGCCCTTCTCTCATGGCAGCTTCGGTTGTGGGAGTAGATGGTTTGGGGGTCACAGCGGCCTTTAGTTTGGGCGTGGAAACAGGGATCATGGGGCAGTATGGAGGAAGTTTTATGGGAGGTTCTTTAGGCATCTGGATTAGAAGAAACTCAACCTCAAGAATGGAATTTCCCTTCAGACCCAACTCCAGGGAAAAAAATGAAAGAACTGGAGGATACAAGGAATCACCCTCGATGAATTCATCAATTTGGGCCAGTTGCCTCAGCCAATAATTTGTCACAAACAGAGGGGTCACATCCCCTTTCCTAGTGATGCTGGGGATGGTGACTCACCCAGCCAATGTGGAACTCAATCCCCACGTGGAAGTTGAGGAGAATAGAGAACATTCCTCGCCAAAAGACACCTTGGGGTTAGATAACTGAAACACCGAGCGAGGAGCCTCTTGATCAAAGCCAAATTGACGGTTGCATCGATTGGGATTGTAATGTTCGCTGGTGTATCCCCACTCGGTATATAAGGGAAGGTTTCCTGGAAAAAACATAAGCACAATGGACAATGAGGGGCCTTCAGTAATGAGGTCTACGGTGGTTGGCTGGACTATTCTTGCCCCATGTTCGAAAAATCAAAAGTATAGAGGAAAATATCCTCTTCATAGGGCCTCATTACAAAACTAAAAAAGTCATCAACAAAGGAGGTCAGCTCCTTTAGGCTCTGCCTCTTATGGTAAATAAATGAGAGAGGAGGCAATATTGTTTCCCCCAAAAGAGGACGATTATTCTTGGCTGCTACGACCGGGAAGCACACATAAAGGAAACCCGTCAGGAGAACGCTGTTGGAAAAATTGGCTAGGTTGTAATGGTCCAAAGATCTCTCCATGTCAAAAAGGACCCTATCAAGCCATGTGTAGAGGGACCCCAAGGAGATTGCAGCCAGAGGGAGCTTGATACCCCGATCTAAACGAAGGGATATGTTGATGACATCCCTTCGAGGCTCGTCGTTGGGTTTTCCCATTAAAAAGAAGCGAGAAAGAATGATAAGGATATAGGCAGGAAGCTCTAGCAATGACCATTGTCCAAGGGAAGCATTAGAGTAACTTCCTTAAAGAAGTAGTTGACAAGGGGAGTGAACGTGGATTTGTTTGAAGTACCGATGCACCTTCGACATATACGGTCTAGGTCCAAATGGTCAGCAATTTCTTGGGCATTCAGGGCTTCATCGGAATAGGGTTCATGACCTGTTTCCTTAAGGCCTATGAGCTCACACACATCCTCCAACGTTATTGTAAACTCTACCCATGGAGAAATGAATGTGTGAGTAGTAACATTCCAGCGAGATACCAGAACGGTAAGAGCAACATTATTTTTGGAGAGGGTGAACTCACCAAACCACTTGGCTCGATGAAGCCCAATCTTAGCGAGGGTATCAGCGTGGGAACTCTGCATATGAGAGTTCCAAGTAGCAAAGTGAGCAGGAGAGCCCCCATGACTTTTAAAATCGATGTGGGACCATGGGAAGTCCCCTCGCTCAAGATAAAATTTGAGAGTCCCCTCGGGATGTAGAAAGCCCCATTCATCAGAATTCTCATCTTCATCAGCAAGCGTCATGGCATCATACTTGGCGTTAAAAATGCAACTCTTAAAAAACCCAGCAAAGTCATCACCTATGCCAAAAATGGGGTATCGGTGGTAGAAACGCAACTATTCTTAATGAGCAACGGTCAATAAGGCAGCAGAAGGGGCGGTAGGAGGAGCACTAGTGGAAGGAGTGGCAAGGTTGATTGAAGAGGCCATTACAGACAACAAAAGTACAAAAATTCCTCGTAAAAGAAGAGTTGGAAATGAATAGGGAGATGCACAATCGCATGTGGCGGTGCAAAAGATGAAAGGAGGAGGAGACTAAGTAAAGAAGATAGAAATAATGGAGGTCGCACAAAGTTCATAGGGAGTTTCTCTCTCTAAAGAAAGAGGAGAGATTGAAGAATATAAAGAGGATGAAGATATAGAAGGGTTTTGAAATAAAAGAGACATTTGAAGGGTTTCAAACTCGACGGTTGGAGTTTCCCACCATCGCACGTGTAAGAGACGCCTATAATCATTTGAAATGAACACGTGGCACATTGAGAAGGGTCTCGACGGTTGAAAAGACAGTGCCATGTTATTTAATAAAGAGACGCTTGGGAAAAAGAACATGGTTACCTTCTCCAGTAAGTTGAGTTTTGGCGCCAAATTTGTGTCAGCCTTATCCAATGACTCCCAACAAAGGTAGTCCCCCAACGATTCAAAAAGCCACGATGTCCCCTCTCTACATGTCCAAACGTTGTTTAAAGGGTGACTCGGTTACATCGGGGATAATTCCTGCTTTTTTTAACATAGCGAGGCATCACGGGGGAGAATATCACTTACCACGAGTCCAAATGAGCATTTGAGAAGGTTAGTAGGCCTTTCGGGAGAATTTTAAATAGTAAAGCTAGAACGGTTGAAGCTCAGCATGAGGAAAAAGTGGGGATGTCCCTTTGCCCAGGTCACAATGACAATGGAACTTTGGCTCAGGTACATCGAGAAGAATTTTACTTTTTCAAGGAGATTATATCATTGCGATTCTAACGAGGGAAAGAAGGCCATAATTTTTTCACGCAGAGAAGGTTCACCGGATTGAGAAGTTTCGTCCAGATATTTATTGTTCCAATAAATTTCTCCACGAAGGGTCAAATGTAGAGGGGGCTTGAAGGTAACCCTGGTATTAGGGATAATTCCTTACATGTCAAAAGTGTTTGAGATTAAGCAACCGAAGCAACTCAAGCACGGCAACTCAACGAGGCAGCTTGGCGTGGCAACTCATGCTTTATCTTGTTGTATTAGTCATATTGTATTTATGTTTACATTGACTATAAGCTATAATAGTTGTAATGTTGTAACGAGATTAATAAACGAGTTTTAGTGGGAGGTCAAACGGTACCCAAGAGAGACCAGGGTTTGCAGGGTCTGGGAGAGATTTCATGCTCCATCGAATGACCTCACCGTGGGAACGTTAGAGGGACTTGGTTTGGAGGATTGAGAAGTGAGGCACCATTAGGGTTTTCCCTAACCATCTTAGATACACCAGGTAAAACACCGAGGGACCCTGACCATGGAACCTCAGGCGGAGCATCTTGGAGTTCAATCGGGCGTTGAGTTGTTAACCAAAAAGCCCTCTACTTAATGTCACATCTACTATTAGTGATGTAACTAGCCATATAAACAATGTCAGACATGCACTTGAGTAAACCACCATGGTATTTGGGGCTGTTAGGCAGTTGGTGAGCCACCTCTGTGACAACAGCCCCCTCACACACAGTGGATAGGCAAAAGGCATGTCTTGGTACTTAATATTTATGACGTGGAGACAACTAGTGCATCATGCATTTTAATATTGTGAGATAAAGTATGAGGGATGTTTTTCATAGTCTTTAATGACTGAGTTGCCACGGGGATGGTGTGGGGGGCTATATAAGGAACCCAACCACCCCTGAGGAGAGGATGATCCTTGGAGAGTTTAGAAGTTATTATTAGAGAGAATATACATTCAGGGAGAGTTATTGCAAACTAGAGGGGTTTACTCACTCACCATTGTTATTTATTACAAAGCTTTTAATACTTGACAGAGATTTTTGATGGTGTTTGGTGTGCTTATACCTTCCTACCGAGGTGTATCTAAGGTGCTTACTTTTCTATCCCTCTAGCTAGGTTACTTCTAAGTTCATTACTACCTTCGGAGCCATATACGAGAGATTTGTGAGTTTGAACCGAGTCTTATATTCATTAGGGTCTGTGTTTGTATGTCCTATCATTAATCCAAAGCTTTAGCCAATTAGCTTATCATTTCCATACTCAAACAGGGGTTACACCTCCATCTATAATCTAAAGTTCCCTCTTACATAATTCATTATTGGTCAAGTAATATTTTCACATTTCTCATACGTCTCTTTTTTTAACAGGAAATAACCCCTTTATTTATTTATAATTAAGATAAATAGCATAACCTGCATGGCACTTACAAACTCTATGGGAAATTTAGAAAATAATCAAATAAACAAATACGCGATTATGAAAATTTTCAATACCTAGATCTCGTGGTAGGTCACCAAAATTATATTTTAGGATTGATTTTTACCCTTCGCTAAGAATAAAATATTTTATTAAAATTATACAACTCAACTTGGTACGATCGACAAACTGTTGCATTTTATTTATTTGAGCATTGATTTATGCAATAATAATACCAACATTCCTGATAATTCACTACGAGCTTCATTTTTGAAGAACAATAAATAACCTTTTGCAAATACATGATTTAAATATGTATGTGAAATTTGGTTATGTGAGAAAAATAATTTGCTTCAATACTTCAAACACATTGTTTTTTAAGTCTCACCAAAAGGGACTTAAAGACCTATTGAAAAACCTTAAAAACTTATGTCGATGAATTACCACTTAAGCATATATGTTACTCAATAACGACAATAAGACATTCAATAACTGCAAATCATGGTAATATCACATTATGAATATTTATATTTATCATTAACTATTTTTACCTATAATTTTTATATTCGTCATTGAGTAATTTTTTGGTGAAATAAAATTTTATTACCACCAAGGACAATACCCAACAGATATTATAATGGGACTAAACACAACTATAACCCAAAAAAGCATGCAAGCATATCCAACATATAAAGATTACATGGCATATAAGCCTAAAACCCAAAGCTCGAAAGGAACCTTCCCAACTAAAATAACAAATGTGGTAACTAGCCATGCTTACAATCAGACCATATTTGTAGACATATGAATAAAGCACAAGATGTTCTTAATTCACCTCCACCACCACCAATCAGAGTCATACTCTTAAAGAACCCTATCGGCTACTCAAACAAAGATTTGATTTTTAACTACATACTCAATAATACAATCTATAATCCTATATTTATCAACAAAGACTACAAACCCATACACAACACCACCAAGCCATAACAATTTCCAAACCATCAACATGCAAAATAGATCAAATCCATGGTAAAACAACATCAACAACCATTAACAAAATCCATACTTAATTAGAATTTGAAGCCAAAAAATCACAGAGCAAACAGCCAAATCCCCGTACCAAATCCACAAGAAGTCGACAAGGGTGAAGAAAAAGACTAAAATATTCCAACCATGTATATCAACCAACATGATGAGAGATAAGATAAGTATACAACCAATCTCAACAAAATCATATTATCACACCCATACACGAACATTTGCTCAAATTTTGTAGAAGAATAACCAAATAAAGGATAAAAACTACGGCGAGGCGGAAACCAATTATCTCAAAACATCAAACAAGGTAAGAAAACATAAGCTTCTCAATAAAAAAAATAGATTTGCACAACAAACTAAAAAATCTAGAATAAATTAGACCAGGAAAGGTCAACACATCTAAGAACCAAATTGAGAATATAGAGATTAGCATACACATTGATTAAGGGTGACAAGAAGCGCGTGTCAAATGCCGATCGTTGTTTTCTCTTCACCACCTTAATACAAAAAAACTAAACTTATGACTACACTCTTTTAAGGGAGTATAGCAGCCACGTTCGGGTATAAAAAATCCACAGAGATGAGTTGCTAGAATTTAATGTATTTAATACTTCTAAAATAAAAGTGTAAAAGATAATTGCTAACAAAATAAAAGCTAAATAAAGGAAAAGATTAAGGCGAGTGGAAATTAAACTATGATTAATAAAGAGAATAAAAACTAAAGGTTGCGTCGAATATCCCTCACCCGAGTTAATTAGTATAAAATGGTTACATGGGTTGACGAATTATTAAGATTATTTCTCGTTTCATCCATTAATTAAATTAAGAGTTTTCACACCAATAAATTCGCATAAAAGACTAATAAGAATAACCCCCACCATATCATCGCAACCCTGAAATTAATGACATGTCAGATGCTCCTATTACAAAAACCGATACCTCCACCTTGATAGTACTTATTCATCAGAATTCAAGGATGAGGACACACTCCTAATTCAAAATAGCCCCCCTTTGGGTGCAACATCACTTGCCCTAAAAATCGTTATAGAAACCAAGCTCACGATTTCCCATATGACATTCTTCATCATCGCCATACATTTCCTATAAACTAACCATTTCAGTCCAGATTTACTATTGGTCACAAAATTTATGCTCTAAAAAAAGCCCGAACTCTTCAATCCATATCCAAATAGGCAAATCTCTCACCTGAATGGGATGAGATGTACAAGAAATCTCTCTAACCTATTTAGCATATCTCCTTTGCAGTACCAATTCAATCCTCTAGATAGCAAGGATCCACTTCAAAGGCAAACATGTTCACCCTCATAAATTCCGTAGCCAAAAATAGGACTCACTCGTTCATTTCATACCACACACTTTTGATCAACTCTATAAGTTAATGGGTGCATCAATTCTGCCTTCCACCAAGAAATTGCACCCATAATTCACGTGCCCCAATATCCTAGTACTCTGACACATATATGTGAATGTGATAGGCAACTCAGCGCAGATGACCACATCACATGGAGATCTCAAACCCATCACCAACTATTGTATCAAGAGGAAGAAAAAGTGAGGTCCTACATCATTCAAACGGATTCCACCGTGAAGGCCAAATTAAGGGCTAACCTTTTCCTAATCACATATGCCCAACTCATAAGCCTTCCATTAGAAATATGGAATGTCCTCTATAAAGACCATTAGGTCATGGATGCATAAATACTATTCCACGCCCAATAGTAGAGACAACGAGGAATGAGCTGTGATGAAAATCCTCCAGAAAATGAATCGCGAGTTCTCCCCTTGGTTATTATGGCCATACCAATGGGGTTTGATGAGGGCTTCCCCCTCTTTTTTAGCGTGAGCATGGGATTGAGCCCTTTCTCGAGTTGTTTGGCCATCATCGATGCGTGGTAATATGTAGAGATAGATTTGCCCACCTATTTTGTACAAAAAAAAATAATAAATGTCGTCACCTCAAGAGAACGACATTAAGGACAATATTGATGCCCGTAAAATTAAGTAGTTCAAATGTCTAGGGACTAAGGTACAGAATAGGAAGGTGTCAGGTACCCTTCTCTCCCTTTCGATCTCTCATAGAAAAGGACGGAGTGAGGTCATCCTTAGGAGTGTTTCCAAAAAAATAATTCAAAATATGATGTAAGTGTTTGCCTAGTCACAAGTCGTTATGGAAGAACGAATGTATATATCGGACAAGACAAAAGCATGAAAGAATATGAAATAAATTAAGAGAATATATATATATATATATATATATATATATAATAAGAATAATGTAACAAATGTGTATAAGGGAGAACCCGAGTCTAGGGTTTAACCCAACACACCTATATAGCCTAAGGGGCCTCAAAGTCCACATTGTTCGAAGATAACATAGGGAGGGGTTTAACCCATAAATCCAAATGGAGGATATATCTACTAGAGAAAAACGTGCTTTAAGTGCGAGGATGTGTAGTGAGAATCCCTCCTTTAGAATTTATAGGTAAACTTTCTTTTCCTTGTTTTTAGTTTTTTTTGTATGAAAATAAAGTGTGTGCAAATACTAGTAATGAAGTTTTGAGATTAAGGTGTATGATGAAATGGAATAAAGCATTAAAATATAAATAAAGAAAGTAATGCTAAAATAAGGGAATTTAAAAACAAGGGTTGAGAATTGAACCTCCTTATGAAGATTTGAAATGGATCTTGATTGTAGATGCGCTGATTTCACAACGAGGGGATGGTGGTATGAGGTTATGGGTGAGAATTTACTTAATGGGGTACGAAAAGGATGCAAGAAATGTGGGAAATTGGTTTTTTAAGATGGGAACAACTCTGAATTCGAGAGAATTCTCTCTGAATTGCTTAGAGGGATATTAAGGGGTTCTTTTCAAAGTGAGGTCGTGGTCTCTATTTATAGGTCCAAGTGGTGTGCCAATCATTCGGTTCCTTTAACATCTTATTAGCATAGAACCCTAGACACACTACTGATAGGCAGGGTTCGGGGGGGGGGGGGGGGGGGGGTGGCATTCGGGAGTCAAATGATAGATTTTTTCGAAAATCGATCGTAAAATGCAAACCGTAAGTCAAAATTTGAAAATGGTATTCAAAACCCTTTAAGAATCCATTGAGCCACCGCCGAGTTTGGGCGTTTATCAATGTCAAATGGAGCCTAGAAGTGCTCATTGGTCACAAGACAAGAAATGTTTTTAGGAAAATATATCATTCTTTTGAATAGCCAATTCATATACGAGACTGACCATTAAAAAGGATATTTAGAGTATGATCGATGGGCTCTAAATTGGTACTCAGAGTATGACATATGGTTTGCAGTGAATGAGTTAGTGCTAGGGACCTAAGGAGGTGATTAGGGGGTCCTAAGATGAGGTGTCTACATTGATCCCCTCGATAAACTATCTTGGAATTGGTGAAGGGATTCAAATGATAGACACCACATTGGAATTGGGGAAGAGAATTTTAGATCAATTATATGGACCTAGATGATGAGGTTGACCGATTCATAGGGTTGAGGTTAGTTCTGAGGGCCTAAGGAGATGGATATGATCGATTTAGCGGGTTGAGGTCAATTCTGAGGACTAAGGAGGCAAGGTTGACCAAGTTAGTGGGTAGAGATCATTTCTCAAGACCTAAGGAGATAAGGTTAACCAATTCAGTAGGTTAAAGATGTGTTAAGATTGGTTATAAGGGGTAAGGTGACCAATTTAGTTGGTCGAGGTCAATTTCGAGGACCTAAAGTAATGTTCTGGATAACCTTTTTAGTGGGTTGAGGTCGATTCTGTAGACCTAGGGAGACAAGGATGACCGATTTTTTTGGTTGAGGTCAATTTTGAGGACCAAAAGTTGTGATGACCAATTCTGAAGGCTGAAATTAATTTTGAAAACCTTGAGTTGGGACGGTTGATTCCGAGGGCCGACGTCAACTCTGATAACCTTGAGTTGGGGGAGACCAATTATGTGGACTGAGGTCAATTCTAAGGTCCTTAAGTTGGGGATGACCAATTCTATGGGTCGAGGTCAGTTATGGGGACCTTAAGTTATGACGACCAATTTTGAGTGCCGAGCTCAATTCTGAGGACCTATAGTTGTGCACCCAATTCTGAGGGTTGGGTTCAATTCTGAGGACCTTAAGTTGTGACGCCCAATTCTGATGGTCGAGGTCAATTTCGAGGACCTAAAATTTTGACAACCAATTCTGAGGGTCGAGGTCAATTCCGGGGGCCTTGAGTTAGGGAGACCGATTCTGAGGGTCGAGTTCAATTTTAAGGACCTTGAGTTATGACGAGCATTTCTGAGGGTCGAGGTTAATTTTGAGGACCTTAAGTTATGATAACAAATTTTGAGGGACTTAAGTTTGGGGTGACCAGTTTTATAAGTTAAGGTCAATTATAAGGACCTTAAGTTGTGACGAAAAATTCTAAGGGTTGAGGTCAATTTTGAGGACCTTAAGTTGTGATGACCAATTCTGAGGGCCAAGATCATCTCCGAGGACCTAATGTTTTGATGACCAATTCTGATAGACGAGGTCATCTATGAAAACCTAAAGTTGTGACTTCCAATTCTCATGACCGAGGTGAATTCGGAGGACATTAAGTTATGATGATGAATTCTGAGGGTCAAGGTCAATTCTGAGAACCAAAAGTTGTGACGACCAATTTTGAAGGTCGAGGTAAATTTTGAGGACCTAAATCTGTGATGACAAATTTTGAGGGTCGAGGTCAATTCTGAGGACCTAAAGCTGTGAAGACCAATTATGTGGGTCGAGATCAATTTGTAAGGCCTTAAGTTGTAACACGGGGAATAGCTCTCCTAGGGAAATTTAAATTATTTTTGGGGTGCAGGTGGACTTGTGGTTCTGATGGGGATTGTGATGTCTCAACACTCTTTTGGAGGATGATTAGTTTTGGGATTTCGTCTGGGGAATTTGTAGGAGACTTTGATATGGGCGCATCATTGGTTTTATTGAGTAGTATGGTGATGATAAGAGTGTAAAATTAATTAAATTGGGGTTTTTAAGAGTTTGTAAGGATCTTAATATTTGAAAAATTATTTTATTGAGGAAAATAATGTTCCATATGCTTCAAGAATTTTTTGGATTTTTTAGGGGATTTTCTAGCTTTTTTGTACAAAGTTTGAAAAGGGTTGCCGATAGGCAACCTTAAGGGGTGCCAATCGACAATGGCATGGACTTCAAGGCTTCTTAGGTAAAAGGAAAAGGCAAATGTCAATCAGTATGGCCTAGGGGCTGCCGAACGGTAGGCCCTTTCCCCTTTCATAAAAGGGGCGATTTTTCCCCATTTTTCACACCTTTAAGTGTTGAATATTCTGATTTTTTCCTTTAAAAATCATTTATAAGTCTTTTTTCCACAAGACTTCAATTGGATGGTTTTTCAAGAGAGGTGTACGATAATGAGTGACTAGCAATTGATGACTAGGTTGACCTAGAGTGGAGGTTTAGGGTGCCCCTTACATTGGGCAATGAAAATACCTTTAATTTGTTCGAGCTTGTAGCCGATGAGAGTATCCTGTTATGCGATCCTCCATACCACCATTCATTTAGGGTGAAGAACCCTAGTGGCTACGTAAGTATGATGTCTTTTGGCATTCCAATTTATTTTTGTCTTTGTTCTTTGTGCTAATGAAGGGTTTTTCTTCTTTTTCAGCACACTAACATAGCTCATTCGAGCATTCGGTCTCGAGAGACGACTGGGCTAAAGGATGTTTAGGATAAGCTCCATGTGTTATGAGTTGAATTGTTTCATATGCCGATTTTGGCCGTTTGGCATCGGCTTTGGATAAGAAACCTCATTCTACTGTGGTGTTGTGTGATCAGGAGGAGAGGTGGTGGGACACTAACCACACATTTCATCTTGGATTCGAGGATATGACCGTTACTCTTATAGATATCCAGCAGTTAATAGTAGTGGATTGAGAGGTTTTCCAGATAGTGATGGGCTACACATTGAGGGTGACATCGGAGGAGGTTCAGTCGACATTGGGGGGGACATGTGTAGGATCATAACTGGGGATTCTATCCATATTTCTTCTTTGAGGAGACTCTTTTGAGAAGTAAGGTGGACATGATCGAGGTGGTTGGTGACACAAATGACCCTTATATTTATTCTCCTTTTGTTGGGTGGATTTTTAGTGTCGACGAGCGGCGAAGTCGTCCATCTTTAGTTTTATCGTATTTGAGGTCGATTTCTGACATCCAGATGTATGATTGGGGGATCCTGAGTTTGGTATCACTTTATTCTTCGTTGGATGCTTTAGCCAGTACTATCGGCTGACTTTTACAGGGTCCACGTACCTTTTGAAGGTAATTTTGGATTTATTTTACTTTTCATGCATTTCCTTATACTCTCCTTTTGTTCCTTTTTTATTGATTCCTGTATTTTACAGATGTGATTCTCTCAAGTGATTGGGAATAATGCAGGATTAATGTATCAGAAGGATGAGTAGTCAGGGTAATTCTATCAAATGATTTAGTGGCAAAAGTCCAACCGGAAGTGAATCAGTCCTTATCCTTGGCAAACATGCAAAGAGAGACTAGGTTATTTTTCATTATTTTCTTAGTTCTTTCTTGACATCTTCATCTCTTGAGTAGATATTGGTTCTCTATTGGGGATTTTAGATGACCTTCTACCCTTCGGGGTCACTCCGTGGGATACTGGGGTGATAGGCCTACATGAGGAGATGTGGCGGTTGATTGTTCATGAGTTTGGGTACGTATGGTACCTAGGAGAGATAGCGGTCAGGAAGATCATGTAGGATGAGATGGTGGTCCCACCACCGGGACTCCTTATGTATATGTGGAGGATGAGAGAGATGTCAGTCGATGCTTGGACGGTAGAAATGATTGGAGATCCCTATACTCTCTATACGGATAAAGTGGCGAGCTGTGATTATCTGGATTTTTTAATGAGTTGGTTGATGAACTCATGTATCTATGATGTGGAGAACATGACTCCACCCACCATAGCTTTGTATAGGGGTACTAGAGTGTCGGTGGTATCGACGCACAACAAAGGTGGTGGCACGTCGACGACGGCAACATTGGAGGCTATGATCATTCAGGTTACTCCCCATTCCTATAATTTTTTACTAAGTGGTGAAGAGTCATAAAGCGTGCCTCCCCATACTAATTCACCAATATCAATGTTGACAAGGCTTATGGATGAGGCCATCTGGCCCGAGGTATATTCTTTCTCGTTCTCTTGTTTTGTTGATTCTTTTTTGCTTACTTACTGACTGATTTCTCTTTTGTTGTTATTTCTTTGCCTGTAGTATGTTCGGGTGCTGACCAATTGGTTGAGGGATATTTAGGACTGGATGGCTTCCATGTCTAATTATATCAAAAAGTTAGCTCCTTGTTGTTTTTTGTCATCTGCCAACTCAGATGAGGGTTCGGTCTCTGGGAGTGAAGGATCCACCGATCGTCATCGAGGAAAGTGCATCTGCCACAAAGGTTAAGGGTTTGGGAGGGGCAAGTTGGGGGTTAGGGAAATGTCCTGCTTTTATTTTTCTATATGTTTATTTTCTATCTGCAAAATGTAACCAAGTGAAGAAAAATATATATGAAAAATATGCATTCTCTTTTGTTGGCATTTTTCTTGATTTATTGACTTATCCTATATGCACTTTTTATTTTCTATTGAGATTGTTTATTTTATGCAAAGCTGGAGATAAGTATAGGAATGATAATGAAAGGAAAAAAATTTTATTTTTATTATTTTAGAAAAAGATGAGTAAAAGTAATTAACTCAGAGAAAAGATTGTTAAGTAAGTGTGGTCATCCCTCCTTCGCTTTTTTTTCCCGTCTCAGGGTTTCGACTCTCGCACGCGCATAGTCGAAGATGGAGAGAAGGTCTTGCGCCATTTTATAGGATAGCTTTGGTCATGCTTGATGTGGGGTGATGTAAAGAGATGGAGTTGGCCGCTTTTTTTTTCACAAAACAGGAAAAAGAACATGGCATCGCCTCGAGATAGTGGCATACAAGATAAACGAATTCTTACAAAACCAATAGTTCAGAGGTTTTGGGGCTATGTTATAGAATGGATAGGTGTTAGGACCCATCCCGCCATTCCGGTCTTTCATGGGCTTATGTTGCAATTTTCCTTAATTTCTCCGTGAAGTGCGTGCGCATGCATATATAAGTGGGGATCGAAATCGTTCGACTCATATCATGGAAAAGAGAGAGTGAGGTCATCCAAGGGAATGTCCCAAAATATTAATTAGTAAATATGATGCACACTTATTGAGATACTGATCGTTATAATAAAATGATAATATTTATTAGATAAAACACAAATAGGAATCACAAGTATGATATATATGAGTAATATATGGATAAAATAAGAAAAAGATGAAATTATGAAGAAAAGAAATTTGGACTCGAGTCTCGAGTTTTAGACCGAAATGCCTACGTAGCCTATAAAGGCATCAAAGTCCTAGTAGTTCGCATATGGCACAAGGGTGGCGTTTCTCCTATAGATTCAAACGGGATTTTATTACATGTATGTGTGTGGAAAAGGTATTTTTAGTTTTGAGAAAATGTGGTGAATAATCTTATTGGAGTTTATAGATGTAACCTTATTTTTCTTTGTTTTGGCTTTTCTTTATAGGAAATAAAGCATGCGCAACATAACTAATAAAGGATAATATTTTAATGTGAATGATCTAAGATAAAAGCTAAATTGAGAATTTATAAAACTAATGAAAAAATAAAGAAATTGAAAGAGAGAAGAAGGATATTTGGACCTTCTTTGGAAACTTGAGGCTTGATCTTGATCTTTGATGATCTTCCTTGCAACTTTAGATGAATGTCGAATGAGATAGAAGGAGATTTTTGCTAAATTGGGTATGAAAATGATGTGAATGAATGATGCAAAGGATTCCACACAAGGTTTCTTCGCTGATTGCAGAAGAATGTTGTTGAGATCACTGATATTGACGTGTCCCTTGGAAGTGATCTCATTACCTCCTTATATAGGGTAGAGATACTTATAATAAAAATATCCCTAGACCTACCGATCGACAAGTGACCCTAGACACACTACCGATAGGTAGAGAAATGGACTTGACAATCGGCAATCTCGTGAAGATTTTTCCAAAAATATGGTTGTAGAACTCAATCCATAAATCCAAATCATGCACGTGGCATACCATTAAAAATTTAATTTTTAGAATTTTAATAGAACTTGACCCTCTTCTGGGTACGGGAGTTGACTTTAGGTTAAATGGGGCTCGAAAGCACCTGTCACTCCTTTGGATGGAAGATCGTCGGACGATAATGGATTGTTTGTCCAAACCGTCACGAGATTCACCATTGGAAAGGTTATGCGAGGTAATTTGATGTTCCAAAGTGATTCGCTCGGTTAGGAGAGTTAACTTTGGTCAATTGGAGCTCGACATCAACCATTGACCTTTCAGATTAAAACGGGTCGTTCGTCCATACCATCAAGTTGATTCATGAATAGGTTGGACCTTTGGAAAGGGTATTTAGTTCCCTTCAAATATTCATTCAATATCATTCTAGATGGAGAGTTAATTTTGGTCAAACGAAGCTCGGGAGTGTCCACTGGCCTCCCAATCGGTTTTTGAGGAAAAACAGATCGTTCGTCTAAATAGTTATGCCATTTCATGCACGAAGTAGACTGTTGGAAAGGGTTTTTAGTGAAATTCGAAGATTCATTGAGATTTTTCTCTAATGATGGAGTTAATTGGGGGCCAGGAGTCCTCGGTGGCATCCAAATCGATTTTTGATGGAAAAGAAAAACATTTATTTGAATCGTTATGCCGATTTATACACATGGTAGACCATTTAAAAGGGGATTCAGATCCCTTCAAAGGTTTATTGATCCTTTTACTATGATGGCAGAGTTTACCAGAGTCAAATGGGGCCTAGAGCGCCCGATGGCCTCTAGATCAGTACTCAAAGTTTGACCGGGGGTTTGTAGCGAATATGGAGGTACTAGGGACCTAAGGAGAGACTTAGCGGGTCCTAAAATGAGGTGTCTATACTAAGAATTTATTTTGGTAATGAAATTGATTTTCTAAGGAGAATAAAATAGAGAAAATGAGTAATTGAAAGAGAATGACCAGAGGGAAATTTTTCAAAATAAGTATTTGTTTCGTGGAAATTGATTTTAGTAAAAGAGGAAAGATGGATTTTTTTGCAAAAAAGGGGGTGTTGATCGACATACCCCTTAACCCGCCTATCAGTATGGGTGTCAAGTCAAATCACTCCTAGGCTTTAATTTCACTTTTTTGCACATCAGTGTACTTCTAAATGGTAGGTGATTTGACATGAATATTGTATTTATTCACCCTTATACTTAGGCATTTTAGCCCCCTCGGGTACCTTAATTCCTATATTTATGCTCGTTAACCAGACAACCTTTGTTTTATATGTTTACATGCTATGTGAGGTATAATTGAGCTTTTGTAGGTTTTAAAGCACTTAACATGAAGTTTGGTCACTTTTCAAAAAGATTACATTGAATATTGCAGCTTTGGGGACGTTTTCATAATTTCATCATTCAGGTTTTAATCCCAAACTCTCCACAAAAGTTGAATACCTTTGATTTTTCTTCGTGTGGCTGCCAACGGTGCATGATTCTAATGTACAATGAAGAAGTTACGGAATTTTTAGGATTATTTTTTCTTTAAAATGACACTCAAGGGAATTTTAGTCATTTCATCATTTGGGTTTTTGGCCTGATGTCTTATTGGATGTTTTATCCCTCTGAGTTATGTTTGTGTATCTTTCGATCGTTCCTAATTCTGACTTATAACGAAAAAGATACGACATTTTCTGTATTATTGAACAAAGCTCCTGAATTGCAGACATGCTAAACCGAATCGATTCGTCCAAGGCCAATTCGATTAAATTTAGCACTAGAAGATTTTTTTATTCCCCTATTTTTTAATCGATTTGGCCAAAACCGAATCGATTCGGTCCTATAGATTTTTGTTTCTTCTTATTTACAAGTTTGCAACCTAAGGTTTATGTATAAATTGATTTCTCCTCATTTGGAGAAAATATGTTTCATTTTGTCTAGTTTTTAAGGTTTATAGTTGAGATATTAAACCTTATTCTCCATTTTGGGTGTTTGCCCATTTGTCTGTAAGTATTACCTATTACTATTCATTATCTTCTTCCTTATAGTTTCCATGCTTTATTTCAATTATGTCATTCATTTCCATGCCTAGTTAATTAGTTTTGTTGTTATTTATTGCTTTCCTTAGTTTAATTGTTGTTTAAATTAGTCTAATTCATGTATTGTCCGTAGTATACGGGTTGGGGTTGGGTTTCTGTCATTAATGGGTATTGAGCTCCGAAAGTTGGATTTTGTGTAAAATTGTGTTTAATTGAAACCTTGCGTATTAAAGTCGGATTATGATGCGTTTAACTTTCTTTGTCATTCAACGTTAGTGTTTATAGTGATAATTTGAATTTAATCCGCGTGTGACCATTTTTTATTAAATGTTTTATGCCCAAAATTTGGGTTAAATACCTTGTTGCATGATGCTTACGCTTAATTGAAATGCTCAGTTAAATAGATTTTGAACCAAAATTCTAACTATGCGTGGTTTATCCCTGGGCGGGAATGCGATGCTAACTCTCGTTTAAATTAGTTGTAATTTTGCTTTTAACTTCTTGTTTTCCGTTTTTCACCATTCTCACCATATCACCTTTTACACTTTTATTCTTGAAGTGATAAATTAATTAAAATCTTTCCAACATTCCCTGTGGATTCTTGATGCCCGGACTTGCTGCTATACTCCCTTAAAGTGTAGTCATAGTTTAGGTTTTTTCATTCAAGCGGTGAACCAAAAACAACAACAATGCTTCTACACGAGCACACGGTTCGCGCTCGATCGAAAATGGCATCGTTGTCGGGGAGTGTTTAGTTATAGATTGTAGTTGGTTTATTATTTCAGAATATTTCTTTTATTCATATTTGTATTCTTTATTTTATCATTTCGTTTTGACTTGCACTAGATTGTTGTGAGAAATTGAAATTTTGGTGCTTTTCGTTTATTGAATTGCCTATTTTGAAATGTGTCGCTATAACTCTTTATATAACCTTAATTATTATGAAGTTATACTCCCAAAACAATGAGATAATGCCTACAAATGCTTGAAGCTGAGCGTATTGAGCGTGAAATTCAAGAGTATGTAACTAATCCTTCATCGCCTTGTGAGCATACTTTGGGAAGCATGGAATTCGTTAGCTATGATCAAACCGCACAAGAAGATGATATGTCTTCTTATTGGTTTGATCATGAGTTAATGAATAACGAATTGAATGATCAATCTGAGAGTTATAAGGCTTGGTTTTTAGAAAATAATGCCATGCTCAATGAAATCATTTCACTACAAAACCGTTTGACGTTGAAACTTGCATTTCACCTCCACCCCTTTTTGAGGAAGAAATGATTGAGAGTGATCCAAGCACTTTAGAATATGAACCTCTTATTAATTCTTTTGATTTTACTGAGGTTTATGGTCCTTCCTTTCCAGTATTCCAAACTATTTCCGAACAATTAAATTTATCACAAGAACCGGTTGAAAGTTTTGAGGACTTTGAACCGATTCTTGAACGGGAATGTTATTTTGAGATGCCTTATCTCTTGGCCTATTCACTTGCACTAGCCCCTACCTCCTCTTCCAATTTAAACACCTTGGGTATGTGATTTTAATTTTCTCGAGATTAATTGATCGTTTGCAAAACCGTACGGTCGATTCATGAATGGGCTAGAGCATTGGAAAGGGGATTTAGCACCCTTCGATGATTTTTTGAGCTTCCACTTAGATGATAAAGTTTACTTGTGTCAAATGGGGCTCGATAGCACCTGGTGGACTCTAGATAAGCACTTGGAGTTTGACCTACGGGTTACGGTGAATGAGTGAGTCCTAGGGACGTAAGGAGGTTCTTAGGGGGTCATAGGATGGGGTGTCTATAGGGACTATTCACATGATGAGAATAAATAATGAAGGTGACATCCATCCTAATCGACTAATAGGTTCAAAACCTAAGCTAAACCCTACCACGAGAAATACCACCTTAGGCAAACTAAAGTCCATTCAAAGTCCTATAGTAACCAAAACTAAGTCATTCAACTATGCCCATCTTCAAGATTAAGGCATACTGACTACTTCAACTAACTCTTGAATAATGAGGTTAACACTTCCTCGGGGATCGGAGATGAATATGCACTCCACCCCCAAATCTCAGAGATGCTGACACAACAGAACTAATCCCCATGTAAAGGACTCAAACTCCATGAACAAGGACCCACATCTTTTGAATCTCCCAGCATCTGAGATTATAAGTCCAGGATCAGGTACAGAGTTATCGCATAAAAATTTGACTGACTAGAATAACATGGGCATTAGAATTTTTATATGAAAAGCGAGGAAATATTACAAACAGTTTATAGACAAGCCTCTTATATGAAGGAATACCCCTCCACTTCTGCATATTCTAGGAAGATCTCAATCACCACAACGTCAACATATACAAGAACATTGAGCATACCAGGTAGGGATAATTACCCTTATAAACACATAACAACATCTATAGTGCCATTGAGATTAATTCTATCCCATATAGAGTCAACACACTTATCAAAAAAATTCATTGATCCCTATAGTGAGATCAACCTGCTTGTTCTGTAACTAGACATTGACCACTTCATACTTGAAGTGACCACTACACCAATATAGGAAAAAATTGTAAAACCCCATAATTTTGAGGATGTAATATCTAATTATCTTCGGATGTATACAAATATTTAAATTGGAGAAACTTAAATTTATAATTTGGAGAATTTATTTGAGTGGGAAGAATTATTTATATTTGGCGACTTTAAGTTTAATTGTTCGATATTTCATTCGTCGCATTTTGAGGTCAAATTGGAGGATGTTATAAAGTATTTAGGATGACAATTATGAGTGCGCGGTTGAGTTCGAATAGGTCGAGATAGTCATAAAAGAGTACACGGGGGTAGTAATCGGTTCTCAGGGCATTTTTGGGCATTGCGGGGACCACACGGTGTGATTCAGGCCATTTTAATTAGGCCCATGTGGCCAAAAATGGGATTATGGGTTTTTAACCTAATTGAGGGAATTAGTGAGCGACAGTTAAAAATTCTAAACCTAGGGTTTGATAGAGACACATAGGAAACAAATCTAGCAGCAAATTGGGGACCTTTTTGGAGACAAATTAAGGGTCGTATTGGGGTGTTCTTCATCAAAACGTTCTCTACACCAGCAGATCAGAACGTTCTCTACACCAGCAGATTAGACTCTACGAATAATTCCATACAAGTGGTTAACTGTTGTGATTCTTAAATTGATGATAATAAATTCATATTATGAAAGGTGTAAACCAAAATTCGTTTTGGGTGGGTTATTGCATGAAATTGGGTTTTTATGAAAATTAATCTGTTGAGTAATTGGACAGTCAAATTAATGTTATAAAGGTATTCAGTATTGATTGGTATTAAAACCATAACAGAACTCCACTATTAGAGATGAATTTACTGGGATTTTCGGATCAGATTTGTGAATGATAATTGGGATCTTACCATAGGAATTTGTGTTCTTGAGGGGGGTGAAGATTTGTAAAAATTAATGATAATTAAAGGTTTAGATGATGATTATAATTCATGATAGATGTAAAGAGATGATAAATATGCTGGATTGAGGTTGGGATATGAGAAAAGAAATCTTGGATTTTCGTTAATGGCTGAAGAGAAACTCGGAGATGAAGCAAACCTGTTCGATCGATCGATCGATGGTCCCAATTTTCTGGCAGATTCGCTAGTTTAATTTTTAAAGGGAAATTGAATTAAGGTTTTTCCCCTATTTTGTAATTAGTGATAAATTCTTATGTAGAATCTATTTCGTAGCAATTATAAGGTGATATAATTGGGTTTAGGAGGGTGATAATTGTATGCCATGAGATGAATAAATTTTGGGAAATAATTCGTAACTATTGATTTTGGACCGAGAAAAATATCCGGGTACTGTAGTTGAGTGGCACTACATTATTAAAAGAATTGAGGTTTGATTAATTAATTATGGG
The DNA here is from genome assembly GCA_949130495.1 of Sambucus nigra. Classification (NCBI taxonomy): domain Eukaryota; kingdom Viridiplantae; phylum Streptophyta; class Magnoliopsida; order Dipsacales; family Adoxaceae; genus Sambucus; species Sambucus nigra. The sequence continues at coordinate 540,432,120 of OX422212.1, forward strand.
GCGAAATATAGGGTCGGGTATTAACGATGGTACGGGACAAGTGAGCGAGTCTGGGTATATTGGTTGGGCGACATCAAGTATCAAATTGATTGATGCGTAAATTAATTAAATTAGAGTCGAATCGTAGACTTGGTCAAATATTATATTGATTAATGTGTAAAGTATTTATATTAGAGTCGGACTATAGAATTGAGAGAAATATTATATTAATTGATGTGTGAATTAAATAAATTAGAGTCGAACCATAGACTCCGGACGGTGATAAATTAATAAGTGAGAAAATTAATTAAGTTGAGTCGGGCTAAAGACTCGGGAAATTACAAGCTAGTGTTACGGGTTTTAGTACATGGTAAAGTCGGGATTTATATTATATATATATATGGTGGGGTGATAGTATATATATATATGTGTGTACTTTATGTGTGCTATTAAATATTAGGGACTAGACATTTATTTAATTTATATACTCTAGTGATATTAAGGGAGGTGAGCGATGTGGGTGAATCCCCTAGCTTGAGGAGTAGGGTGAGTATATCCCCAGGTCATAGTGTACGGTATATGGGTAAGGGGTTTATCTCACTTTCAGGGAAGGAATATGACCGCCTCCACTACGTTTATATTTTTGGACCAGGTTGGTGAGCGATTCCAACTTGGGTAACTAGGTTATGTGAGCACACCTTATGAAATATCCCTTTAGAGGGAATCATCCGGTGAGGGTATACTCGGAGGGATGGATATACATATGAATTATGTGTGGATGTTTTAGTAAATGTACGTATATAATGAGATGTAATATTATATACAGGTAATAATACAGTGTGTGATGGATTTGTTTTATATAACTTGTGTCACAGTTATATGATATTATTTAAATGTAATTAATTAAGTTAATTGGTGGAATAACTTATAACCCATTAATAATAATACCTGGTTTAGAGTAGAATGGAAAGGGGAGATTATACGAGGACTATTTGAATGGGTTAGTACAATTAGGTGTGCTTAAAGTAACCGTTAGGTGTGCACATTAGTGGAGGGGTGAGTATGTCCTCAAGGGAGTGCGACACTAACTTAAATATGAAGGGCGTTCTTATATTTCAAATTACTGCAGTTAATTAACTTGCTAAATATTTTCAAAATGTTTTGGGTTCAAACCCTTGCTATAAAACTATTTTCAAAACCTTTTAGGTGTACAGCCACAGGGATGCCAGGATTGATATTCTATTCCAGGGATAGGGAGCTGTGACATATGTGGATGCTAGAAGGAGATTGGATTAGACGCATCGTTCATTATTTCCTAGAGTAGGAATTATCTACCAGTTTCAGTTTACTTAGGGCATGTCGCCCAGACTTTTCAGTTTTACTTTTCTGATTTATCTGTTCAGTTGTTAGATGATTGTTGTTGGACTATTTACTTTGGTGAATGATGGTTTATTCGGCATGTAGTTTATTATTTATTTAGTTGAATTAATTCAGTCGTGGTGTATAGCTCATATTATCTTTTCGCATGTTATTGGTTGTTTAATTAAAAATATACAATTTGGCACTAGCTTTTTGGAATACTAGGTGGTTAGTAAGTTTAAAAAAAAGTTTTTCGACAATGATGCTAAGGATGAACCAACTGGGATTCCTATTTTAATTTTGTATAGGACTGATCACTCGGTATTGTATTAGGCGGGGTGTCACAGATGGTATCAGAGCATCAGGTTCTAGTGTCCTTAGGATCTATGCGACTTTTCACGTTTCTGCTTAGCATTCTTTGATATAGAACCCTATCATTTGATTGTTGTATTCTCATACGTATGTACATTTACGTTCTTCTGCCAATTATTTAATATTTGGGGGTGAAATCATACGATTCGATTCTCATTTTAGATGTCGTCCAGGAGAAAAAGAGCAACTAGGGCAGTCGGGGGAGGTGAGACTAGAGAGGCTCATCAGGAGCAAGAGTCACCACAACAACTGCGAGAGATGATTTCGGCAACACAGGTAATTGAATTAGTGGCACAGGCAGTTGAAGTGATGATGATCGCAATGGAAAGGTACTTTTCGTGAGATCAACCACAGACATTAGTGGTACCGAATGTTTAGGCCCACCCAGGGCCGTCGATGGCAGTAAGTACGAGAGATTTTTCAAAAAGGGCATCCACCAGAGTTTCGAGGGGGTTCAGATGTGGTGCTAGTATGTCAGTGGAAGAGAGATATCCAGCATCACCTACGCATGTTAGATTGCAACGAGGAGCAAAAGCAAATGCTAACCACTTTTAGGTTAGTGGGAGCAGCGCTACAGTGGTGGGAGTCGATCACCAGAGTTTAAGAAAGGGATACATTATCTATTGCAGAGTTTTGGGTGCGATTCGCCTACAAGTATTTTTTACCAGCAGTGGTGATCGAAATGAGGAGAAAATTCAGAGAGGTAACTTGGGGGGACCGTTCAGTGAACGATTACGAGGAAGAATTATCTCGTTGGCAAATTTTGTACCAAATGAAGTAAGCGATGAAGAAAGAAAGAAAGCAAGGTTCGTGGATGGGTTAGTCTAGAGGATCAGACAACATTTGATTAGTAATCCCGCATTAATAGCTTATACGAACATCGTAAATGAAGCATTCCTGCACTGCCAGGAATATCAGTTCCACATGAAAGGAAGCAAGAGGGGAGTGGAACCCACTCAGTTGGATAAATCGTGAGGGAACAGTACCAGTGGGGTATCCCAACAGTAGACATGGGGACATCAGGGGCAGGATTCTTGACAGGGGAATCATGCCAAGCAATTTAGGTCTGAAGGCTATCGACGGGATGGCCAAGACTTTCGACAAGGCCAACAAGGAAGGGATTAGTGGCAGGGTGAATTTATTAGGAGGTGTTTCATTTCTGGGGAAGTGGGACACGTGAAGAGATATTATCCTAAGAGAGGTAGTGGTTGACTACGGGACGAGGATGTACAGCCACTACAACAAGTCATGGGTGCCTTCGAGCAGGGGGAAGCTGCTCCAGAACCGGAGGATTAGCCATTAAAGCTAGAGGATGGAGGTAATTATATTTTATCCTATGGGCATCGGGTATGTTTTGGGTGACAATAAAGGTGTCACAATATAGAATTATTTTCACTAGAGTTCGCGGGTAAGTCAAATTTAGTGGGTGCGCTAGCTATAGCAGCCATATTACATATAGATATTTCTGTGGGATAGTGAATTCCTTTGGTGTTAACCACAAGAGAGTGGGGGTGTACTTTGAGATAAGGTTTGAATTATGTGAGGGGTTACTACATTCGAGAATTATGGGAGTAGGGTAGATGATTTTTCCAATATCGACCAGATAGCGATGGATTTGAACTATTGTGAATAGTGGGGGTAAGTTTTGGTGTTCGCAACATGAGGGTATGAATGATTTTTACCAGGTACCATCTGAGAGGGCGTCTAGCCTACATATATGTGTATATATGTTGTATTGTGTGGTGCAATAGACACGCAGTGTGGTATTGTGTTCTCATATTTTATCCTGGTAAGTAAGGGAGTCTACTGAAATGATTTAGGGTGGTTAAATTTATTTTCGAGCAGGGAGAGATAGCTCAGGATTTATTTTGCGCAAGAACTAGTGATAGTAAAGGCGTGGTATTTTATGATGTCTTTTGTAGCATAAAAGTATGAATCTGTACTTTTGTGTTAGAAGATAAGTATTTAGGGGTACGTACTATGGACTGAGGGTCTAACAAATCTCAACGACCGACAATGTTAGGTAGTAGTGTATCGGGGGGTTCCTTGTTTGGATTTCGCTTGCGAGACGTCCCACGCATGAAACTTAGCGCAACGTTGGAAGTGGGGACATGTTTGATCGTTAGTAAATGGGTTGGGTACCCCGTCTATTATATATATGTATGTGATATGACTACGGGTTGGAAGTTATATTATAGGTCATAGCTAGCATATTCGGGTAACTTTCGTGCGGTAAAGCTCGAGGATAGGGTGTATGGGCACCTGGGTTAATTAAGGAAAGTTTTTTGCGGTCAAGCACGCGTACAGGGTGTATGGGCGCCATGGTTAATTAAAAAGACATAATTGTGTAACTCATAGTTAGAAGCAGGAGAGATAAATGTAGCGAGCCTAGAGGTATAGGAATATGGAGTGATATTTGAGACTTGGAGAACTAAGCTTATCTTAATTTCTTGGACGAAATTCCTTTGTAACGGGGGGAGTATGTAACACCCCGTAATTTTGAGGATTTAATATTTAATTATCTTGGGAGGTACAAAAATATTTAAATTGTAGAAACTTAAATTTATAATTTGGAGAATTTATTTGAGTGGGAAGAATTATTTATATTTGGCGACTTTAATTTTAATTTTTCGATATTTCCTGTGTCGCATTTTTAGGTCAAATTGGAGAATGTTATAAAGTATTTCGGATCACGATTCTGAGTGCACAGTTGAGTCCAGATAGGTCGAGATAGTCTGAAAAGAGTACCCGTGGGTAGTAATCGGGTCTCAGGGCATTTTTGGGCATAGCTGGGCTGACACGGTGTGATTCGGGTCATTTTAATTAGGCCCATGTGGCCAAAAATGGGATTAAGAGTTTTTAACCTAATTGGGGGACTTAGTGAACGACAGTTAATGATTATAAACCTAGGGTTTGAGAGAGACACATGGGAAACAAATCTAGAAGAAACTTGGGGACCTTTTTGGAGACAAGTTAAGGGACATATTGGGGTGTTCTTCATCAACACATTCTCTAAACCAACGAATCAGACTTTACGAACAATTCCAGGCAAGTGGTTAACTATTGTGATTCTTAAATTGATGATAATCAATTCATATTATGGAAGGTGTAAACCAAAATTCCTTTTGGGTGGGTTATTGCATGAAATTGGGTTTTTATGAAAATTAATATGTTGAGTAATTGGACAGTCAAATTAAAGTTATAAAGGTATTCAGAATTGATTGGTATTATAACCATAACAAAACTGCAGTGTTAGAGATGAATTTATTGGGATTTTCGAATCAAATTTGTGAATGATAATTGGGATCTTATAATAGGAATTTGTGTTCTTGAGGGGGGTAAAGATTTGTTAAAATTAAGGATACTTAAAGGTTTAGATGATTATTAAAATTCATGATAGATGTAAAGAGATGATAAATATGCTGGATTGTGGTTGGGATTTAAGAAAAGAAAGCTTGGATTCTCGTTAATGGCTGAACAACAATTCGTAGAAGAAGCATATGAGTTCGATCGATGGGACAAATCGATCGATCGATGGTCTTAGTTTTCTGGAAGATTCGCTAGTTTAATTTTTAAAGGGAAATTGAATTAAGGTTTTTCCCCTACTTTGCATTTAGTGATAAATTAATATGTATAACCTATTCCTTAGCAATTATAACATGATATAATTGGGTTTAGTAGGGTGATAATTGTATTCCATGAGATGAATAAATTTCGGGAAATAATTCATAAGTATTGATTTTGGACGAAGGGAAAATAGTCGAGTCTTGTAATTGAGTGGCACTACATTATTAAAAGAATTGAGGTGTGATTAATTAATTATGGGGCGGAATATAAGGTCGAGTATTAACGATGGTACGGGCCAAGTGAGCTACTCCGGGTATATTGGTTGGGCGACACCAAGTGTTAAATTGATTGATGTGTAAATTAATTAAATTTGAGTAGAATCATAGACTCGGTCAAATATTATATTGATTAATGTGTAAAGTATTTATATTAGAGTCGGACCATAGACTCGGGGGCAATATTATATTAATTGATTTGTGAATTAAATAAATTAGAGTCAGACTATAGACTCGGGACGATGATAAATTAATAATGGAGAAAATTAATTAAGTTGAGTCGGGCCAGAGACTCGGGAAATTACAGGCTAGTGTTACGGGTTTTAGTACACGGTAAAGCCAGGATTTATATTATATATATATGGTGGGATGATAGTATATATATGTGTGTGTGTACTTTGTGTGTGCTATTAAATATGAGGGACTAGATATTTATTTAATTTATATACTCTTGTGCTATTAAGGGAGGTTGCGCGATGTGAGAGAATCCCCTAGCTTGAAGAGTAGGGTGAGTATATCCCCAGGTCATAGCGTCTGGTATATGGGTGAGGGGTTTATATCACTTTCAGGGAAGGAATATGACCGCCTCCACTACGTTTATATTTTTGGACCAAGTTGGTGAGCGATTCCAACTTGGGTAACTAGGTTATGTGAGCACACCTGGTGAGATAGAACTTTAGAGGGAATCATCCGGTGAGGGTATACTTGGAGGGATGGATATATATATGAATTATGTGTGGATGTTTTAGTAAAGGTACATATATAATGAGATATAATATTATATGGGGGTTGTTAACGCAAAAATTCTCCATCTACGAGGACCAATCAGAAAAGGACACATGTCATCCTACGTGGCAATATTAGACATCCGAGGAGAGTTCGTCGGCACTCGAGGAGTATTAGTTGGCACCCGAGGAGTATTAGTCGGCACCCGAGGAGAGTTAGTCGTCACCCGAGGAGAGTTGGTCGGCATACCAACCAGGAAGATCAAAGGATAACTATGCATTTAATGTGCATTAATAAAGATGGCAGCGCATTTAATGAGCCTTAATGTACATTTATACTGTATTAATAGATGACAACACATAGCATACCAAGCAATTCAATAATTAGATTCGTTGAATGTAGACATAAATGTCTACATACAATGAATCTCTTTATCTCCCATCACTATAAATACATGTATCCCCTAGCCAAAAGGAAGGAGATCCGAGATAACCTAGAAACCCCATATACAAGATACACATCCTTTCTCTCTCTACACCCTATGGTGCTATTGTAAACCCCTGGGAATAAAATAACAGTGGATGTAGGATTTATTCATAGCCGAACCACTTTAAAAATCTTTGTCTCTTATGTGCTTGATTGGATTGCTTTCATCTATTTATCTATGATTATAAAAATGGGATTCGGTCCAGTTTTTTGCATCAACACGGGTAATAATACAGTGTGTGATGGATTTGTTTTATATAACTTGTGTGACAGTTATATGATATTATTTAAAAGGAATTAATTAAGTTAATTGGTGTAATAACTTATAACCCATTAATAATAATAGTACTCGGTTTAGAGTAGAATGGCAAGGGGAGATTATACCAGGACTAGTTAGACCGGGTAGTACAACTAGGTGGGGTTAAAGTAACCGTTAGTTTTGCACATTAGTGGAGGGGTGAGTATGTCCTCAAGGGACTGAGACACTAACTTAAATATGAAGCGCATTCATATATTTTAAATTACTGAAGTTAATTCACTTGCTAAATATTTTCAAAATCTTTTGGGTTCCAACCCTTTCTATTAAAATATTTTTGAAACCTTTTAGGTGTCCATCCACAGGGACATCGGGATTGATATTCTATTCCAGGGACACGGAGCTGCTGCATATGTGGATGCTAGTAGGAGCTTGGATTATACGCATCGTTCATTCTTTCCTAGAGTAGGAATCATCTATCTGTTTCAGTTTACTTAGGGCATGTCACCTACACTTTTCAGTTGTAGTTTTCTGATTTATCTATTCAGTTGTTAGATGATTGTTATTGGACTATTTACTTTGGTGACCAATGGTTTATTCAGCATGTAGTTTATTATTTATTCAGTTCATTTAATTGAGTCGTGGTGTATAACTCATATTATCTTTCCGCATGTTATTGGTTGTTTAATTAAAAAGATTAAATTTGGCACCAGCATTTTGGAATACTAGGTGGTTAGTAAGTTTTTAAAAAAAAGGTTTACGATAGTGATGCTAAGGATGAACCAACTGGGATTCCTATTTTAATTTGGTATAGGACTGATCACCTGATATTTTATTAGGCGGGGTGTCACAAAAATCACAGGAACACTTACCTAGTTACCACTAACATAGTGGGCATAATTGAACTCCAATAGGAGATGACTTGTTGAGATCATCCTACATAAGAAGGTCACACCTTCTGCAGATACTCATATATTATTGAGATGGAACTTGTCATCTTCATCCCTATGAACATGCATAGGGAAAGTTTGACAACCTATAATACGTAGTGACTCCACTAGTCCACACCAAATTCATTCAAGAAGTCTCGCCCTAAAGGCTGGAATATATAGAATACCATTACTACTATGGAGACATCTTTAGTGAGGTTGTTATCATTATGAAAGACAGTGACCCAGTAGAATCAAAAACCTCTTTCAAGAAGGAAGATCACAGAAGAAAACCTTTGATAATGATATCTAGTCAGGATCATCCCATTCTACGGAATCATTACCTGATATGATAGACTCAATGGATGACTAAGTCCTAGAAATAGTGTCAAAAGTCCCCCTTTCTACCTAGGACTCGAACGTGGTCATACGATTGATAGATGACTCAATGTCTTAAACTCCCACCAATGCTAAGAATAGAGCTCATAAAAGCCCGAATTTTTTCCATGTCCTGGATTGGGCAAAAATGGTGGCCCCAAATCTAACACCGCTTGTCGGTAAACCCACGTCCTTATCTAACTTTCAAATTCTTTTAGAAAAAGATGAACATAAAGACCAGGAAGAGATACTGCTCTCTCCAAAAAAAGAGGTTGATTTCCTCACCAGGTTAGGTAGACACTCAAATTCAACAAACCTTGTCAGTAAAGAGGAGGATCCACCTAAAGGAATTATTATTCCGCTTCCTCAAGGAAATAATAAAATCCAGTAGTAAATCCAAAAAAAGCAGATAACATTGGAACTATTAGCTACCTCTTAAGAGCACCAAGCCTCCTTTATCCATCAACTTGCCCAATCTTATTTGCCTACAGACCTAACTTCGATTGAGATGTCAGTTATCAAAGGATCCATCACGATGCAATAGGATATTCGGTTATCCGATTAAGACCTCCCCATGAAAGAACACAATCATTGACTCTCACTAAACATCACCATTGGGAGTCATGGATATGTCATACCCCTAGTACTATAAGATAATGGGTCCATTATTAATGTATTCTCCTTCCATATAGCTACCGATTTAGGATACTGTAAGGACAAGTTTTTTATATTGTATGTTTGTATGTATCTTGGTTTATTCCGTGTTAAGACAAAACCTTTTATTCATAAGTTAGAATTGATTTTTTTTACTTTTTAAGCCTATGACTTATTTATTGAGGATGTACCTGCCCAATTACAAGATCTACATCTTTGTATTGTGTTTCGTGCCACGTTTCGTCTTCATATTCCAAGGATCTATCAGGTATGAATGCGTAAGTATGTTTTATCATTTTATATTTATTATTTGGGTGTTATGTTTTTATTAAAATGAATTTATCCCTTTTAAATATATTTTAGAAAAATATTAATATTTCATATAGTCATTTGAAGAAGTTACCTCAACTTGTTAGAAGGGGGTTCTAACGACTATATTTATGAGCATTTTTGCCTTCACTAGAATCTCGTTAAATTTTTTGTCTTTGATGTTTTTGGGATATGATAACCACTCTTCAAAGTCCATTGGGTATGTGAATGTTGGAATTGTGATGGGAAATATGAGTTCTCGTATCAAGTTCCACGTAATAGAGAGTGTAACTTCCTACCATATGCTGATAGGAAGAGTGTGGATGCACAACCAATGGCTAGTTCCCTTGACGTATAAGCAATGCGCCAAGGAAAATATCAAGGGAATAGAGGTGACCATTAGGGCTACGAAGAGGACCTTCACTATCGAGGAAGCTCACTTGGTAGATGTAGCACTTTACACATAATTGGAGGAGGATGTGCGCGTCCTAACGAGAAGAATGGAGGGAGCATGGGTTCCCTTAATCAGAGAAAGGATAGGGCCTTTAAAAGAGAAGAATAAGGAGGTTGTAAGAAGCACAAGAGTGGATAAGGCCCAGAGTGGATCCGATGGAACATGAGGTCCAATGGCAAAGCATGTTGAGTCGATTTTCAGAAAAAAGAGTGGCTGAGGCTTCTAGTGACAAGAAGAGGAAGGCAATTATGGAAACCAGCAGGTAGTGAAAGAAGGTCGTTATCGAAGAAGGAAAAGTGGTATATCGATTATAATGGTGTGAGCGGGCGGCTGAAGGAACTGATAATGATGTTGACCCGATATATGAATGTTATCTGGTGGATCAACGGGGACAATGTACGGTGACAGATAACTCCAACATACAAGAATTTATGGAAGAAATCATCAAGGAACCAGATTATATGGCAGATCAACTGAAACCGCAGGCACAAGAATTGGAGTAGTTGAATCTGGAAAAAGAAGAGGAGGACCCAAGGCCTATTTTTATATTGAAAGACCTCAATGAAGAGAAATGAGAGGCCTTTGTTGAGTTGATTCAGGAATTCGTAGATATTTTTATGTGGAGGTACACAAAGATGGAAGGGCTAGATGAGGAAGTTAGCTTCCACAAGTTGAATGTGATGCCTTCAGCCATTACAGTAAAACAAGCAACGAGAACGTACAAGCCTGAGCTAGACTTGAATATTAAAGAAGAGGTCCAACATTTACTGACAGAAGGGTTCATGAAACCGATACAACACCCACTCTAGCTATGTAGAATTATCCTAGAGGGAAAGAAAGACAAAAACCAAATAAGGATCTGTGTGTATTTCAGAGATTTGAATAGAGATTGTCCTAAAGATGAGTTTCCTTTGCCCTCCAATGATAGCCTGCTAGATGTAACGGCTGGTCATGAGATGTAAAGCTTCATAGCTAGGTATGTAGGGGAAAACCTGATTAATATGGACACCATAGATGTAGAGAAAACGATGTTTATAACCCCATTGGGCAACTTCAAGTACAAGGTGATGCCGTTTGGACTCAAGAATACTGGGGCTACTTATAAGAGAACAGTGAGCGACCCTAGAGATGCCAAGTCAAAGAATGGCGAAGGAGCTAAAGATTTTCCTCGATAGAGTTTCCTATCTTAAGAGATTTGTCCCTGGATGGGACAAAATAACACACTCGTTGATGCAGCTGTTGCGAAAGAACACGAAATTCAAGTGGGAAGGGGCTCACTGAGAGTCTCTTATGGGGCTGAAGAAACTGCTCATTTCACCACAAACCATGGTTCCCCCAAAGGCGGGAATACCATTACAGTTGTACCTCACATCCACCACAAGGTCCGTTGGAGCTTTGTTGGCACAAGAGATTAACGGGTAAGAACGACCAGTCTACTACCTCGGAAGGATCATCCATGGGCCAGAGGTAAAATATTGTAACTTGGAAAGACATTGTTTAGCCTTAGTCTTTGTAGCGCAAAAACTTAGACATTATATGTTGTCTTTTACAATTCATATTCTAACTAGATGTGATCCAATTAAGTATTTGCTGGTAAGAACTATATTAATTGGTAGGGCAGCTAGGTGGTTCCTTATCCTCTCCGAATATAAGTTGAAGTGTGTGATTCCTTATGCGATCAAAAGCTAAGCGTACGCCAACCTATTGGCAATTTTCCCTTCGGGAACGTTTGAGCCACCCAAATACAGAATTCTGGGAAATGATTTCCAGCACAATCACCTAGATGCAACTGACAAGGAATGGATGATGTAGTTTGATGTATCTTCGGCGGAAAAGAAATGAGGAGCAAGGGTTACTCGTTCAAAAGGAATGGAGGAGATTTATCTTTTCTATAAGCTAGATTTTCCTTGTTCCAATAATAAGGAAGAATATGAATCATTTGTGCTGGGGTTGCTAGAGGCTCTTCGAAGAGGAATTTTTTCACTTTGCATCAAAGGTGATTTGAACCGTGTAATTTAGCAGGTGAACGAAGAATATGCATTGAAACACATGAGATATCCCAGAACAATGATCTGCCAGTTCCAGCGGATAAAGATCATTCAGAGGCTCTTCTGCTAGTTTTATCAGATAAAGATCAAGAGACATCCTAGAACAATGAACTTCCATCCAGATGCCTATGCCACCATTGCCTAGAAAATGGTCATGAGGAACGATGTAACTACCGTCATGATCTAATGAAGAACCACTCCTTCGATAGTAAAGTCAATTCTACCGATGGAGGGGGGTGTAAATTAGAGGGGAGAGATTAGGAAAAAACTAGATTCTGGCGAAGGAATGATGGGGCTAAGGGAATTAGGCAAATACTTCACAAACCAGGAGAACCTTTACTTCAGTAACGCGGGAGCGTGGTTGTGAAGGTAAATCAACCCAGAAGAAGTAGAGCGAAGATTGAAGAGAACACATGAAGATCATTATAAGATAACTGAGATACCTATCTACCGAAGAATTCAAAGGGAGGGATGTTTTTAGCCTATAATGAAATAAGATATGGCAGAGCTACAACGGAAGTGCGATAAATGCCAATTATTCTTCGAAGAATCTTAATGTCATTTTGTGGAAGCTCAAGCTGATCGGAGGAAGCCCTATATTGACTTCATTAAAGATGGATTTGTCCCAATAGAGAAGATTGATGCAATGGGACTCAAGCGAAGGAACCCGAGGTTCTATGTTAAGGAGAGGTAGCTTTATCGAAGGGGCTACTTCAACAGGTCATTGCAATACATCACGAAGAAAGAAGTAGATGAGGTCCTCAAATAGGCACATGATCCAGCTCACAAAGGAGGGGCCAAGTTGTATGACCAGATGATGACATTGGGGTATTATTGGCCAAAAATAGAGGAAGAATCTATTGAGTTCGTTCGAAAGTGCAAAGCTTACCAACTTCATGGAAATATGATCCATGCCCCATCGGTAGATCTACACTCCCTGGAAATGCCTTATCCTTTTCACACTTGGGCGTTCGACCTGGTAGGGGAAATACATCATTTTTTGAGGGGGATGATATGGATACTAGTAGCAACGGAGTGCTTCACAAAGTGGGCTGAAGCGATACCACTGAGAAGGGAAACAACGGGGTTGGTGAGCAACTTCATCAGAGGATACATCTTCTGATGTGTTGAGATTCCAAAGGTTATTCTCTCAGATAACGAAACCCCTAACGTTAATTTAGAGTTAACGATGCTCATAAATAAGTATTCCATTATTCATCATATGTCAACGGTGGCATACCCAAAGGGAAATGGTCAGGCCGAAGCAACTAATAAAACTTTTGTTAAGATTTTGGCAAAAACGATGGAGGATTTCCCACGATCATGGGATGATAAAATACCTGTTGTATTCTCGGCCTATCGAACAACCAAAAAGAACCCTACAGGATATACTCTGTTCTCTCTTATTTATGGAGTTGAGGCAATCCTTCCAATGGAATTAAAAGTTCCCTATCCTCGATATACCTTGCGTTGGAAGCATTGGATAGGCATGTGCAGTTGGAAGCATTGGATGAACACAGAGATAATGCGATGCAACACTTTCAAATTTATATGAAATAGCTCTCCAGGGTATATGATAACTTGGTGAGACCAAGGATGTTCGTGGAGGGAGACCTCGTGTTGAAAAAAACAGTGAAGCACATCAATGGTCTTCCCCTACCCAAGTTTACAGCAAATTAGGAGGGACCTTTCATTGTAAAAGAAGCTCATGACTTAGGTTATTTCTTAATTTCTAAGATCGAAGAAGATAAACCATTCAAGATTAACAATAAATGGTTGAAAGTCTACCATGTGTAAGAAATTATGTTTGGACCACTTATGTATCTAGATGTTTTTATGAATATACAAGTGCTTTTTTTTATTATAACTCGAGTGGAGATGAAAGAAATGTAGAACTTCATAATGTACGCAAACATTTGTAACACAAAGAAATGACAGGGGAAAACATACATTTTTTTTTCTCATTTATACACTTTGAGGCATTACAAAATTGGGAGCTATTGCCAAGAATTACATAAAAAAGAAAAGGAAAATGTCTACAACAAATCATTGACCTAGAGGAACTAATGATCTGGAGAAGAGAAAAAATCTACAAGAAGGCTCGAAGAAGCTGCTAAGCAAGACTATTGGGCATTTATAGAAACCTCCAGCCTCGTTTGCACTTGTATATGCTCGATGAGGAGTTTCTCTCGCTTCAGCTTTGCCAAATGCAGAGCTTCTTCGATGTCCCCCACCTCTTTGTCAACAGTTGTAATAAGAGGTGCTAACTCAGCCAACTTACCTTCCTCAGCCCATTGATCCTCCTGATGTTTCCGAAGCAGTTCCCTCGGGATATCCAGTCGCTCGCTCTTCAAAGTTTTTAAGTGCGTGATAAGTCAGTCAAGATGAAATTCATTACGACCCAACTCCCTTAGGTAGCCCAGGAATTGGTTGAGGAGGGGCTCTGGTAACATTTGAGGTCAGAGTGCTAGTAATTTTAGTAACAATGATTGCCATGCCCTGAAGCCTGTAACTCATCACGGAGATGTTGGAACGCAGGCAATCCATAGTGATCGTTTCAGGATGGTGGCTCGTAAGTTGCTCAACTACCAAATGATGGTTGGCTAGCATTTGAGGAGAATTTTGAAGAACCATCAGGCAGAAGGCATGACGAGCCAAGTCAGGCAAAGGAAGGTCACAACCAAATTCTCTCTCAGTAGTAGCACCAGTCGTGTAACCTTGATCGTTGTGACTAGAGTCTTTTAAGATAACGGGTTCACAAGGGGGTAAAGCGATGGGAAAAAGAACTGGTGGAGAATCCTCCCGAGCAACCTGATAACAGGTAGAAGAAATAATGAGTTTATGGAAAAATCTTAACAAGTGTTTTAATCGTTAAGTCACCAATATAGGTGGAGTTTATGCAAAATCTTAACAAGCATTTTCGTTGTTAAGTAACCGATATAGGTGGAGTTTATGCAAAATCGTAACAAGAGTTTTCATTATTAAGTCACCGATATAGGTGGAGTTTATGAAAAATATTAATAAGTATTTTCGTTGTTAATTCACCGATATAGGTGGAGTTTATACAAAATCTTAACAAGCATTTTCATTATTATGTCACCGATATAGGTTGAGTTTATACAAAATCTTAAACAAGTGTTTTCAATGTTAAGCCACCGTCATAGGTGAAGTTTGAAAGGTTGAGAAATGCAGAGAAATTAGCAAAGTACATCCATAGTAGTTGGAGGGATGATGGGAGTCACCGTGGATGCTGTAACGGTAGGAACCGTTGGGGTCAGGATTACTTCCTTAGAAGCCTCAACGGTGCCCTTATTAGAAGAATCCTCAACGGTCGGCAAAGCTCCCTCACCAACAAAAGGTACCAAGGGCAACGTATGAGTTTCACTCAAAGAAGACGATGGACCTTGAACCTATGCCTCAGCACGGGTGGGCACCGAAGAACCACCACGCTGGGCAGAAACATCAACCTTGGCCTTGGAAAGAGGAAGACCACTAAGAGAAAAGGGGGGTAAGAGTTGGCAAAAGCTTCAAAAATGAAGCCACATGTTAGACATGGGTAGCAACTACAGGAAAAATGGATAAATGCATTTAAGTGTTACTTACTCCCGTTATGGAACCAAAAAGGGGAACCGCAGTTATAGGTCTCGTCACCATAGTGGGGAGAAGAATGCCAGCTACCAAAGATGCCATTTCCACCTAAGGCATCCCAACATATTACAGTTCAGCATGATAAAAAAAGGATGGGACAAGAAAAATATGTGAGACCCGATAAGTAAATATATGTTACCTCAAGGTCACTCTCCTTAGCTGCAACGATGGGAAGAAGGACCTCGTGCTGAGATGATAATTCAGAAGGGGATGAGGGAGTTATCTCTGGTTGAGAAGAGACGGCCCCAGATTCAATGGAACCTCCACCCACAGTAGCATCCTTCATGCACAGAGAGGTCGAACGTCGGGAGTTAGTAAGACCGATCATGGGGGAATGGGGAGTAGTAGTATCGGCTTGAGAGATACCGAAACGTACCCCCATAGAAGGGCTCACGGGGGGGCTGGGTCATTATTCTTTAACTCCCTGCACCAAAGTTATTAAGAGATAAACAGCTGCAAATTGCCTTAAAGAAATGGGAATAAGAACAACAACATGCACACATACCTCATATCCGGAAGGAGAATGAGAGGATATAGCCACTGACGAAGGAGGATAAGAAGAAGCAAAATAAGGAGATGGGGAGGGATGTATTTTGAGAGTCCATTTCTTCTGAGACTTGGTACCCAAATTCTTCTTCCTCGTACCCACAGCACCAGCACCCTAAGGAACCTTCAAACTTTTTCTCCTCTTTGTCATTGGCTCAGTTGGATCAACTAGGATCATGGGGAAGGCAGTCGAAGGAGGAATGACGACAGCGTGTTGTTGAAACTCAGCATTTATTCATTCAACCTTAGCCTGAACTTGCCACCTTAACTCTTCACTTACCTTTGCAGACATGGGAGGGGGAACGGAGCCAATGGGGAATGCCTCCAGAGGGGTTTGTGCTTGAGCTTGAGATTTGGATTTTGAGGACTCGGATTTTGAGGAAGTCCCACTCTTGGACTTCCTGGTCCTTTTTGATGGTGGATGGGAAGGCCCTTCACCAGAAGCTACTTCATTCATGGGGATAGGCGATTCGGTGGTTTCTTCAATTTTAGGTTTGGGCATGGCAGTGGGGATCATGGAGAAATGTGGAAGAAGTTCAGTGGGAGGTACCTTGGGGGTTTTGATCATAGGGAACCCAGTACCAAGAATGTAATTACCCTTTAACACCAACTTCAGGACCGAAAATGAAAGAACTAGAGGATACACGGGATCCCCCTCGATGAACTCAAAATTTTGGGACAATTGCCTCGGCCAGTACTTCTTTGTAAATAAAGGGGTCACATCCCCTTGCTTGGTGATGCTTGGAATAGTGACTCACCCATCCATAGTAGAACTTATTCCCCACGCAGCAGTTGATGAGAATAGGGAACATGCCTCGTTAAAAGAGACTTTGGGGTTAGACAATTAAAAAATTAGGTGAGGAGCCCTCTGATCAAAACCAAACTTACGGTTGCATCAGTTGGGATTGTAGTGCTCACTGGTGTATCCCCACTCAGTGTAGGAAGGCAAGTACCCCAGTAAAAATAGAAGGACCACAGCTAGTGAAGGGTCTTCAATAATAAGGTCTAGGGTAATTTCCTAGACCACCCTTGCTTAATGTTTGAAAAAACCACAAGTGTGGAGGAAGATATCATCTTAGTAAGGACTTATCACAAAATTCCCAACATAATCAATAATAGAGGCCAACTCCTTTCGACTTTGTCTGTTATGATAAATAAAGGAAAGTGGGGGAAGAATTATTTCCCCCAAAGGAGGGCGGTTGGTCTTGGCTGCTACGGCGGGGAAATGCACATAGAGGAGGCCTGTCAAAACGACACAGTTGGAAAAATTGGATAGGTTATAATGACTAATAGATCATTCCATGTCGAAGAGGGTTCTATAAAGCCACGTGTAGATGGATCCTAGGGTGATGGAGCCAGAGGAAGCTTGATACCCTGAGCAAAACGGAGGGATATATTGATGAGGTCCCTTCGAGGTTGGTCGTTGGGTTTTCTTGTTAGGAGGAAATGAGAAACAATGACAAGGATATAGGCAGGAAGTTCTAGCGATGTAACTTGACCAGGGGAAGCCTCAGAGGAACTACCTTCATAAGTATCCTTGAAGAAATAGTTGATAAGCGGAGTGAAAGTGGCCTTGTTCGAAGAATCGATGCACCTTCGACATATATGATCTAGCTCCAAATGGTCGATAGCCTCCTGGGCATCTAGGGCCTCATCTTAATAAGGCTCATGTCCTGTTGCCTCAAGGCTTAGAATCTCGCACACGTCTTCCAGCATTATCGTAAACTCACCCCACGCAGCAATAAAAGTGTGAGTAGTAACGTTCCAGCGAGACACCAGAACGGGAAGGGCAATATTATTCTTGGACGGAGAAAACTCACCAACCATTTAGCTCGATGAAGCCTAATTTGGGTGAGGATATCAGCATGGGAACTCTTTATGTGGGAGTTCGAGGCACAAAAATGAGCAGGAGAGCCCCCAGGCCCTTCGAAATAAATATGGGACCATTGGAAGTCCCCTCATTCAAGACAAAATTGTACAGTTCCCTCTGGTGGAGAAAGACCCAGTCAGCAGCACTTTCATCTTCATCACCATGTGTGAGGGCATCAAACTTAACGTTAAAAATCCAAGTTTTGCAAAACCCAGCAAAATCATCACCCTTGCCAAATATAGGGGACCGACGGTAGAAGTGCAGCTGATCTTGGCGGGCGGCAGTCAAAGTGGCGGCATAAGAGGTGATGGAAACAGGGGTAGAAGGTGGGGCACTGATGACAGGCGTGGTAGGATTACTTGATGAGGCCATTTAAGAACAACAATGAGCTACGAAAAATCTTGGTAAATAAAGGTTGGGAATAAAAATGGAGGAGCACAACCACAGGTGGTGGTGTAAAAGATGAGAGCAGGAAGAAGCTAGGTAAGAGCTTGGCAATAATGGAGTTTCGGATAGAGTTCTCTCTCTAAAGAAGACGGGAGATTGAATAAGAAAGTGGAAAGAGAAGGGTTTTGAAAAAAAAGAGACGTTTGAAACCTTTTAAGGAACCCGTCGGTTGAGTTTCCGATTACCACACGTGCAAGGCCACCCATAATTATTTCAAATGGACATGTGGCACTTCGGGACGTGTCTTGACAGTGAAAAAGACAGCGCCATGTCATTAATGAAGTGATTCATGTGGAATGGAAAGGGTTGCCTTCTTAAGCAAGATTGATTTTTGGCTCCAGAATTTTTGTCAAACATATCCACTTACTCCCAACGAAGACACTGCCCCAACGGTTCAAAAAAGCTACGATGTCCCCTCATCACAAGTCCAAACGTTGTTTAATTGTGACTTACCTACATTGGGGAGAATTTCTACTTTTTTGAACATGGTGATTTGTTAGAAGGGAGAATTTCACAAGTCACAATGGTAGGGACAGTCCTAACGACAAAATCGCCGCCTACAACTATAATCCACACCAGCACAAACGGGAGAATTTCACTTATCAAGAGTCAAAATGGGTATCTGAGAAAGTGAGCAGGTGAATCGGGAGAAAGTGGTGATGTCCCTTCGCCAAAGCACTAATAGGCCGTGGCGCTTCGGCTCAGGTAGATCGGGGAGAATTTTACTTTTTCGTGGGGACACTTTGGTTCTAACGAAGGAAAAGATGCCAAATTTTTTTCACACAGAGAAGGTTTATCGGATTGAGAAGTTTTCGTGCAGACATTTCTTGTTCCCACAAAAAAACTCCACACGAAGGGGAAAATGTAGAGGGGGCATGCAGGTAATCCTGAGATTAGAGATAATCACCCTATTTACAACAATGTTTGGGATTAAGTTCAGTGTGGTAACCTAGGGTGTCAACTCAGCATGGCAGCCTAGAGGGACCTTCCAGTGAAGAAGCTGATCGAGAGAGCTCGTCCTTTAGTCCTGTTGATTAATTTAGTGTTTATATACCTTTAGATTATATTGACTATGAGCTATAATGACTGTAATGAGATAACGAGAATAATGATTACTTATGAGGTCTAATGGTACTCGCGAGACACCAGACTTGGCAGGGTCTGGGAGAGCTTTCATGCTCTATCGAACGACCTCGCCGTGGGAAATTTTGAGGGACTTGGTTTGGGGGATTGATAAGGGAGACACCATTGGGGCTTGTCCTAACCATCTTATATACACCTCGTAAAACACCGAAGGACCCTTACCGTGGAACCTCGGGCGAAGCAGCTTGGACTTGCATCGGGCGCTGAGTTGTGAACTAAACATCCCTCTACTTAATGTCACATCTACTGTATGTGATGTTACTATCCAGCTAAACAATGTCAAATATGCACTTGAGTATACCACCATGGTATTTGGTGCTTTCAGATAGTTGGTGAAGCCACCTCTATGACCAAAACCCCCTCACACACACTGGTTAGGCAAAAGGCATGTCTTGGCATTTAATTCTTATGACGTGGACATAACTAGTGCATCAGGTATTTAATGCTTGTGACATAAAGTATGAGGGATGTCTTTAACAAGCATTAATGAATGAGTTGCCTCGGGGGTAGTGTGGGGGGATATTTAAGGACCCCAACCACCTGTGAGGAGAGGATGATCTTTTTTTAGAGTTTAGAAGTTATTACTAGAGATAATATACATGAGAGAGAGACAGATATATATATATATATATATATATATATAGAGAGAGAGAGAGAGTTATTACAAACCAGAGAGTTCACTCACCCACTATTGTCATTTATTACGAAGCTACTTGATAGAGATTCTTGAGGGTGGTTGGTGTGTTTGGTTGCCTGCGAAGGTTTATCTAGGGTGCTTACTTCTCTCTCCCTCTAATTGAGTTACTTCTGAGTTCATTGTTATCATTTGACTCATACACGAGAGATTTGTGAGTTTTAACCAATTTTATCTTCACTACGTTGTGTCTGCGTGTACTTTAGTTAATCCATGGTTTTGCTAGTTAACTTATCGATATTGTACTCAAAAGGGGTTATGCCTCCATATTATCTAAAGTACCCTCTTACAAAGAACTT
Source organism: Sambucus nigra (assembly GCA_949130495.1). NCBI lineage: Eukaryota > Viridiplantae > Streptophyta > Magnoliopsida > Dipsacales > Adoxaceae > Sambucus > Sambucus nigra. The sequence goes on from OX422212.1 coordinate 540,452,559, forward strand.
CACAACATTGGCAGAGGCTTTCATCGCACGATTCATAACAAGCAGGTCCCATCCTAAGTGGATGGATGCGCTGCTCACTATGAAGAAAAAATCTAAGGAAAACCTTAGATATTTCTTTAACAGATACTTAGAGATCTTTAATGAGATCCAGGACTTCACGGAGCAATGTTCCCTAGCATCTTTCAAAATCGGCTTGCCTACCACCTCCCTGCTACACCCATCTCTCACAAAGAAGGAAGCTGTAAACTTTGATGATCTTATGGCCCGTATCAAGAAATACGCCAAGGATAGGACATAGTGAATGCTAATCAGGGAAATAATTTATAAGAAAAGGTGAACAAGGGAACAAAGAAGATGACACCCAGAAAAAGGGAAGTAAGAACATGGGCAAGAATGGATCCAAAAATGAAGGTAAGAATGACCCCTCCAAGGCATTCCAGACGGTTAACACGGTCTGTAAGGAACCGATTTACATGATTATAGGGAAGATCAAGGATAATCCCTTTGTCAAATGGCCCAAGAAAATGGGCGGAAATCTAACCAAGAGAAACAATGTACTAAGGTGCACATTCCACAAGGAGGGTGGCCCTCGAACGAAAGATTGCAAAGCTCTGAAGTCACATCTAGAAGAGATAGTTTCGGTAGGTCACCTTATTGAGTACATTAATAAGAAAATAGAGAAGGTCGCAACCAATGGTGACCAAAAGACATATAATGTCTAGAATAATGACACACGACACGAGTTTGCAGTCATTCGTGAGGCATCATACCTTAACCGGATTCAGGGCAATGCCGTTAGAATGGAACATAAGAAGGTCACTATCGTAATGGAAGATTTTTAGATCGACCCAGCAAAGACTCAAGATGGAAAACATCGGTGATAAAAAATATTGATTACACAAAGTAGATCATGTTCACCGAGGAGGATTTTGTTAGGGTAAGGACCCCACATCATGACGTATTGGTAATCACGCTAAGGATTGCTAACTGTGATGTCGACAAGAAACTGGTGGACCAGGAGAGTTCATCTAAAGCGATGTATCTGGACATGTTTCATAAGATGAAATTAAATGTCGTCGACCTCAAAGAAGCCAAGGTTCCATTGGATGGCTTCACAAGAAGGATTACAATGCCACTGGGAAAGATCACCTTTCCAATCAGGGCTAGTAACATCTCAAAATTAATCAAGTTCTTAGTTTTGGACATCGAGTCCCCATACCATATTATTTTAGACAAAGGTTGGCTCCACGCCATGAAGGCTGTACCATCCACTTATCAATGAAAGCTAAAGTATATCACAGATCGTGAAGTGGTCGATATCAAGGGTGACTAGGCTTTAGCCTGAAGGTGATTTATTACAACCACCCACCGGAAGAAAGAGAAAAGTAAGGAGCTAGAAAATTCCAAGGAGAAATCCTAGGAAGGGGTCGTTCTCTCTAAATAGTAGTTACGGTATGGGCAACCAGGGGTGGAATAGACTAAAGTTCACCTCGCAGACTGGGTCATAGAAAGCCTGGAAGAAATTATATCCGATGACAACTGAATAAACATAAAGTTTTTTATTAGATATGCTCTCACTGATCAGGAGAAATGGTAACTTGTTCCACTTCTTAAAAGCAACATATATGTTTTTGCAAGGAAGACTTACGAATTGCCTGGTATTGACCCCAACTTGGCATGTCATCGTCTACACGTCAATCCTAATTTCAAACCCATTACTCAAACGACTTGTTGAACATCACATGAGAAATCTAACACGGTGAATAAAGAGGTAGGGAAGTTACTGGATGCAAGATCCATCAGGGAAGTTCAATTCCCTATATGGATATTCGACCCAGTGGTCGTACCCAAAAGTAATGGTAGTTGGAGAGTGTGCATCAATTTTATCGGCCTCAACCGGGCATGTCTTGAAGATATCATCTCTCTATTGTATATAGATTAATGGGTTGACACCACTAAGACTCACAAATGGATCATATTCCCTGACACTTACTTAGGATATCAACAGATCCTGCTATACTGACCCGTCCAAGACAAGACCTACTTTATTACCTTAGTTGCTTTGTACTGCTATAAGTCTATGGCTTTTGGCTTCAAGAAAGCATGGGCAACTTACCAAAAAATAATAACCAAGATGTTTAGCAAATAAATGATAGAGATGATGGAAGTGTACATCTACGACATGCTCATCAAAAGAAAGAACAAGGCCGATCACCTCTTAGACATATCGGTAGCCTTTTAAATCCCTAGGAAGTACCGAATGATGATTAATGAAAGTATGTGTTCATTCTGGATCCAATCAGGAAAATTCTTAGGTTACCTAGTGAGTAAAAAGGGAATTGAGGCCAACCCCAACAAAATCGATTCCCAGAGAGGTCAACGTTTTTATAGAATGACCTTGAGTGGGTGAAAGGTGATTACTGTTATGGTATGAGCTTAGAGGCAGTGCTTTAACTTACTCGAAGTGATCAGTAGGGTATAAGCAAGATTTTCCATTGGAAATTACCATTATTAAGCATATCATAGCATCTTACTGGAATAGTAAATCGGATGTTTTTCGCCCTCTTTTTCATAAATTAAGGTAGAGCTAACAGCTAAATGTATTTGGTGATTCCAATCTGGTCTCCAAATCGGTAAATGGAGATTTCAATGCCAACGAAGATTGAATGGAAGCATACCTCAATGTAGGTAGAGGACTCAAGAGAGACTTTGATCAGGTGGAGATTCAATAGTTCCCATGAGCTTTGAACAGACACACTGATACCTTAGCAGCACTAAGCTCCGAAATTGACTCTAACCTGAAAAGGACAATACAGATTGAGTTCTTTACATAACCCACTATTGATCATATAGTCATAGCTGAGCAAGTCCTCCTCAGAGATAAATCCCAAAGTTGGATAGATACCATCATCAATTATCTATGGAGCGACATACTTCCAGACTACAAGAGGTTGACACACGAACCCAAAGTTAAGGCTGCTCGTTTCTACCTTAGCCTAGAAGGTAAACTCTATAATAGGTCATTCACCGACCCCTAACTCCACTAGGTACAACCATAAGATCCAGTGCAAGTACTTATTTGACTTCATGAAGGCATATGTTGGAGTCATGTTGATGGAAGATCAATACCATATCTAGCGATCAAGGAAGGATACGGGTGGCCTCACATGTAGAAAGACACGGGACCATAGGTTCGTAAATATGAAAATTGCCAAAAGCCTCACCTATGGTATACTATCCATCCAACGACCTAAAATATCTTACTAGTCAATGGATTTTAGTGCAATAGGGATTAGAAATTGTGGGACTACTATTTACTTCTTCTGGAAATCGCAAGTACCTGTTGGTTGACACTGATTGTTTCACTAAATGGTTGAGGCCAAACCATTTGCGAACATCTGAGACTCTGATATGACCGAATTCAAATGGAGAAACATCATAATTCACTTTGGGAATACCCTTCAAGAGATGGTACGAGTTATGATTCATGCCAAAACTCTACCTAAGTATTTTTGGGTAGAATCTATTCGTACTGCATGTCACATTATCAATAGGGTCTATCTTAGAAATATTTATAAACAAAATCCTTACGAATTATGGTATGGGAAAAAGCCCAATCTTAAGTAACTTAGAACCTTTGGTAGTACGTGTTATGTTTGCAAAAATAGAGAACACTTATCCAAATTTGAGACTCGTGGAGATAAAGCCATTTTCTAGGACATTCTTATAATATTAGAGCATACCGTGTCTATAATCTTCGCACTACGGCCTTAATGGAATCCATAAACGTTATTGTAAGTGAAACTACTATAGAGAGTAAGACTGAAGAAACAACTATTGTGGAAGAGTCTAAAAATGTTTTAGAAAATGAATCTCCAAAAATAGATGATTCTTTATCAATTGATACACCTGAAGTACCTAACTGGGTTTCTAAAGACCATCACATAAACAATGTTGTTGGTAACCCTAGTGAATCTGTACGTACAAGATCTCAATTAAGAAACTATGCTCATTATGCATGTTTTGTTTCCCTTATGGAACCAAAGAATGTAAATGATGCATTGAATGATCCTTATTGGATTTCTGCAATGCATGAAAAACTTCTTCAATTTGTCATTCATGATGTTTGGTATGTTGTACTTAGGCCTCGTCACAAAAAGGTTATTGGCACACGTTGAATATTTAAAAATAAATCCGATGAAAGTGGGATAGTCATTAGAAACAAAGCTAGATTAGTTGCTCAAGGATATTCTAAAATTGAAGGAATAGATTTTAACGATACTTTTGTTATTCTTTGTAGAGGGGGCTTGAAGGTAATCTTAAGATTAGGGACAAATCCCCAATTAGCAACAGTGTTTGAGATTAAGCAACCGAGGAAGCTCAAGCATGGAAACTCAGCGAGGCAGCTTGGCACGACAGCTCATATTTTAGCTTGTTGTATTAGTCATATTGTATTTTCATTATTGATGATTGTAAGCTTTAACGGTTGTAATGACGTAACGATAATAACAAAAGAGTTTGTATGAGGTCAAACGGTACTTGCGAGAGACCAGGCTTGGCAGGGCCTGGGAGAGCTTCTATGCTCTATCGAATGACCTCATCGTGGGAACTTTAGAGGGACCTGGTTTGCAGGATTGAGAAGTAAGGCACCGTTGAGGCTTGTCCTGACCATCTTAGATACACCTGGTAAAACGCTGAAGAACCCTGACCATGGAACCTCAAGCGAAGCAGCTTGAAATCCCATCGGGCGTGAGTTATGAACCAGATAGCCCTTCTACTTAGTGTCACATCTACCGTAGGTGATGTTACTGGCCAGCCAAAACAATGTCAAACATACACTTAAGTAAACCACCGTGGTATTTGGGGCTGTCAGGCAGTTGGTGAGCCACCTCTGCGACAACAGCCCCCTGACACACAGTGGTTAGGCAAAAGGCATGTCTTCGCATTTAATGATTATGACGTGGAGGCAACTACTACACCAGGCATTTAATGCTGTGACATAAAGTATGAGGGATATCTTTCATAGTTTTAATGACTGAGTTGCCTCAGGGGTGGTGGGGGGGGGCTATTTAAGGACCCAAACCACCTTTAAGGAAAGATGATCTTTTTTGAGAACCCTGGAGTTATTACTAGAGATTCACATCAGAAAGAGAGATTTATTGCAAACCAGAGGGATTATCCCCTCACCATTGTCATTTATTGTAAAGTTTTTAATACTTGGCAGAGATTCCTAAGGGTATATGGTGTGTTTTTACCTACCTACCAAGGTGTATCTAGGGTGCTTACTTCTCTCTCCCTCTAGCTAAGTTACTTCTAAGGTTCATTACTATTTCCGGAGTTATACACGAGGGTTTTGTGAGTATAAGCCGAGTTTATCTTCATTGGGTTTGTGTTCGTGTGTCCTATAATTAATCCAAAGCTTTGGCCAGGATTAGCTTATCTTTATCATACTCAAATAGGGGTTACGCCTCCATCTTATCTAAAGTACCCTCTTACACTGTTACTCGCTTAGAATCTGTTCATCTTCTCTTTTCCATGGCTTGTTTTTTACATTTTATGCTTCACCAAATGGATGTAAAATCTTCCTTCCTTAATGGAATATTGACTGAGGAGACATATGTAAAACAACTAAAAGGGTTTGTTGACCCTAAATATCCAAATCACGTCTTTCGTCTTAAAAAGGCTTTGTATGGCCTAAAACGAGCGCCAAGAGCCTAGTATGAGCGCCTTTCCAATTTTCTCTTAGAGAAAGGTTTAAAAGAGGTGTAAATGATCAAACCCTTTTTGTCAAACTTTTTGACAAACATATTATTATAGCTCAAGTTTATGTTGATGATATCATTTTTGGATTATGTCGCGAGGGAGCAGGAGGCCCTAAAGGATGGGGCTCCTCGAGTAGAGGTACCACCGGTTCCGATGATGTCAGACGTTCCTAGGGAGGCATAACCTGCCATGAGCGCGAGGTTGGGACCCGCCCAGATGGCGCTCATCATGAGAAAAATTTATGAGTTTTTGCAAACCCCAGTAGCTTCAACTATGCTGGGAGGATTGGAGGCTAATGCTTCCGTAACACCAGGGGTAGCTCCAACGGCCCCACCAGGTACAGGCATTGCAGGAGCGCTCCTGGTAAGCGTACCCCCTATTGCGAGCCCAGCAGTGGTAACCTCGGTAGCTTCAACGATACCACCGGTGACGTTCGTTTCAGTTGTAATGGGTGCTCAGCCCATGGCCCCGTTGCTGGTGGCCCCTGCGGCCTCGCCTATGGAAGAAATGAGAAAAGAGATGCAGAAGGAGATGTTAAAGTTCATGCGGGCTTCCTCGCAATCAGCCGGCGAGGTGGCTTCGGTTTATGACGACTTCCGAACACCCTACCCTCAAGCGTACAACAATGAGCCTTACCCAAAGGACTATGTTCCCCCTATCTTCAAAAAATATACAGGGAAAGGTGGGAACCCGAAGGAGCACATTAAGCGGTTTGTTGAACACGTGGGAGCACATTGCAATGATAAGTAGCTTAGATTGAGGGAATTTTCCAAATCCCTAACCGAGAAGGCATACACTTGGTACTCTCACTTAGCTCCCAACAACATTTCTACATGGGAGGAGATGCAAGTATTGTTTGTCCAAAAGTTCTTTTTGGCAAAAGACGAGTTCACCTTAAACCAACTGGGAAGGGAGAAGCAAAGACTAGGGGAAGAAGTGGTGGCCTATGTTCGAAGGTTCGGGGAAAGGTCCCTCGATGTGAGGGAGGAGGCCAAAGAGTCCAAGTTATTACAAATATGCGCTGAGGGACTACTTCCTGAATACATTTGCCATCTCATCAACGAGACACGCGAGGGGACTTTTGCGGCGTTCTTGAAAGCCGCAAGGAACATCTCTTTGGTGGTACGACCCAATCCGGTGGTAGTGCCCATGATATTCAGGAAACCAATGCAACCCGCAGGGGGTAGGTCTCAGCCCCCACGGGTAGGGTACGCCGAAGGAAAAGATAGGGGCAAGACACCGAGGAGGGACAACAAGAGAAAATTTGGGAAAGATAGAGAAGACCCTCCACCGTTGCCCTGCACGATAGAAGAGGCTGTGAGTTGTTATAACGCGATGGTCCAAGGGGGAACGGTTTATGAACCAAAAGGCATCCCGATGGAAGAACCTGATGCTACAATGAAGGTGGGTCCTAAGTACTGCCAGGTTCATCGAAAGATCCAGCATCCAACCGGGAGCTACTTCACGCTGCGAAGAATCATCGACAAGTACATGAAGGCGGGGACATTGCAAATCCCCCCACAGAACATTAACAATAACCCACTTCCGGCACACGGGGCCAATTTAGTGATGGCCTATGATGATGAGGCTGAAAGAGGAGGAGGGTTGACAATGAAGCAGAAGGAGCTCGAAGAAGCTCTGGAACATTATACCACGGGAATGGCTAATGTATTTTTAGCCTATGATGAAACAAGCGCTAGGGACGTGGAAGACGTGTATAGCGTTGAAGATGAGGAAACAAACCCAGTCATAGAATGTAGTGAAGTTTCAAAGTCCCCAAAATTCACTTAGTTCTTCGATCAAGTGGGGATCTTGAAAGAGAGCATGACGGAGATAACTCACGCGATTTTGGACATTGCAAAAAGGAACGCAATCCCCTCGTTAAGGTGGAGGGGACCCATGGCTAGGCTGGTGAAGAGATTTCTGTTAGAAGTAACCTTCAGCGATGCGGATAGAGCTATGAGGTTCCCCCATAATAGGCCTCTATATGTAACCGCTAGTGTCAACGGAGTTAGCTTTGCAAGGACCCTTATGGATGGGGGTACTTCCATCAATATTATGCCAATGAACTCCTTCCACGCGACTGGTATTCCACAAGAAAGGCTGGTCCCCATGCTTTTGGTAATTTTGAGATATGACAATCAATCCTCCAAATCCATCGGCTATGTGAATGTTGGGATTGCGATGGGAAATCTGAGTTCCCACATCAAGTTCCATGTAATATAAAGTGCAACTTCCTATCACTTACTAATAGGGAGAGTATGGATGCACAACCAAGGCTTAGTTCCTTCGACTTATCATCAATGTGCCAAGGCAAATGTAAAGGGAACGTAGGTGACCATCAGGGCTACAAAGAGGCCTTTCACTATCGAAGAAGCGCACTTAGTGGATGCGGCATTCTATACAGAACTATAGGAGGATGTACGGGTCCTGACGAAGAGAATGGAGGGGGCCTGGGTTCCCTCAATTAGAGAGAGAATGGGGCCCTTGAATGGGAAAGATAAAGAGGGCGGAAGTAGCGAAAGGGTGAGGACCAAAGAAGCCCATCAGGTGATCCCTCGACCCCAAAAGGTCTCGAGGCAACTCAAAGATAGGATGAGGCCGAGAACAGACCCGATGGAGCACGAGGTCCAACGACAAAGCGTGCTAAGTCACTTTTCGGGAAAAACAATCATCGAGGCTTCCAGAGAGAAGAATAGGAAGGCCGTGGCAATGGCTACCAATAGGAAATGCAAGAAAATTGTCACTGAAGAGGGAAAAGTAGTGTACAGCTTATAACGGTGTGAACGGGCGACCGAAGAGACTAAGGATGGGGTTGACCCTGTGTATGAGTGTTTTTTGGTGGATTGACGGGGGCAGTGTATGGTGATAGACAACTCCAACATACAAGAATTCATAGAAGATATCGCCGAAGAACCAAACTACATGGGAGATCGACCAAGGCCCCAGGCACAAGAGTTAGACCAGCTGAACTTGGCAAGAGAAGGGGAAGATCCAAGGCCTATCTTTATCTGAAAATATCTCGGTGAGGGGAAACGAGAAGCATTGGTCAAACTAATTCAATAATTTATAGACGTTTTCGCATGGAAGTACACTAAAATGGAAGGGATGGATGAAGAGGTGAGTTACCACAAACTGAACGTGATGCCTTCAGCCATTCCGGTGAAGCAGGCAATGAGGACTTACAAGCCTGAACTAGACTTAAAGATTAAAGAAGAGGTCCAACACTTGTTGGCAGAAGGATTTATCAAGCCAATACAATATCACCTCTGGCTATCCAACATTGTGCCAGTGGAGAAGAAAGATAAAAACCAAATAAGGATCTGTGTGGACTTTAGAGACTTGAATAGGGCTTGCCCCAAGGATGAGTTTCCCCTACCCTCCATCGACAGTTTGATAGATGCCATGGCTGGTCATGAGATGTATAGCTTCATGGATGGGTATATGGGATACAACCAGATCAAGATGGACCCCTTTGATGAAGAGAAAATGGCGTTCAGAGCTCTGTTGGGCAACTTCATATACAAGGTGATACCGTTTGGACTTAAGAATGTTGGAGCTACGTACCAGAGGACAATGATGGCCATTTTTCATGACTTCTTCCACAAATTTGTAGAATTCTATGTGGACGACCTGGTCATCAAATCGAAGAAGGAGGAGTCCCGTCTGAATGATTTGAGGAAGGTGTTTGCTTGGTACAGGAGGTATAAATTGAGGATGAACCCGTTAAAGTGTGTCTTTGGAGTAATAAGCGGGAAGTTTCAAGGCTTCGTGGTTGATCGACAAGGGGTGCAGATGGACCAGGATAAACAGCGGGCGATATTAGAGATGCCATGTCCTAGGACGGCGAAGGAGCTGAAGAGTTTTCTTGGCAAAGTCTCCTATCTTAGGATATTTATGTTCGGATTGGCCGAAATAACACACCTACTGATGCAGCTGTTGCGAAAAAACATGAAATTCAGGTGGGATTAGGTTCACTAGGAGTTTCTTGTCAGGCTGAAGAAGCTGCTCGTTTCACCGCAAATCATGGTTCCTCCCCAGGCAGGAGTACCGTTGCAGCTATACCTCACTTCTACCACGAGGTCCGTTGGAGCGCTACTGGCACAAGAAGTGTACGGGAAAGAACGAACGGTTTACTACCTCAGCAGAATTATACATGGGCCAGAGATTAGATATAGTAGCTTAGAAAGGCATTGTTTAGCCTTAGTCTTTGTAGCACAAAAACTTAGGCATTATATGTTGTCTTTCATAATTCATATTGTAACTAGATGCGACCCAATTTAGTATTTGCTTGTAAGGACTATATTGATTAGCACGGCAGCTAGATGGTTACTTATCCTCTCTGAATATGACTTAAAGTGTGTGGTTCCTCGCACAATTAAAAGCCAGGCATACGCTGATCTGTTGGCCATCTTACCTTCAGGAACCTTCGAGCCACCTAAGGAAGACATTCCAAGAGATAATTTACAGGCTAATTACCTGGATACAACTGATGAGGAGTGCACGATGCAGTTCGATGGATCTTCATCGGAAAAGAAGGCGGGAGCAGGGGTTATTCTTTCAAAAGAGATGGAAGAGATTTGCCTTTCCTACAAGCTATATTTCCCTTGTTCCAATAATGAAGCAGAATACGAGGCATTGGTACTGGGGCTACTAGAGGCTCTTCAAAGGGAAATTCATTCACTCTGCATTAAGGGTGACTCAAACTTAGCAATTCATCAAGTAAACGGAGAATATGTGTTGAAACACATGGGCCTGGATCCCTATAGAACAATCATTCAAAGGATTCTCAACCAGTTCCATCGGACCAAGATTAGAAGACATCTCAGAACGATGAACCGCCATCCAGACGCCTATGCCACTATCGCCCAGAAAATGGTCACGAAGAACGATAATACTATAGTTGTGATCCAACAAAGAATAGCTCCTTCGGTGGTACAGTCAATACTACTGATGGAGGAGGACGCAGACTGGAGGGGAGAGATTAGGAAGCAACTGGAGTCTGGCGAAGGAGATATGGGATTAAGAGAGTTGACACAATACTTTATGAACCTGGGGAATCTTTACTATAGAAATATTGGGGGATGGTTGTCAAGATGCGTCAGCCCAGAGGAAGCCGAGCAAAGATTGAGGGAAACACATGAGGAGCACTGCGAAACGACTGAGATACCTCTATATAGGAGAATTCAAAGAGAGGGGTATTTCTGGCCTAGAATGAAGCAAGATGCGGAAGAGTTGCAACGGAAGTGCGATAAGTGTCAGCTATTCTTCGAGGCAGCTGAGGGCCATTTCATTGAAGCTCAAATGGACTGGAGGTAGCCCAACATCGACATCATTCAGGAGGGGGTTGTGCCAACGGAGAAAATGGATGCAATGGGTCTGAGGCGAAGGGATCCAAGGTTCTATGTTCAGGAGGGGTAGCTTTATCGAAGGGGGTACTTCAACAGTCCATTGTGTTGCGTCACGAAGGAAGAAGCGACGGAGGTCCTCAAACAAGCGCACGATCCAGCACACATAGGAGGGACCAAGTTGTATGATCAGTTGATGACGTTGGGGTATTATTGGCCAACGATGGAGAAAGACTCTATTGAGTTCATTCAAAAATGCAAAACTTGCCAACTTCATGGAAATATGATCCATGCCCCATCGGTGGACTTACACTCTCTGTCAACACCCTATCAATTTCATACTTGGGCGTTTGACCTAGTGGGGGCAATACACCCTTCTTCGTGAGGCAAGATATGGATACTAGTAGCAACAGAGTGTTTTACAAAATGGGACGAAGCGATACCACTCAAAAGAGCAACGGCTAGGGTGGTGAGCAACTTCATCAGAGAATACATCATTTGCCCTTTCGGGATCCCAAAGGTTATTCTTTCAGATAACGGGACTCCCTTCGTCAATTCCGAAGTAACAATGCTCACAGACAAGTACTCCATTATTCATCACACCTCAACGGTGGCATACCCAAAGGGAAATGGTCAGGTCGAAGCAACTAACAAAACCTTGGTTAGTATTTTGCCCAAGATGATGGAGGACTTTCCAGGGGCATGGGATGACAAAATACGTGATGTTTTATGGGCCTATCGAACAACCTAGTGGAAACCCACGGGATACACGCCATTCTCTCTTGTTTATGGGGCTGAGGCAATCCTTCCAGTAGAGTTGGAAGTTCCCTCTACTCGTTATGCCTTGCGAAGTAGCATGCTCCCTCATAGTAGACACGTACAGCTGGAAGCGTTGGATGAACACAGAGATAATTCGATGCAACACTTTCAAATATATACGAAACAACTCTCCAGGGCATATGAAAACTTGGTGAGACCAGGGAAGTTCGTGGAGGTAGACCTCGTATTGAAAGCGGCAGTGAAGCACATCAGAGGACTTCCTCTACCAAAGTTCACAGCCAACTGGGAGGGACCTTTCGTTGTGAAGGGGGCTCATGACTCAGGTTATTATTTAATTTCGAAGTTAGAGGAAGACAAGCCATTTAAGATTAACAATAAATGGCTGACGGTTTATCATGTGTAAACAATCAAGTTTGAACCAATGTTATGACTGGATATTATTATAAATATACAAGTTTTGGGTTACAATTTGAACATAATGAAAGAATTGCAGAAATATAGAACTCTATAGCGTACAACAACAGTCACAACACACGAAGGGATTGAAAAGTATATATTCTTCATTCATAAACAATAGAGAATTACAAAATTTGTTTTGGGAGATATCACCCAAGAATTACATAGATAAGAGCAGATGGAGGATCTGTATACAAGAGGCAACTAGTCTAAAAGAAACGATAAATCTGAGGAAGAGAAAAAATCTCCAGGAAGGCCCGAAGAAGCTGTTGTGAAAGATCGTTGGGCGTTAATAGAAACCTCCAGCCTTGTTTGCACTTGTGTACGTTCGATGAGGAGTCTCTCGTGTTTCAGTTTGACCAGACACAAAGCTTCTTCTGCATCCTTTACCTCTTGATTCACTGCTTCCAAAAAGGGTGCCAATGTGACCAACCTAGCTTCCTGAGCTTTCTGGTCCTGTTGGTGCTTTCGTAACACTTCCCTATGTCCGATCAGTTGCTGGTTCTTCAAAGTCTTCAAATGTGTTATAATCTAGTCAAAATGGAAGCCATCACGCTCCAGCTCCCTCAGGAAACCCAGAAATTGGTTAAGTAGGGATCGAGTAACGCTTGTAGTGGGAGTACCGGCAATTTCAGTAACAACGATCGCAATGCCTTAAAGTTTGTGACTCATCACATGAATATTGGAATGTAGGCAGTCTGATGTGAAGGTCTCGGGATGACGATTCACTAGTTATTTAATCACCAAGCGATGATTGACAGGAATTTGAGGAGACTGTCGAAGCACCACCAGGCAGAAAGCGTGAGGAGCCAAGTCGGGAAGAGGAAGTTCGCACCCAGATTCGCTCTCTGCGGCAGCACCAGTCATGGAACCTTGGCCATCATGACCAGAATTTTCCAAAGAAGCAGGGTCCCGATGGGGGGAGGCCATAGGCGAAAGAACTGGGGGAGAATTTTCCCGAGCAACCTGAAAAGAGATAGAGGGCATGATGAGTTTATGAAAAATCTTAACAAGCATTTTTCGTTGTTAAGTCACCGTTATAAGGTGGAGTTTATGAAAAATCTTAACAAGCGTTTTCATTTTAAGTCACCGTTATAAGGTGGAGTTTATAGAAAAATCTTAACAAACTTTTGTTAAAAAAATCTTAACAAGCGTTTTCGTTGTAAGGTGGAGTTTATGAAAAATCTTAACAAGACTTAATGAAAAATTCCACAGTCGCTGCAGGGGCAAGAACATGAGTCAGGGTGGTAGACGTAGGGACAGGAACTGTTGGGGGCGAGATCATTGCCTCAGAAGACACAATGGGGTCCCTGCTCGCAGAAGCCCCAATACTTGGAAAAACTCCCTCACCTACATAAGGCACTAGGGCCAGCATAGCGGGTTCGTCGAGAGAAGATGACGGGCTCCCGAACAAAGACCTAACACGAAGGGGTGCAGAAGCACCACTATGCTGGATAGAAGCACCAACATGGGCCTTGACTGCAGTAGAACCACCAAGATAACTAGGTGGTACAAGATCAAGAGAAAACTATGACATGAGGGCAAGTGTTGGAAAAGAGGAATAAGCACAGAAAACATGAATAAGTATCTCCACATACTACTTACTTCAGTTATGGTGTTAAAAAAGGGAATGGCAGTCAGAGGTCTCATCAGCATCGTTGGAAGAAGAACACCTGCTAACAACGAGGATATTTGAACCTGAGGCATCTAAAACATCTCAGGGTTCAGCAAGTCAAATAAAGAAAAGAGTGGGATTGAACAGACGCTAACAAAGGGATATTTTGTAGAAGAAATCATACCTTGGGCTCACTTTCATTAATAAGAACAATGGGCAGAGGAACCTCAGGTGCGGTATGTAATTCAGATGGGACTGAGAGTGTTGTCTCGGGTTGCGTTACCTCTGGCGACGAAGGGGCACACGTAGGCTCAATAGCATCACCTCCCTCATCAACTTCCCTCGCATGTCGGGAGGCTGAATGTCGAGAATAGGTAAGCCCCGTCATGGGGGAACGGGGAGGAGTCACATCGGCATGAGAAACAACGAAACGTCCCCCCACGAAAGGGCTCACGGGAGGACTAGGGGGGTCTGGTCTTTCCATTTCAACTCCCTACACCATAGTTGTTAAGAAAAAATAAGCAAATACAGTCGTCCTTAAGCAAAGAAGGGAATGAATAAATCAATCATATATACCTCGGATTCATAAGGGGAACGAGAAGACAGGACCACAGGTGAAGAAGGAGTAACAACGACAAAAGGGGCAGGAGTGGGATGTACCTCAAAAGTTCGATGCACCTCAAGATTTCGCGTCTTCTGGGACTTGGTACCAAGAGTTTTCTTCCTCGATCCCGCTGTACCAATACCGGCCTCTCGAGGAACCCTTGAGCTCTTTTTCCTTCTAGTCGTTGGCTCTGTAGGATCAACCACCATTATGGGAAAAGAAACAAAAGGAGGAACAATGACAGCGTGTCGATGATACTCAGCATTTATTCGATCTATTTCTGCTTGGGCCTCCCTCCTTAAATGCTCAGCCGTTTCAGCAGACATGGGAGGTGGAACGGAGGCTATGGGAAGGGCTTCCACGAGAGTTTGGGGCTTCTAGGACTTAGAATTTGACTTTGATGTCCCACTCTTGGCCATTTTTGCCTTCTTGGCAGGTGGTTGAGAAGGCCCCTCGCCGATGGTAGCTTTAGTTGAAGGGGCAGCCTTCTTCGAAGCTGCAGGCACTTTGGGTTTAGGCATTGCAACAGGGATCATGGGACAAAGTGGGGGAATTTTGTTGGGAGGTTCTTTAGGGGTTGAACTTAGAGGGAATTCTATCCCAAGTACAGAGTTGCCTTTGGCAGAAAATGAAGAAGCGGGAGGATACACCGAATCTCCCTCAACGAACTCAGTAATTTCAGTTAGTTGCTTCAGCCAGTACTTTGTGGCAAACAAAGGGGTCACGTCCCCCTGCCTAGTAATACTAGTAATGGTCACTCACCCATCCATAGTGGAGCTTATCCCCCACGCAGCGGTGGAAGAAAAAATAGAGCAGGCCTCGCTAAAGGAGACATTAGGGTTTGATGATTGAAACATTGGACATGGAGCCCCCTGATCAAACCCAAACTGGCGGCTGCATCGGTTGGGATTATAGTGCTCACTGGTATATCCCCACTCGGTGTAAGAAGGCAGATATCCAGGGGAGAACAGAAAAACCACGACCAACGAGGGATCCTCGATATCTGGGGAAGGCTCCTGTACCATTCTGGCTTCATGTTGAAAAAATTCACAAGTGTGAAAGAAGACTTCCTCCTGATAAGGCATCATTACAAAGTTCTCAAAACGGTTAATCACAGATATTAGCTCCTTTTGGCTTTGTCTCCTGTGATAAGTAAAGGACCGTGGAGGCAGAATTATTTCCCCCGAGGGAGGACTGTTGGCTTTGGCCGCTACGGCAGGAAAGCGAAAGTAAAGGAAGCTGGTCAGAAGAATGCTGTTGGCAAAATTGGCCAATTTATAATGGCCAAGAGAGCGTTCCATGTCAATTAAAGTTCTATCCAGCCAAGTGTAGAGGGATCCCAAGGCAATTACAGCCAGTGGAAGTTTTATGCCTCGGGCCAAACGAAGGGACAGGTTGATAAGGTCCCTTCGGGGTTGGTCGTTGTGTTTGCCCGTAAAAAACAATGGGAGAGAATCACAAGAATATAGGCGGGAAGTTCCAACGGTGTACCTTGACCAGGAGCATCTGTTGAAGAACTGCCTTCACTAGAACCCATGAAGAAATAATTAATCAAGGGAGAGAAAGTAGCTTTGTTGGATGAACCAATGCAGCTTCGGCATATGCGATCCAACTCCAAATGATCGGCAGTCTCTTGGGCATCAAGAGCCTCATCATCGTAGGGCTCATGACCTGTTGCATCGAGGCCCAAAAGCTCGCACCTGTCCTCTAGAGTTATGGTGAACTCGCCCCATGCAACGATGAACGTATGAGTAGTAACATTCCATCGAGAGACTAGGATATGAAGAGCAGCATTGTTCTTCGAAAGAATGAACTCACCAAACCACTTAGCCCATTGCAACCCAAGCTTGGTGAGAATATCAGCATAAGAACTTTGCATGTGAGAATTCCAGGCAGCAAAGTGGTCAGGAGAACCCCCTGGCGCTTCAAAGTCAACATGGGACCATGGGAAGTCCCCTCGCTCCAAGCGAAATCGTAGAGTCCCCTCTAGGGGAAGAAAGCCCCACTCAGAAGAATCCTCGTCCTCATCACCCAACAGTAAGGCATTGAACTTGGAAGAAAAATGCATAGCCTTGCAGGCAACAGCAAAGTCATCACCCTCCCCAAAAATAGGAGAGCGATGATAAAATCTCAGTTATTCCTGACGGGCAGCATCTAGGGGAAAGGCAGCAGTGGTGGTGGTAGACGGAGCACCAGTAGAAGAGATGGCGGGGTTGCTTGAGGTTGCTATGGAAAACGATGATGAAGACAGCAGAAAAGCTTCATGAAAGGGCAGTTTGAAGAACGAGAATAGAAGACCACGACCACAGGTAAGGGTTTAGAGGATGAGAAGGGAAGAAGGCGAACAAGAAGCTTAGCAATAATGGAGTTTTTGCAAGTTTTTTTTCTCTCTCTTTAAAAAATAAACGAAAGTCTGAACAAGATAGTAATAGAGTAAGAAAAAAAAAGAGAGGGTTAAAGTGTTTTGGATATAGCCGTTTGAAAATTTTGGGGTTGTCGTTTCAGTCTCCCACTATCACACCTGCAATGTCGCCTGTAATCATTTCGAATGAACACGTGGCACCTTGGGAAGTGTTTTAACAGTTGAGAAGACTGCGCCGTGTCATTTACGAAGTGACATCTGGGGAACACAAATCGTTGCCTTCCTATACAAGATTGAGTTTTGGCGCCAAAGAAATTTTTGTTAGACATATCTAATAAGACCCCCAACGAATAAGATGTCCCAACGATTCCAAAAAGCTACGATGTTCTCTCGTCATAAGTCTAGACGACTGATTAGTCATGACTAAGGTGCATCAGGCATAATTTTACTTTTTCTCGAAGACTCTAACGCTCTGGTTCTGATTAAAGGACAAAAGGCCTGAATCTTTTCACACAAAGAAAAGTCCATCGGTTTGAGACATTTCGTGCAGACATTTCTTTTTCCAACAAATCTCTCCATGAGGGGGCAAATGTAGATGGGGCTTGAAGGTAATCTTGAGATTAGGGACAAATCCCCAATTAACAACAGTGTTTGAAATTAAGCAATCGAGGCAGCTCAAGCGTGGCAACTCAGCGAGGCAGCTTGGCGCGGTAGCTCATATTTTAGCTTGTTGTATTAGTTATATTGTATTTTCATTATCAATGACTATAAGCTTTAACGGTTGTAATGACGTAACGATAATAACAAAAGAGTTTGTATGAGGTCAAACGGTACTTGCGAGAGACCAGGCTTGGCAGGGCCTAGGAGAGCTTTCATGCTCTATCGAATGACCTCACCGTGGGAACTTTAGAGGGACCTGGTTTGGAGGATTGAGATGTAAGGCGCCGTTGGGGCTTGTCCTGACCATCTTAGATACACCTAGTAAAACGCCGAAGAACCCTGACCGTGGAACCTCAAGCGGATCAGCTTGGAGTCCCATCGGGCTTTGAGTTATGAACCAGATAGCCCTTCTACTTAGTGTCACATCTACCGTAGGTGATGTTACTGGCTAGCCAAAACAATGTCAGACATACACTTGAGTAAACCACTGTGGTATTTGGGGCTGTCAGGCAGTTGGTGAGCCACCTCTGGGATAACAGCCCCCTGACACACAGTGGTTAGGAAAAAGGCATGTCTTGGCATTTAATGATTATGACGTGGAGGCAACTAGTACACCAGGCATTTAATGTTGTGACAGAAAGTATGAGGGATGTCTTTCATAGTTTTAATGACTGAGTTGCCTCGGGGGTGGTGTGGGGGGCTATTTAAGGACCCCAACCACCTTTGAGGAAAGAGGATCTTTTTTGAGAACCATGGAGTTATTACTAGAGATACACATTAGAAAAAGAGATTTATTGCAAACCAAAGGGTTTATCCCCTCACCATTGTCATTTATTGTAAAGTTTTTAATACTTGACAAAGATTCCTGAGGGTATATGGTGTGTTTTTACCTGCCTACCAAGGTGTATCTAGGGTGCTTACTTCTCTCTCCCTCTAGCTAAGTTACTTCTAAGGTTCATTACTATTTCCCGAGTTATACACGAGGGTTTTGTGAGTTTAATCCGAGTTTATCTTCATTGGGTCTGTGTTCGTGTGTCCTATCATTAATCTAAAGCTTTGGCGAGGATTAGCTTATCTTAACCATACTTAATTAGGGGTTACGCCTCCAACTTATCTAAAGTACCCTCTTACACTGTTACTGGCTTAGAATCTGTTCGTCTTCTCTTTGCCATGGCTTGCTTTTTACATTTTATGCTTTACCAAATGGATGTCAAATCCTCCTTCCTTAATGGAATATTAACTGAGGAGACATATGTAGAACAACCAAAAGGGTTTGTTGACCTTAAATATCCAAATCATGTCTTTCGTCTTAAAAAGCCTTTGTATGGCCTAAAACAAGCGCCAAGAGCCTGGTATGAGCGCCTTTCTAATTTTCTCTGAGAGAAAGGTTTAAAATAGGTGTAAATGATCAAACCCTTTTTGTCAAACGTTTTGACAAACATATTATTATAGCTTAATTTTATGTTGACGATATCATTTTTGGATCAACTTCCCCCTCAGAAGTTAAAACTTTTTTTTGAAATTATGGATAAAGAATTTCAAATGTCTCTTATGGGGGAGTTACAATTTTTCTTAGGTCTTCAAGTCAAACAAAATTCAGAAGGATTATTTGTTTCACAATATAAATACGCTTTAGAGATTGTTAAAAAATTCGGCCTTGAGAGTGCAAAAGATGCTAATACTCCCATGAGTACTACGATCAAACTGTCTAAGGATGAAACTGGAAAATCTGTAGATCCAACTTTATATCACAGTATGATAGGAACCTTGCTACACCTTACTGCCTTCCGTCCTGATATCATGTCTGTTGTTTGCGTGTGTGCCCGTTATCAAAACAATCCTAAAGAGAGACATTTAACTTGTGTTAAAATAATTATAAAATACATTAAAGGCACTCTAAATTTAGGACTTTGGTACACCAATGATACTCGTATCACTATAATAGGATGCACTGATGTCGATTGGGCAGGGCGTACTGATGATAGTAAGAGCACATCAGGTGCATGTTACTATATTGGTATTAACTTGGTAGGTTGGAGTAGTAAGAAACAAAACTGCACTTCTTTATAAATAACTGAATCTGAATACATAGCCGCTAGAAGCTGTGGTGCCCAATTACTTTGGCTTAAGCAAATGCTAAGTGATTATGGTATTAAATAGGAACAATTACATCTCTATTGTGATAATCAAAGCGCAATCAATATCTCTAAAAATCATGTTTAACATTTGCGAACAAAACATATAAAAATTAGGCATCACTTTATACGCGAATTAGTTAAGACTAAGGAATTAGAAATCAATTATCGGCCTAATGATTTGCAACTCACAAATATGTTTACCAAACCTTTGGATTACAATAGGTTTATTTCTTTATGTAAATCGATAAATATGGTTTGTTCTGATTAAACTCTTTGGCTTACATATTTTTTCCCTTTGTCCATTTGAGACAAAATGGGGGATAAATTTGAGTCTCATGAGAGTTCATTTATTTTGTACATATTCTAAAAAACAAATCTTAGTTATTATTTTCATGATTATGTTCAACTTATTCTCAACAGATGAAATAGGGTAATGAATTGTACTTAGTTGAGTTATGTAATCTTCTTTTCTAGGAAATGGGTCGATAGATTTTTTATAGGAATAGGTATTTCCTTTTCTTTTTGTGTCATTACGAGTCCAAGATGACTCAAAGGAGATTTTGTCTCATATTTCCAAAGGGGGAGATTGAAGCACCTTATACTCTTGACTCATTTGAGTCTACATTATATAAGTGCTCATCTAGTTTGGAAATAGTGACAAAATTGTGTCCCTTACCTAGATACCAAAAAGCCTCAGATACTTTAATTCAATTCATTACTCTTGTTTGGATGTTCAAATGTATATTCACAAGCATGAACACACATTAGGACTGCATTCATGGGTCGTATATTGCTAAATTGTTTGTATGAGTGTTTGTGTGTGTTAACTTCCCTTAAAAACCTTTTTAATATTTTTTGGGGGAACTTTTAATGATTTTTAAAAAAACATTCTCTTAATTAAAATTGGAATTAAAAACTTCTGGGGTCATTCTCTAATTTATGGTTATTGGGTTCATTCCTGAAAAGTTCACTTGGGTAGAAACAGAAAGCGTTGGAGACATTAGGGTGTGTTTGGAATTAGTTAGGGATGCGCGTTTATGGTCCGTTGTTTGTTGCGTTAACCGTTGGATGTAAGTCAATATGGAAAGACTTAATCTAAGCCACTGATTTCGAACTCCCTTGTTGATCCTTCTCAGCCCTGTATTTAAGGAGGCCATCCCTCAGCCTTTGAGAAGTTTTTGCCACTTCGTCATTCCATGTGAGAAGAGAGAGAAGAGAGAGAGAAACCAAAAATTTAGAAATCCTAACCCTAAATCGTCCAAACACATCTTCAAACCCTAACCCTTTTACCAAAAATAAGCATATATCAAACACAAACTTGAGTGTTTGAGAGTTTTTTACTGTTGGGTTGAAAGTTATTTAGTGTTGTACCCTCTTCGTTTTAAGATCTTCTGTACAACTTAAACATTATGGTAGATATGTATTTCTTCTTTATAGAAATCACAGATCTAGTCTTTTTATGTTATATTACACCTAGATCTGCATTTAGAGTTTCTCATCTTGAGAAATCTTTTGTTGATTAGTTTTTGTAAATGTTTTCATCTTCAAAATCAACAAAATCATTTTTATTTCTAGTTCTTTTGAAACAAGACCTTTGACCTAGTTGGAATCACACTTGGCAGTTTTTAATTTCAAAAACATTTTCAAAACCCTGCAATTGATTAAGATCTTGAAACGTCTTCTGAGCAAGATAGTCGTGGATTCTGTGATATTTTTAAAGGTCAAATAAGGTTTAATTTTCCTAAGAAGAGAGAAACTGAAAATCACAACATATAGATCTAATTTATAATTTGCTAGGACAGTTTGTAAAAATAAGCATGAGTGTGTGCATGCATGTGTTAGATAACCATCACAAACGCTTACACATTACAACACTGAAAGTGTTGGTAATAATATCTTGAAACAAGAGTCAACGTAAAGACTGGAACTAAGAACCACATCAGTAATCAGAACTGTAGAAAATTTAGAAGGACACCAGTGGATACATTCCTAAGCTTGTATAGGACTGATTTGTGTGCATATGTGTTATATAGTTTGTAACTGATATATTTTGTTTTAGTGGATTTTTTGGTTTGTGACTTAGAAGTCACCATGGATGTTTTCTCAGTTGGGTGAGGTTTTACCATGTTAAAAATCTCTTGTCATGAAGCTTTCTACATCTCCTCATCTCATTCTTGCTAGTGTGATGATTTAATCTGTTAAGTTTTGTGTTTTCAAAACTTGTTACAAATCTTAAACTGATCTCGTGTATGTTTTATTAAACACATATTGTGATTAAAATGCATTTGATCTAAAGAAAAGAGTTTCTTCAAAAAACAGTTCGGAGTTACTTAAATAGTTTAATCTTGTATTAAACGGCTTTAGTAACAGCTTTTCAGTAGGAACGATCTCAGTGTTTATAGCAGCTTCGTCACCACCCTCTCTTTCTTCGTCTTCAATATAAATGTTGAGTTCAGGAGAATGAAGGTTGAACAGTTCAGAACTTGTTGGAGTCCTAGCATCCTTCAAACCTTCGCCCCATCCCCTTATAACAACCCGCATAATTTTTGGGGTATTTTCGAAATAAAGAGGAAAAATAAATGTTGAGATAAAATTATTTTTATTTCTCAAATATGTTGGTTATTATTTTTAAAGGAGATAATTTCAAACGATTTCGAGAACGGAGTTAAAATGGATTTTATATTGATTTTATAATTTTTTTCCCTTATAATTTTTTTCAAGGCGAACTATCAGATTTTAGGCATGATCGATCGATCGATCGACCCCTCCCGAAAACGTGCGCAGTAGGTAACTTTGAGAAGTTTGGTTTGTTTACAACTCTTTTGGTTTTGCCTTATAAAATAAGGTCATAGGTGACCCTTTTGGTACAACGTTTTGGTACCAAACATATTTTCTTTTCCTCTCTTTTATAAACAAACAGTACCCTTTAATTTATGCATTAAACCTTTGGTTTTGAGGTGTTCTTGGGGGAAGTGTTGGTGTTGATTCTAGCAGGAGTTTTTTATGATTCCTGCAGCAGATTTTAATGGTGTATTCTGACTCTTCTGGGCAGATTTGTTGTTGGTATCTTTTGGTGGTTTGAGGTACAGGGGTTTACACAATATGCTCCTTAATCTCGTGAGTGTTATTCTCGTTGTTTTCTTGTGATTATTTACTCATATTTGAATTGCTAAATTCAATTGGAATCGTGAAATATTTGTTGGGATCTGATTTTGATTCATGTGGTATTATTATTATGTTTGGCATGTTGTCATGAGATTTTAATATGGCACTGAGGTTGCGAACCCGCTAATATTCCTTTTTTCGGATATGCAAAAAAATGCATAGGTGCGGTACGGTGATGAGGCCTGGTGACCCGGTTAATGTGTTGTTGAGAAATTATATTGATATAATTGCTTATGAGATTCGCATTTGATTTGAATATTCGTATTCGTATTGTGACATTTTATTCACCGCTATTATTTGTTGAGCATCTTTCCGGTCGTATTATGTACTTCTCCATATTTTCTTTTAGTGGTAGGTTAGCATGCATTTGGGCGTTTTGGATTTGTTTTGGAGAATGATATTAAGCATGGATTATTACTGGGAAGAATATTCGTGAGAATACATATGAGAAGACTTGTATTTATTTTTGATATATAGAGCATTGGTGATTTATTTTTCATGTATTATTTCGAGAGACTTGGTTGTATTTTTATTTAAATACATTTGGGATTAGTGGTTTCTCTTTTATTTTTGTGGGATTTTTAGATGCTCTATACCTTGTTATTTGTGGATTTGATTAGTTTTATCGATAGTAGCGCTCCGTTCGCGTGCCCCGGGCAGCGGGGTGTTACAGAATGGTATAAGATCTTAGGTATACGACCACCCTCGGGTCTTGGGTTTTGGGTCTGTTGCGTTTTTGTGGTGCGTATTTTGGGAGATAGATTATTTTTAGAGAATCGTTTCGCGTTAGGGATCTATATTAGAAGTGAGGAATTTATTTTTGGCGACGAGATTATTTTTGGAGATTGTTGGCCTGATTTTTTAGAGTCAGGTATTCGACGAATTTCGAGGGAGAAATTCAATTATTAGCGGGGAAGTGTAACAACCCGCTTAATTTTTTTGGTAGTTTCGAAATAAAGAGGAAAAATAAATTTTGAGATAAAATTATTTTTATGCTCAAATATGTTGGTTATTATTTTTAAAGGCGAGAATTTCAAACGCTTTCGAAAATAGAGTTAAAACGGATTTTATATTGATTTTATAATTTTTGTCCTTTATAATTTTTTTCAAGGCGAACTGTCAGATTTTAGGCATGATCGATCGATCGTCGACCCCTCCCTAAAACGTGCGTAGCAGGTAACTTTGAGAAGTTCGGTTTGTTTACAACTCTTTTGGTTTTGCCTTATAAAATAAGGTCGTGGGTGACCCTTTTTGGTACAACTTTTTGGTAGCAAACATATTTTATTTTCCTCTCTTTTATACACAAACATTATCCTTTAATTTATGCATTAAACCTTAGGTTTTGAGGTGTTCTTGGGGGCTGTTTTGGTGTTAATTCTTGGAGCAGATTTTGATGGTGTATTCTGACTCTTCTTGGCAGATTTGTGGTTGGTATCTTTTAGTGGTTTGAGGTATGATGTTTTACACAATATGCTCCTTACTCTTGCGAGTGTTATTCCCGTTGTTTTCTTGTAATTATTGACTCATATTTAAATTTCTAAACTCAATTGGAATTTGGAAATATTTTTTGGAATCTGATTTTGATTCATGTGGTATTATTATTGTGTTCGGCATGTTTTCATTAGATTTTAATATGGCACTGAGGTTGGGCACCCGCCAATATTCCTTTTTCCCGATATGCAAAAAAATGCATAGGCGCGGTACGGTGGTGATGCCTAGTGACCCGATTAATGTGTTGTTGAGAAATTATATTAATATAATGGCTTATGAGGTTCGCTTTTTATTTGAATATTCGTATTCGTATTGTGACGTTTTATTCACTGCTAATATTTGTTGAGCATTTTTCCTGTCGTATTGTGTACTTCCCCATATTTTCTTTTAGTGGCAGGTTAGCGTGGATTTGGGCGCTTTGGATTTGATTTGGAGAATGATATTTAGCATGGATTATTATTGGGAAGAATATTCGAGAGAATACATATGAGAAGAGTGGTATTTATTTTTGATGTATAGAGCCTTGGTGATTTATTTTAGTTGTATTATTTTGAGAGACTTTGTTGTATTTTTATTTGAATAGATTTGAGATTAGTGGTTTATGTTTGGTTGTTGTGGGGTTTTTTTATGCTCTATACCTTGTTGTTTGTGGATTTGGTTAGTTTTATCGATAGTGGCGCTCCGTTCGCCCTGGGCGGGCGGGGTGTTACCGAATGGTATTAGAGCTTAGGTATACGACCACCCTCGGGTCTTGGGTTTTGGGTCTGTTGCATTTTTGTGGCGCGTATTTTTGGAGATAGATTATTTGTAGAGAATCTTTTAGCGTTAGGCATCTAGATTAGATGTGAGGAATTTATTTTTGGTGACGAGATTATTTTTAGAGATTTTTGGCCTGATTTTTTAGAGTTAGGTATTTGGAGAATTTTGAGGATGAAATTCAATTGTTAGTGGGGAAGTGTAACAACCTGTGTAATTTTGGGGGTATTTTCAAAATAAAGAGGAAAAATGAATTTTGAGATAAAATTATTTTTATTGCTCAAATATGTTTGTTACAATTTTTAAAGACGAGAATTTCAAACGGTTTCGAAAAATGGAGTTAAAACGGATTTTATATTGATTTTATAATTTTTGTCCTTTATAATTTTTTTTCAAGGCAAACTGTCAGATTTTAGGCATGATCGATCGATCGATGCCTGGGGGTCGATCGATCGACCCCTCCCTAAAACGTCCGTAGCAGGTAACTTTGACAAGTTCGGTTTGTTTACAACTCTTTTGATTTTGCCTTATAAAATAAGGTCGTGAGTGACCCTTTTTGGTAGAAAACATATTTTCTTTTCCTCTCTTTTATACACAAACAGTACCCTTTAATTTTTGCATTAAACCTTAGGTTTTGAGGTGTTCTTGGGGGTTGTTTTCGTGTTGATTCTTGGAGAAAATTTTGATGGTGTATTCTGACTCTTGTGGCCAGATTTGTTGTTTGTATCTTTTGGTGGTTTGACGTATGGGGTTTTACACAATATGATCCTTAATATAGAGAATGTTATGCCCATTATTTTCTTGTGATTATTGACTCATATTTGAATTGCTAAATTCAATTGGAATCTGAAAATATTTGTTGGAATATTATTTTGATTCATGTTTTATTATTATTATGTTGGGCACGTTGTCATGAGATTTTAATATGGAACTGAGGTTGGGCACCCGCCAATATTCCTTTTTCTGGATATACAAAAAAAATGAATAGGCACGGTACGGTGGTGAGGCCTGGTGACCGGGTTAATGTGTTGTTCAGAAATTATATTGATAGAATCTCTTATGATATTCTCTTTTGAATTTAATATTCGTATTCGTATTGTGAAGTTTTATTCACCGCTAATATTTATTGAGCATTTTTCCTGTCGTATTGTGTACTTCGCCATATTTTCTTTTAGTGGCAGGTTAGCGCGGATTTGGGCGCTTTGGATTTGATTTGGAGAATGATATTTAGCATGGATTATTATTGGGAAGAATATTCGAGAGAATACATATGAGTAGAGATGTATTTATTTTTGATGTATAGAGCATTGGTGATTTATTTTAGTTATGTTATTTCCAGAGACTTGGTTGTATTTTTATTTGAAGAGATTTGATATTAGTGGTTTCTCTTTGGTTGTTGTGGGATTTTTCAATGCCCTATACCTTGTTATTTATTGATTTGGTTAGTTTTATCTATAGTGGCGCTCTCTTCGCTCTACTTGGGAGGGAGGGGTGTTACCGAATGGAATCAGAGCTTAGGTATACGACCACCCTCGGGTCTTGGGCTTTGGGTCTATTGTGTTTTTGTGACGCATATTTTTGGAGATAGATTATTTTTAGAGAATTGTTTCGCATTAGGCATCTAGATTAGATGTGAGGAATTTATTTTTGGTGGCGCTATTATTTTCGAAGATTGTTGCCCTGATTTTTTAGAGTTAGGTATTTGGCGAATTTCGAGGGCAAAATTCATTTGTTAGTGGGGAAGTGTAACAACCTGCGTAATTTTTGGGGTATTTTCATAATAAAGAGGAAAAATAAATTTTGAGATAAAATTATTTTTATTGTTAAAATATGTTGGTTATTATTTTTAAAGGCAAGAATTTCAAAGGGTTTCGAAAACGGATTTTAAATTGATTTTATAATTTTTGTCCCTGATAATTTTTTTCAAGGTGAACTGTAAGATTTTAGCCATGATCGATCAATCGATGCCTGGGGGTCGATCGATCGACCCCTCTAAAAAACGTGCCCAATAGGTAAATTTGAGAAGTTTGGTTTGTTTACAACTCTTTTGGGTTTGTCTTATAAAATAAAGTTGTGGGTGACCCTTTTTGGTACAACTTTTTGGCAGCAAACAGATTTTCGTTTCCTCTCTTTTATACACAAACAGTACCCTTTAATTTATGCATTAAACCTTAGGTTTTGAGGTGTTCTTGGGGACTGTTTTAGTTTTGATTGCTGGAGGAGTTTTTGATGATTCTTGGAGTAGATTTTGATGGTGTATTCTGACTCTTCTGTCCATGTTTGTTGTTGGTATCTTTTGGTGGTTTGAGGTATGGGGTTTTACAAAATATGTTACTTAACCTCGTGAGTGTTATTTCCTCTGTTTTCTTGTGATTATTGACTCATATTTGAATTGTTGAATTCAATCGGAATCTGGAAATATTTGTTAGAATCTGATTTTGATTCTTGTGCCATTATTATTGTGTTGGGAATGTTGTCATTAGATTTTAATATGGCACTGAGGTTGGACACCCGCTAATATTCCTTTTTCCGGATATGCAAAAAATGAATAGGCACGGTACGGTGGTGAGGCCTGGTGACCGGGTTAATGTATTGTTGATAAATTATATTGATAGAATCGCTTATGATATTCTCTTTCGATTTGAATATTCGTATTCGTATTGTGAAGTTTTATTCACCGCTAATATTTATTGAGCATTTTTCCTGTCGTATTGTGTACTTCACCAAATTTTCTTTTAGTGGCAGGTTAGCGCGGATTTGGGCGCTTTGCATTTGATTTGGAAAATGATATTTAGCATGGATTATTATTGGGAAGAATATTCGAGAGAATGCATATGAGACGTCTTGCATTTATTTTTGATGTATAGAGCATTGGTGATTTATTTTAGTTTGACTATTTCGAGAGACTTGGTTGTATTTTTATTTGAAGAGATTTTGAGATTAGTGGTTTCTCTTTTATTGTTGCCGGATTTTTAGATTCTCTATACCTTGTTATTTGTGGATTTGGTTAGTTTTATCGATAGTGGTGCTCTGTTATCTCTCCCTGAGCGGACGGGGTGTTATCGAATGGTTTCAGAGCTTTGGTATATGACCACTCTCGGGCCTTGGACTTTGGGTCTGTTGCATTTTTGTGGCGCGTATTTTTGGAGATAGCTTATTTTCAGAGAATCGTTTCGTGTTAGGCATCTGGATTAGATGTGAGGAATTTATTTTTAGTGGCGCTATTATCTTCGGAGATTGTTGCCCTGATTTTTTAGAGTTAGGTATTTGGCGAATTTCGAGGGCGAAATTCAATTGTTAGTGGGGAAGTGTAACAACTTGCGTAATTTTTGGGGTATTTTCAAAATAAAGAGGAAAAATAAATTTTGAGATAAAGTTATTTTTATTGTCAAAATATGTTGGTTATTATTTTTAAAGGCGAGAATTTCAAAGGGTTTCAAAAACGGATTTTATATTGATTTTATAATTTTTCTCCCTCATAATTTATTTCAAGGCGAACTCTAAGATTTTAGCCATGATCGATCGATCGATGCCTGGGGGTCGATCGATCGACCCCTCTAAAAAACGTGCCCAATAGGTAAATTTGAGAAGTTTGGTTTGTTTACAACTCTTTTGGGTTTGTCTTATAAAATAAAGTTGTGGGTGACCCTTTTTGGCAGCAAACAGATTTTCTTTTCCTCTCTTTTATACACAAACAGTACCCTTTAATTTATGCATTAAACCTTAGGTTTTGAGGTGTTCTTGGGGACTGTTTTAGTTTTGATTGCTGGAGGAGTTTTTGATGATTCTTGGAGTAAATTTTGATGGTGTATTTTGACTCTTCTGTCCATGTTTGTTGTTGGTATCTTTTGGTGGTTTGAGGTATGGGGTTCTACACAATATGATCTTTAATCTTGTGAGTGTTATTCTCATTGTTTTCTTGTGATTATTGACTCATATTTGAATTGGTAAATTCAATTGGAATCTGAAAATATTTGTTAGAATATGATTTTGATTCATGTGGTATTTTTAATGTGTTGGGCATGTTGTCATTATATTTTAATATGGCACTGAGGTTGGTCACCAGTCAATATTCCTTTTTACAGATATGCAAAAAAATGAATAGGCGTGGTACGGTGGTGAGGCCTGGTGACTGGGTTAATGTGTTGTTGAGAAATTATATTGATATAATCGCTTATGATATTCGCTTTTGATTTGAATATTCATATTCATATTGTGAAGTTTTATTCACCGCTAATATTTGTTGAGCATCTTTCCTATCGTATTTTGTACTTCCCCATATTTTCTTTTAGTGGAAGGTTAGCGCGGATTTGAGCTTTTCGGATTTGATTTGGAGAATGATATTTATCTTGGATTATTATTGGGAATAATATTCGAGAGAATACATATGAGTAAACTTGAACTTATTTTTTATGTATAGAGCATTGGTGATTTATTTTAGTTGTATTATTTCGAGAGACTTGGTTGTATTTTTATTTGAAGAGATTTGAGATTAGTGGTTTCTCTTTTGTTGTTGTGGGATTTTTAGATTCTTTATACCTTGTTATTTGTGGATTTGGTTAGTTTTATCGATAGTGGCGCTCGGTTCGCTCCCCGGCGGGCGGGGTGTTACACCCCTCTTAAAGGTGACCTTTCAAGAATAAGCCATTTGGTAGTCAACATCCTCATAAGCTTAATAAAAACCTTCACGATAGTTGTTATCCTTGGCTTGAGAGAGGTCACCCTCTAATGTGGCCACCTTGTCAGTCAGCTCGTTATTAGCCTCCACTAACTTGGACTTATCAGTAATGAACACCTTCTAAGCAGCCCCCAAAGCATCATAGGCCTTAGAAATGTTAATCTTTTCATGATCCCATAATTGGCGAGCATTGGTAAAGTCCACTTTCTCAGCTTCTAAGGCCACCTTCTCAGCCTCCAGGGCCTTCTTCAGCTCTTCCTCCTTTCTAAAGTTGTCAGAATGATTGTCCATAAAGGTAGTGAAATCAGACAACATCTGTACAGAAAATAGAATAATAAGGAATCAGAACATAAACGAGAAATAGCAAAGTAAAGAAACAAGTAAGAGAGACTTACCACAACCATCCCTTGTATAGTCTTGAAGGTGAGTTGAGGTGGCCCCGGCCTCAATGACCTCTCATTATCAACAGCGAGCACTGACCTCTTTAACAAGTCTGGAGCCAAAAAAGGGGAGCCACCCACACTAGACCCCTCAAGACTAGGGATGATGGGCCCACCAGTAGACTATAAGGATAACATGTTAGCCTATGCTCGCTTTCTCTCTCTCTCTCTCTCTTTTTTCTCTTCTTCTCTCTATCTATCTTTCTCTCTTTCTTCTTTTATTCTTCTTTCTTTCTCTCTCTTTTTCTCTTCCCCTTCTCTTTTTTTTATTTATCCTTCTTTAGCTCTCTCCCTTTATCGGATGGGCCAGTACCACTACCCTTGGGAGAATTTTCTATTGAAATATTTAAAACAGGGATCCTATCGAACATGATTGCATGGTCATCATCATGATTATGAAGACTTAACCTCCTCTTCTGGACTAGAGAATCCATGTCTTCTTCATCCTCTATTTCTTCTCATCCTCCAACTTCTTCTCCTCCTCTTCTATCTTCCTCACTCTCTTCCTCTTATTCTTCAGAGCTCTCCTCCTCAGATTGACCTACTTATGGAGCTATCAAAATTAGGATATGATCAACTTGATGACCAATAAAGTCGGTGCCTGTGTTCTTGTATTCCAAAAGAAAGGCCATTTATCTAGGATGATCACCTTCAGCCAATCTTTCCTTTATGCTCCAAGCATTCGTGAGCTCTTCAGTATTGATCACGATAATGTCAGGTTCTTGGTACCTGGCACGATCTTTGATAACAAAGAAGAGGAAAATCATCCACTTGAATGAGAGGAATCTACAAGAAGTTATAAGAAAGGGAAAAAGGGAAGCGATCTATTTCGGGAACCCCATAGTCTAAAATGGGAAGATCGGGTGGTGTATCCCCTTTCAACAGTGGAGGGTGCGGCCAGTCCCTTACAATGAATCCACTTTCCTAGTAGTCGTTATAGAAATCTGGGAGATTTACAGCCAGAACTCTCTCAGCTCTTCTGGTTTTCAAATACAATAAACCCTCTTTGGTTTTTAGAATATGTAACAGTAATATATCTTGGCAAGCCCCAAGCCTATTCCATAAAGAATATTTATCCTATGAACACTGTTTACTATCTTCCATACATTATGGGGCGCACTGAGCAGGAACAATGGCAAAACACATACAAAATCTTAAAAATAACTCATTTAGAGGAAAATTCAGACCTCCTTGAGTTATCAACATGGTATGAATCCAGTGCCCCTGTCTACGCTGTGAACATTATGGGTGATGATACGAGAAATCGTCAACTTGTCGTTCTCGTACCAGAAATTCAAGAGTAAAGTGTATAATAAATAAACAAAGAAAGTAAATAGAGAGAAAACAAGATATAGAGTGGTTCGGCCTCTAAAATAGGCCTACGCCCACTGTTTTGCTTCGTTCTCATTATATGCATTGCATTGTTCAATACAATTATGCCTAATGAGGCATACAAGTATGAGGATAAAGAAGAATACATGATAGTATTGGGGATTTCGATGTCCCCGAGAGATGGTTGCGATGATGAGTGGCCCCCAAGCTGTAGGTTGAGGTTGTGTAGAGAGAATCTGTATTGTAGAATCAACCCCGGGTGTGTGGAATCCGTCCAATCCATCCCTTTTTTCGAGGTGTGGTCTTCTATTTATAGAAGATATGCTCACGTGATCTAAGCACGTGACGTACATAAAATCTGAAGTTACTGTAATGGAGAGGTATGCGGTATGTAAGGCAAGCAATGTGAGTGTTGCATCCTGCAATAGGCTAAGGTAAAGGTGTCGCTCGTTATACTGGACACCATGTGCTGAGAAGGGTCGCGGCATTTGATCATATGCGGTGCAGATTACCCTCCGCGGCAGGGTTTTATATTTGTACTATCAATAAGCCCCCAAGTCGTAGTGCCAAGTGATTGCGATTGGCGTTGCGGCTTAGTCCAGTCTTCTTAGATGCTGCGGTACTTAATAGGCGACGATTCATCTTTCGCGCTCTCTTGTATAAATTGTTCAAGCCGTGGACTTCATTACGTTTTCCAAATCCTTGAGATCATTTCGAGAGTTGAACTCTGCTCATACCTCCTCTTGCTTTTTCCAGCGACTGTCCAAGGCTGAGTGAGGTGGTTCAAGGCGGTTTAAGGCTGATCATTTCCATCTTCTTCTTTCCAGTTAATTTTTCCACCCAACATTATCTCCATAAACTTTTGCAGTATATATTTCTTCTCTAAACAGACGACGACATGAATTTCTGCATTTTTTAACGTCGTGTTGATTTTTCTGGATTATATGCATGATGAATAATTGTAACTGTTGCTAGAATTCCTTGAATCGACCTACATAATATGAAACTCACCCTTAATCTTCCACTGCTTAGATCATATAAAATGTATTTGTGCCGAATCATATTGAAATCAATTAATTATTTTTTATGTTCTTAGATAAACTCTTCATATTATTGGTCTTCGATCTTTAAATGCATATGCATTAGGAACAAAGCTATTTTGAGTGAATGGTCGCATTATGATAAACTACCCATATAGTAATCTCGGGCTGTACTTAATCCTTCAAATATTCCTTGATTTGATCCCTAGCCACGGCTTGTCGTGAGCGATGGATGCGGCCCATTAAGTTCTTAAATTTAGACTATGCGTCTCTTTATCCCATAGTTGTAGTTGAGTGAGTAACCGCGGCACTGTGAAACCAATCCAATCAATGTGACGCGATGATAATTATCTTTAGGGGCTTTGAAACCCCACACCTGCCCATTTAGCCTCAATATTTCCTGTTCACCTTGATATTTCATTGAGCCTATCGTGGCATCTAAGAGGCCTCTATACCATACTGGTTGCGACAACTAACTGCGACTTATGCTTTTTAGGTACTGCTGCAGCCATAATGGCTTTGACCCAGACGAGTTTTTGAGAGGCTTTTGGGCAAAGAATTTTGGATCCTCTCCTCCTGAACTCCCTTCCATGCCTCCTCTGAAGTCAATAGGGCCTTTCTTACTGAAGAATTTCCCCAACTGCATAGTATTAGACTCAGACTTCACGAACTCTATTTATAGGAAAGATTTTGAGACCACGCGGATGGAAAAGGAAGCCAATTCTAGTAACCGACCAATAGATGTGAAAGATGATGCCGCGGTAAGAGGTGTTGCTGATGTTAGGGATGAACTAACTAGTCCATTTGGGAAGGATGAGAGACCCTTAGCTGCGCTTGATATCTGGAGCATCATGACCCAAGACTAGGTTGACCAGGTAACTGAGGCCTACGAGTTTCCTTAAAACTTGATATGCTCAGCACCTGCCACGAACCAAAGACCGTGCACGACACTTGTGGACAATAGGTTATGTTTTCCACTTCATGCCTTCATTTACGGGTTGCGACTACCAGTCCCTCTTCCCATCAGATGAATTTTTCTAACCATGAAACTAACACCAGCCCAGTTAGATCCCAATGGCTGGAGGGCCATCCTTATTGTTATCGTTTTTTGGGAGAACCAAATCCAAAAAGATATTCTCCCATGGTGTTTTTTCACTTCTACCGCCTGAAGTAAAACTTCATGAAGTTTACTGGGTACTAATACTTCTCCTTCCATGGAAAGGACGAGAACCTTTACTCCGTCCGGCTTACCAGTGTAAAGAACTGGAAGGGAAAATATTTATACGTCTCTGGAGAAGGGTGGGAGATTCACCCTTAGGAGAATGAGAGGGAAAGATCTTTTAGGATGCCACGTCAATGGGGGTGTCCCTCCAAGCAAGGTATTTCAATTATATCCTCTTCCCCTCTTTGTAGTTTGCTTATTAATTTCTATTAACCTTTGAAGTGTTTTTCTGAAGGACAACTTGCAACTGAGCGGGAGGCAACAGAAAAGAGTTGACAAGGCAGCAACCATTCCTGCTGAAGAGAATAAATTCAGCGCCCTTGTAACATCTGCAACTATATTCGAAGTAGGGTTCTTTCCCAACAAGTTCATTCCAACATAGATGTCCGTGGGAGGTAATAACCTGATCCATCAGTCTTTGTCCGCCGCAACTTATGTTGAAACTTCAAATATTTACTGTTGCTTTTCATCTTTCAGGTGAGAAAGTTGATAGGTAAATGTTAGTTGCCCAGCTAGCTGAAATGGATTGGGACGCAACCGTTCTCAATAACGCTACAAGGCACAGGAAAAGAAAGAGGCCCATGACCAAAACTCTAGTCGTGGTACCTTCTAGCAACCCAAATCCTCCTACCGCGACCCAAAATCAGGTCATGGAAAAAACTACCATTGCTACCCCCTAACCCCAACCTAATTTTAATGATGATATAGGGGCCAGTTTGTTCATGCAATGTCTAATTTCAATGGATCATTCCTTTACATGGGCAGCAACCCTTTTTCCGTTTGTTTGCACCCATGACTGGTAGAGGATACTCTTCTTGAACTGGGTCATGGCAATTTGATAATCATGTTGTGCTTCTGAATGGATTTACTTAATGGCCACAACCATATTTATAGGGATGCCACTTCTGAATGTTTGAAAGTGGTCGTAGCCCCTGCCTGAATAGAGGCTACACCTTTGAGTTGTTTTTTCTCTAATAGGTCGCGACACCTTTTAGTGCTTGGAACCGATCTTTCGTAGCTTTACAATTGGGTCCTACTCCGAATGTCACTTTCTTTGAATAGGTGTCTTCCCTTTACCCTCAGTTGCTTGAACCATATAATTGTTTTTTTGTCATCCCATAACCAATACGGGATATAAAGAATGGCCAAGGTTGCGGCCTGTAATTTTAATTAAGGTTGCGGCCACCCAATGGTCTCTGTATAAACTTTGCATGATTTTTATTTCAATGCGTTAATACTTCAACTGACGCTTTTACATCTCACTTGCTTAATTAAACCAACACTTAATTAGTTTGAGGCTGCGGCATTGTATCATAGATGTCCACAATTGCACTTTACATAGGTTGTGACACCTTACAATTGGATCATAATAATGCTTCTTGATCATGGCTATGGCATTAACTATACTGCTTGCCTTTGTCGCTTAATGGATTCATTTAATTGTCGCGTCCGTATATTTAACCCTTATGGCATTCTGTAGCTCTGGCATGCTTTTTTTATTACAGCAAAATAGCAATTACCTTTCATGGCTTTTCTCTAGTCACTTCAATTGCCTGTCACGGAATATGTCTTTTATCTTCTTTAGCATCGTAAATAGGATATTATCAAGCCTCCCCGGGCTGGGTTATGTTATTAAGCCACCCACAACTGATAAATGGGGTACTATCAAGCCTCCCCAGGCTAGGTTATGTTATTAAGCCACCCACAGCTAATAAATGGGATACTATCAAGCCTCCCTAGGCTCGGTTATGTTATTAAACCACCCGCAGCTAATATATGGGATATTATCAAGACTCCCTAGGATGAGTTATGTTATTAATCCACCCACAACTGATAAATGGGGTACTATCAAGCCTCCCCAGGATGGGTTATGTTATTAAGCAACCCAGAGCTAATAAATGGGGTACTATCAAGTCTCCCCGGGCTGGGTTATGTTATTAAGCCACCCACAGCTAATAAATAGGATACTATCAAGCCTCCCCGGGCTGGGTTATATTATTAATCCACCCACAGCTAATATAAGCGATACTATCAAGCCTTCCCGGGCTGGGTTATGTTATTAAGCCACCCACAGCTAATAAATGGGGTACTATCAAGCCTCCCCCATGCTGGGTTATGTTACTAAGCCACCAAAATTTACTGATATATATAAAGCCATTCCTGACTGGATATTATAATCCTCTCGGCTTGATGATGCATCTTGAAAGCTAAGAACGGGCATTGTAAGCCCCCGTGCCTAATGATGCTTCTTGAAAGCTAAGAACGAGCATTGTAAGCCCTCGTGGGTAATGACGCTTCCTGAAAGCTAAGAACGGGAATTATAAGCCCTCGTTGCTAATGACGCTTCCTAAAAGCTAAGAATGGGCATTGTAAGCCCGCTTGACTAGTGACGCCTCCTGAAAGCTAAGAACGGGCATTGTAAGCCCCCGTGGCTAATTATAGCATCCCGGGAGTAGAGAACGAGCATCGCAAGCCCCTGTGGCTAATAAAAGCTCCTTCAATCCTCAGATGCTTTCGTGAATATGATCATCATATGATAAGATATAGTTTCACATCATGAGGAGAACTTGTGAGCCAATTAAGAAAGCAATCCCTCTGCAGGTTCTTCCCGAAATAATAATAGTCTTCTGAGATAATCTGTTATTCCTAATCTAACATAACTCCAATCGAGGTCTGTTTAAGACAAAACGATCTTTTATAAGATGACAATTCATAAAAATGAGAATTAAAGCATGGCACTAAAGAGTGAACTTGATTTCAAATTTCTATTCACACACACACACACACACACACACACACATATATATATATATATATATATATATATATATATATATATATATATATATATATATATATATATATATATATATGTATATGGCTTTACAAGGCCAATACAAAGTTTGGCTTTAAACAGCATAAAAAGAGTTGTCAATATAAAGTAGAGACAGATGGAATATAAGACATAAGCATGAAAAATGGGCATGCGTTATGTGAGATTAAACTTCATCCCCTAAACATCTTTGAGGAACCTCCGAATCATCCCTTACCCAATCAGCCTTTCAATTTCATCCTTTAGTGCATAGCACTGCTCAGTGTCGTGGACATGGTCCAGATGGAACTTGCACCACTTGGCTTTGCTCCTCTTGTGGGGTGGAGCTTTAAGCTTCCATGGCAACCTCAGCAGCTTGTCCTACTTAATGGACTCAAAGATGTCTTCAATTGGGAAGGCCAATGGAGTATAAGCCTTAGATGCCTACTGACTACTTCCGTGGACAGATCTTCCAGTACTACTGCGGTAGTAAAGGCTGTTGATGCAATCATCATGGGTGCCATTCCCACTCTGAGTGAGGTCGTAGCCTCTAGCATTAGGACCCTCTGAGTCAAAATAGTTGACTTGGGTCGTGAGTGAGGCATGATTGTCATAGAGGTGGTTGAGGTGATTATACAGCTGCACAATCTTATCTTTGACTTTTGTGCTCTGGCTGGATTCTCCCTCCATTCCTGCTTTTTTTAGTCTTTACAAATTATATATAATATGGGATAAAACTAATAGGAGTGAGAAATCTCAGGAATATTGGAGTGACCAAGTAGGAAATGGGAATGCAGCGTTTGCACTACTGCATGGTATTGCTGCTGAGGCCGCAGCCAGTATGGCACATAGGTGCACTGCCGTGGGCTTTGTATGATATTCACCAAGGTTGAGCTAGAGACTGCATAAGTCCGTTCCTTGATGTTTTTAAGCTTCTTTAATAAAAATGCCCTAGTAGAGGCCGCAACACATAAGGTAGTAGAACTACCACGCCACATACCTACATAGGCAGTGAAGGGGCAATCTCAAAATTGAGTCCCACAAACTAAGTTTCTCCCGAAACTCATGGAGAGCATACCTACTATGGTCTATCCATTGAGAGAATAAACTCTCGGTGCACAAAATGGCACAATTCTAATGATAAACCGTAGATCACAGGCAAAGAACAACAAAAAGAGAGTAAATATAACTCTTCCCTAATCACCCACCTTTGCGAGGTTGTTGACCTTTGCACTTTTTAGTGTCATCTTGGTGAGGTAACATCATTGGGGCATGTAAAATTTATCTAAGGCCATAAAAAGGAGACCCATGGATAGATCAGAAAATATGCAATACCCATGTGAAGGTGTGTATGCAAAATACGAGTTCAATAACCGAAATCCACCTATGAGATAATGATCCAAAGGATCCCCATGAGTAAAACAAGGTATTTAAGAACCCAAAATATAGAGAAACAAGATTTATGTTCCTCGTTTCCCACATACGGTGCCAGATTGATGATACGATAAATCGTCCACTTATCGTTCTCGTACTAGAAATTCAAGAGTAAAGTGTATAATAAACAAACAAAGAAAGTAAATAGAGAAAAAACAAGATATAGAGTGGTTCAGCCTCTAAAATAGGCCTACGGCCATTGTGTTGCTCCATTCTCATTATATGCATTGGATTGTACAATATAATCGTGCCTAATGAGGCGTACAAGTATGAGAATAAAGAAGAATACATGTTAGTATTGAGGATTCCAGAGTGCCAGAGAGATAGTTGCGATGCCAGTGAGTGACCCCCAAGCTGTAGGTTGAGGTTGTGTAGAGAAAAATTGTATTGTAAAATCTTCCCCAGGTGTGTGGAATCCGTCCAATCTGTCCCTTATTTTGAGGTGTGGTCCTCTATTTATAGGAGATATGCTCACATGCTTTGAGCACGTGACATACACAAAATCTCGAGTTGCTGTAATGGAGAGGGATGCGGCCTGTAAGGCACGCAATGTGAGTGTTGTATCTTGCAACATGCTAGATCCAAAGGTGTCGCGCCTTGTACTGGGTAGCGCCGCACCCCGTGCTGAGAAGGTCCCCGCCCTGTGCTGAGAAGGGTCGCAGTATATACTCATATGCGGTGCATAGTACCCTCCACGGTAGGGTGCTATATTTGTACTATCAATGGGGAAGGGGAGCCCAGTGGATACTTACCCACTCAGGAAAGTTATACTTACGCCTAAATTCTTATACAGATTTAACATCTCCATAATTGAACAAGTAAGAAGACACCCTAATTAGAGTAACTAGTTAATACAGAGAAGAAGAAACAAAGAAGAGGTAGTAACGAAGCTTTGAGAAAGCACAAAAGGAGAGAAACTTTGACTTTTGAAGCGAGAGAAGATATTAGGAATGGATTATGAGCAAGAATGACCAAATGCAATGAACAAATGCTTGAGTAAGCCTCAACTGATCACCATAACACTCAAATTATGAGTTTCAATTTCCTAGGAAGATTTTAGCACTTCATTTCCCTTCTTAGGAAAAGCGCGCCCTTGTTGAAAGTATTGTTATTAAAAGGATGCCATCATGGACTCTAAGTACATAAAAAGTATCTGGACCTCTGACCCAGTTGAAATCTATTGGCCCATGGTTATTAGCTAAATTTCTTAGGGGCAATTATGGGAGACCACTTTTTACAAGCCCATGAAAGTAGTTGACTAAGATAACTTGAGTTATTTGGTTCGACCTAAATCATGTCTTAATTCCCACACATGAAGCTTAGTTGGATAATGATACTCATGAAAATGGTCAAATCAGTTGCCTAGAATCTTGATTGAGATATTCAAGCACCTCATGGCCAACCCACGTACGATGATGGAGTTCCTTAAAGTACTCATACTCTCTAACAAACATATGTATAAATTGTACTCCCTGACCCAGGGCAAGGGGATGACAAATTGTAATCATTGAGAGACACTTAATAGAAAATGAGTAACCTCTTTGTGGATGTAGGCAAGTTGTTGAACCACGTACATTGTTGTTGTGTGTGATTTTATTTACTTTCTGCCTTTTGTGATTTCTTTTATGAATCTTTTTATTGTGAATTTTTCTACACTCAAAATAATAAACTCGCGTTTGAATCTATAGAATACACCCCATCCTTGTGATGTATACAAACTACGTTGACTTTGATGCCTTTATAGGCTATGTATGCATCTCGGGCTAAAACTCGAGACTCATGTCCTATTTTCCTAATTTATACATATATTATTCATATTTCTCATATTTGGGATTCATACTTGCGCGTCTTATTTGAACATGTATTATCATTCCATCGTAACAATCAATATCTCGATATGTGCACACAACATATTTTCTAGTTATTTTACAAACATTCCTATGGATGACCTCATTCTATCCTTTCCATGATGCGAGTCGAGTGATTCTGATCTCCACTTATATATGCACGCACACACACTTCATGAAGAAATTAAGGAAAATAGTAACATAAGTCCATAAGAGACTGAAAGGGCGGGATGGGTGCTTCTCACCTTACCATTCAGTAACTTAGCCGTCGAACCTCTGAACTATTGATTTCGTAAGCATCAGTTTGTATTTGATGCCTCTCTCTCAAGGAGGTGACATGTTTCTTTTCATGTTTTGTGCAAAATAGGAAGGCGACTCTATCTTTTTGCATCACCCCAACACCGATGATGGCCGAAGGACCCCAAGATATAGCAAGGGATGCATGACCTTTATCTCCTCATCTTTTCTCTTCGAAAGATCCCCCAGGGAAAAAGAGGGAGGAAGATCTTGGGATGGGCACAACGGCTACTCCACTAGGGAATGAGTTAAGAGGGATAGACTCTGTTTGCATGGGTGTCATCATTTTCTGCTTGTGTGCATATTCACTTGATTGTATGTTCCCTTTTCTCCTCTATTACTTCTTATATATATATACCTCATGTTTATATCACTTTTCACTCACTTTTCACTTCACACGCTTGTAAATACTCTTCATATACACCTCACACTAACTACACTTTTATATAGGTTGACGTATACTCACATGCTTCACACACCACGTAGAATATCCATGGTTAGGTGTCACTAGCACACACCTCCACTTATCACACTTGTATATATCCATTCTCACTCACACTTATCACACACCATTTCTAATTCATCCATGCTTAGATTCACTTCCACACATTGACTTATAGATATTCACACATCACATACTCTCACGTATCAATGCTTAGTGTATTCTTCATGCTCCATGACTGATTTACTTTTCATAATACTTGAACATTATCGCTTATTATTATATTGATCATCATGGATAATAAAATACTCTCTTCATAATGTACTAACTAATAATCATTCATTTTGCACACTACGTCACCAAGAGCATGGCTATTGGCCAAAATTTTCTCCCGTATTGGGTGGTCACTTTCTGATGGGCACTGGTCCGACATGTCGTAATTAGCGTAAGCAATATGACTCTCATATTCCATTGGCCAAGTGCCTTAGACATCTTTTGAATGGTTCCCCCACATCGTACCGCTTGACCGAAGTCATAATGGTAGGTATATAAAGAGGACCTCATTCACATATGTCATGTATATCGAATTCTCTCTCACATGTAATATCTCCATGAGGTATACAATGATTTAATTCACGTACACTCGGGTATATCAGATGGCCTATCCACACATACTGATTTCCCTCAAAGGCAAGATGTATATCGTGGAAATCATGTCAAAGGGAGGAACCTTTTAACTAACCCAACAGCTGCATACCCTCATATTGATGTCAAACCTAGGGCACTTATATTTAGTTTGCCTATTACTAACCGAAACTTTGTCAAAATGCTGGGTCGGCATGCCCTCCAAATTTTTGCGTCATTTCATTTTTTTTCCAAAATAAGACCCTGTTCATGATCATTGCAGCAAGTCAAACCCTATTTTAAATATTTTCAAACCCAAAATTTTCCAATCTCGGGTATCGTTCAACATTTCTTTTTGCATTTAGGTAAACCTAATACAAGTGAAAACATAATAATAATAATAATAATAATCATGTTGAGACTCTTCTCTCGTTTTTCCTCCATCCTCACCAATAGTGTTAAAACATTTTCCTCCTCTTTTATCAAATTACAAAAAACATTTTTCATCCTCTTTTATAAAAAAATATCAAAAAAAAAATTCCTCCTTTTTCCATAAAATATCAAAAACATTTTCCTCTTTTCCAATAAAAGATTGCTCCTTTTCTTCTTTAAAAATAAGTCAGAATCATTTTACTTCTTAGGTTAATCGCATACCTAACCTTTGGCCTAGATCCCTATTGGCTTCGATGTTGTATCGAATCGTACCAAAGCTGAGTTTGTTCTCCTGCTGCTTCTTCCGATATCAGAATCCACCTTCGCCATCTTTCCTTAGAGAATGCTGAACATGTGCCGAATTCGCAGCCTGATTTGATGACATAAGCCCTTGAGAGATCGAAAGAGAAGAATAGGTGCCTAACACCTTCCCATTCTATAACTTAGCCTCCGAACATCGGAGCTATTGGTTTCGTAAGCATCAGTTTGTCTTTTATGTCTCTATCTCGAGGTGGAGACATGTTCTTTTTCCTATTTTGTGCAAAATAGTCTGGTGACTCTATCTTTTTAGATTACCCCAACACTGATAACGACTGAAGCAACGAACAATGTAGCAGGGATGCACGACCTTTATCTCTACCTCTTTTCCCCTCTAAAAGTGTCCGAGGTAAGAGAGGGAGGAAGATATCGGGATGGCCATACATAGGATAGAACTTAATTTATTTTACCTTTCAATCATATAACATATTTACTGAAGATGTACCAGCCAAGCTAGAATATCTACATCATGTCGTGTTTCATGCAACATTTTGTCTCCAGATTCTAAGGATCTCTCAGGGATAAATGTGTATGTGCTTTTTATCATTGAAATTTTATTATTTGGGTGTTAGGATTTTATGAAAATTATTATGTCCTTTTTGAACATTTTTCAAAAAAATATTCATTTTTTCCATGGTTGTTCGAACAACTTTGATGTCGTTCGAACGAGCTTATTCAACAGGTGTTTTTGACTTCATTGGAATGCCGTTGGTTGTTTGTTTAGAAGCATGTTCAAATGAAAAATATTATTTTGTTCAAATGAGAAGTACCTCGTTTGAATTAGACGATACGAAAAAAAATTATTTTGAGATTTTTCAATTGTTTTTTCATCTATATTTTAAATTGGAAAACCTCCTATAAATAAGAGTGGGGAGTAGCAGTTTTTCTTGAGGCTTTAACTTATAATTTGAGTTCCCAAACTCTTTCATAAAGCTCTATTGGTTAATATGATCATTTATGATCAACTGTTTCTAAACCAAAGCCCTAATTTACACCCGAATGTTTGAGATCTAAGTATTCATCATATTTATTCTTTGAGATCAAGTTTTTAGTAACATTGGTTTAATATCTTCATCTTGTTGACAACTGTCTCGTGTGTGGATTTCGTGCTTGAGTTATTTTTATACGGTGGACTCCATTTGTGAAGATTACTGAGCTAGTCCAGTGGATACAAAGATGTGTGTTGACTCAAGCGTTATGGCATTTCGTAGGTGGACTCCTGCGTGCACTATGGAGGAGAAGTTGGAGACTGAAGATCATCAAGGCTTGCGAGGGCATCAAGTCTGTGTCGTAATTGTACTATATATCTTGTGTAAGTCCTCATCCTAATGAATTGCATTGGTTGGGTCGTTCGAGTTTTTTCGCATTTGGGTTTTCCTCGTACATCGGGAATTATGGTTAATTTAATTATTTTATCCTATCAATTTTCATACCACAACAATTATTTAATCGGTGCTAAGTTTGATTTGGGTTAAACTTGTTTAATTGTAATTTAAATTGAAAAAATGTAAAAATAATTGGTTTTCTTGGTTTGCACCATTTTCCATATTCGAACCTCTAGCATTTAATACTTTCTGATACATCGCCTCACAATTCTTGCCGTTCTCTATGGCCATCAAGGCCTATGATAATATTAATCGAGAAGTCCTAGGGGCCTTCGTTATCACTCTCAGAGTAGAGACTATCAAGTGTGATGTGGAATTTCAAGTACTTGATGTCCTATATAACTTTAACCTCTTGCTCAGGAGGGCCTGAATACACCTGGTGGGGGAGTTATCCTCATCACTTCACATGAAAGTCCAGATCCAATTTGACACGAAGATCATGACACTCCAAGGGGAAACTAGATGAGCCACAATCGCTAGATTTAATACCATTCCTCTCATAGATACCCATCATGACAATAGTGAGATCTGACTTAGCGGATTCTGAGTCGTTCCACATTCTCACATGATAAAAGAGAAAACAATTATCCACAGTGTATTTGCTCGAATCATCCAAAAAATTGGATATATGACTGGATTCAGCCTTGGAAGAAACCAATAAGTAACCTTTAAAGATATGAATACCAATGAACACAAGGGAAAGGTTAGTCTTGGGTATGCCCGAAATAGCAAAACTCTAACCCCCGATCCAAAAGACCCCCACCAAGGGTGGAATGGGCATTTCCAACTACAAGAATAAGATGTTTCCTACCACGGGCTCCAAGAATCATAGTGGGATAAAACCAAAAAATCATTGCAACTAGGGATGAATATCCTCTAGAGGAAGGATTTTATAT
Source organism: Sambucus nigra (assembly GCA_949130495.1). Taxonomy (NCBI): domain Eukaryota; kingdom Viridiplantae; phylum Streptophyta; class Magnoliopsida; order Dipsacales; family Adoxaceae; genus Sambucus; species Sambucus nigra. The sequence continues at coordinate 540,496,896 of OX422212.1, forward strand.
AGACTATGGGAATATCCACAACATCAGACAGAATGAGATCAACATCTCATATTTCACTAAGGAAGACATTAAGAACTCTAAGATCGAACCTGAGTGGTTATTGCGCGTGTTATCTCCTAATGAAGTTGCTCAGATAGCCATGTTAGTAACCTCAGAGCTAAATCCTATAAAAATCTTCCATGACTGGTAAACCGCCTTGACCAAACAATGTATTAATACTAAAAAAGGATGATTACTCATCATAACTGGACTCAATCTCTACCTCTAAGTATCGGACTTAATATCCACTCCCACTAAAACACTACCTTTGGTAAATTATCAGTGGAATGAAGAAATGGACCAATTATTGTTGCAATCCATTTTCAAGGCGCTCCTCTACCTTAAACATATTGTCGGCCCAACAAAGGATCCCACTGCAAGCTTTAAGGAAGAAGCAGTTCGAATCAAGAGACACAGTTTGCCCTTGCCACCAGTTTGCGCCACGATCCTAGAGCCCCTAAAAAGCACTCCAATGGTTCTAAGAATCCATCCCATCACATCATTAGCATCGCAGGAGTACTCATACTCAACAAATGGACTTCTATCACATGCGTCCCAATAGCTATCATTTGGAGGCCTTTGGGTTTGTTCTATTAATCGAAGATTGCCCTATCTTATCTCCTAATGTATGCCTCAAAAAAGAAGACTTTTATGCTATTATCAATGTCGTCTTTCCTCCCTTTAATGGCATGATAAATACTGATTTCCATTATTTCCGTACATATGTTACATGTGATGACTACAAATCTAGCGATGGATTAGAACTCACACCTAATAATAATAACTCTACGGACTTAAAATACTTAATACACTTACAAATACTTAACCAAAGTCAAATTAGACATATGTCTCCCAACGAGGATGAAACAATAACCATAATCTCAGGGATTCCCCAATACCCTAAACAATTACAAATAGCCAGACAAAAATAAACAAAGATAACTCACACTTTATAGATGTAATCGCTTGGTCTTACACTGTCATGAATGATTTAGACCTAAATATTATCATGCATAAGATATCCACTCTCCTTGATAGATATGCCTGACACCGAACCAACTATAGACCTAACTATCACCATGCATGATATGCCCACTCCCCTTAAAATTAAAGGAAAAAATGGAAAAATATCTCAATGTCATCTTCATCCGAGTACTCAAATAAGCCACCTGGATAGCTAACATCGTACCAGTACCCGAAGTCATTGACAATGTTCGAATGTGCATTTAATATAAGGATCTTAATCATGCCTACCGCAAAGATGAGTTCCATCTACCATACATCAACTTACTGGTAGATAGTAGAGACATAAACGTGCTTCAGTACTTTGTCGTTGGATTTGCTGATTATAATCATACAAAAATACACCACGATCACCAAGAGAAAATTGGATTCATCACCCCAAAGGGACGCAATCTTATATTGGTATGCCCTTTGATCTAAAGAATGTAGATGAAACCTATTAAAGAGCATCCATAACCATCCTACATGACCTCGACCCACTGATGAGAGCTGTCAGCAAATGAGCCACATATTTGGCTACCTTTATGCCCAAACAGAGGTTGTCAATGAATTTTTTAGTCAACTATTTAAAGTTTCCTATAAATCCTTTCATCAAGTTGGTGTACTACACATGGGAAGCACCACTGAGAGTATTAGTGAAGTCTCGAAGCATCATCTTATCAAGGGTAGAATAAATGTCGATAGTCGACTGATACATCTATCTGTGGAGAATAGGATTCGTACTCCCATCATACCTAGGAGTCTCGATTAAAGGTTTGAACTTTTTGGTAGTTGTATAGCAAACTATACTTGGCACAAAAGGAGTTCCCTCCATGTACCCCCAGTGATTGAGGTCTCGTATTTTAATAAGACAATCGATCTTGTCTTCCAACCTCTAGATTGAGTTGTTCCATGGTTTCTCATCGAGGATCGCATAGTCACCTAATCCTTCCCCTTCGGTGAAGGCTTTATCATCCCCCCTATTTGGATTCCTGTGTCCAGTATTAACTTCTCAATGCTCCCCACATTCCTGGTGTCATCTCAACCTAGCCTCGTCAGGGCCATCAATGACGCATATGCCATCAATGTTGTGGGGGGTATTATCTCATCTACCACCCCATCTTGGGTTGATACTATTAAAATATGATCACCTACTTATAATGTCAAATGATCTACCTTTATTTCAACTTTTCGGGGCATTCTTAACTTTTTCCCCTTTATATGTGGGAACTGGTGTGGACCTTGGCTGATGTGAGGTATTCGATGTCTCATACCTCTCCCAACAATATTTCTCTTCACATGCTAAGTTCTTTGGATAACTTCGAACCTCCTTTCCTAGATGGAGGTCACGTGGGTCATCAATCTCTCTATGCATGTGGTTATGTTGGACTTCTTTAACAGGAGTTGGGGGTGGTCCCCCGTCCATTGGATGTGTGGCCTCTCTTGCGATCAGAGTGATGACGTTAATGGTAGGATCCTTTGGAATTTGACTTATAATATCTTGGATGAAGGGCAAGATTAGTTTTTCATCTTCCTTTAGCTGGACACAAGTGACTTGGTAAAAAGAAAAATATGCCAAAAAAGGGCCAATACGAAATCTCTTAAAAATAGAATTTAGAACCACATTAGAAAAATAAAAATCATTATTATCTATGAGGGAGTTTGGTTGGAAATAAACGGGTTTTCACGTCCTGACAAAGTCTTGAAAAATAATCATATAGTTTTAGATGTTATTGGTGTGAAAATCATTTTAGACTTTGATTTTTTTATTACATTGAGTCGATATCAATTGAATTCAATATTTTTACACCTAAGGACAATTTTGAGTTCATTCGTTAGGAGTATCCATATTCATCGTGCACATATGTTATGAATGTTTGAGTTGATTTTCCTATCGAATTTGTTCACACCCATTCATTCCATTTCAAAATTTTGGTTATCTTAGTGTTAATTAATGGCGTGTGTTCTTTTTGTAAATTATTTTTTCTTGAAAATATTTGAAAAATGAAATATAGTTTGTGGAAGCCTTTTGAGTTTATACTTGCATGAGATTAATTGATATATATTTTCTATGCTTGTCATGATGCTCCATATTTATTATGTTTTATTCTTTTCCTTATCTATTTTGGACAAATAAAAATGGGGAGAACAAATTATGAATTATGGGCCAGTGAGAGTTTGAATTATAGGGGAGACTTAAGCCTTCATTTAATTTGATATTTGATTTGATTTATGTTTATCTCATTTTAAACTTAATACGTCAAGAGGGTATTTTCTTTGTTTATTGTATGTAGGACTTTGATGATCATTTGGAAAGCACACAAAATAAGTCCAAGGACAACAAAGAGATTTCAAGATTTAAAAAGTTGAAGATCTTTTAAGACTTTAATTTTTAGTATCTTTCCATTTTTGGGTTCATGGGAGGGTATTAGATTTGTATAGGATATTTATTCATAATTCAGATAATTTTATTTTGAACCGGAATAGACAGAGGGGGATATTTGTAAGGACATATTTTATGTCTCCCCTAGTTTACTTTGAATATGTCGTATTACGTTAGGACTGTCAAGGTAGTTCACATTCACACATTAAAGAAGATGGATCCAAATATCACACATCTTCAACATCTACGCAACATGAGGTATACTTTGGTATAGATTTTATTTTGAGTTGCTTATATTTTTTACTAAGTATTGGGATACTTTTAATAAAATATTTTTTTATCAAACTGAGGCTTTGTTTGAACTAAAAGTATTTTTGAAATACCTATTGGCGGACTTTTAAAAATAAAAACTTTCCTACCGGTCGTTTAAATGACATGTTAACGTCATTCAAACGACATGCTGATGTCGTTACATAAGTCGTTTGAATCTTGGATCAATTTTATATCAAACAATATGCTACTGTTTTTATTTTAAGAAGGTCATTTCACAGGCCGTGTAGATGACATTTTGATGATGCTCAAACGATAGACTGAAGTCGTTCAAATGACCTTTGATACCTCAAAATTTTTTGTTAGCCTATAAAGACCTATTTCATGAAGCTTTTCAATTCAGAGTTTTACTTTATATAATCTGCAGAACATTAATAATTAAGTCTTCACTTTTTAGAGCTAAAACACTTTTTATATTCGCACAAATCATCCCAATTACTTTTACGAATCATCATTGGAACCCAAACGCTTTTGTCACGAAGTTTATTTTTGTGGAGTGCTATCTCTACTGCTGACTTAGGGATACTCAAGGGTATTCACTGGTGAAGGAGGAGTTGCGATTCTTGTGATTATCGAGGGAGTCATTCCTGATTGGAAGGCTACGGTCAATGGGTTTCTACGGAAATTCATTCTAGTATTTCATTTGTAAGTTTATAAGTTGCGATTTACATTTTATTAGTAAAATAAAAGGTTTTGCTTTACGGGGATTTTTCCTAAAGTTGATTTTTCCTAAATTTGTGATTGCATGCTTTATTTTATTAATCCTTAAATCACATTGATGCGTGTTTTGGGTTTAATAAAATTGGAATTTGGTTTGTTTGAGATTGACATTTAGCTAAATAAGTTAATCTATTGAGATTTGAAAAATCTCAAATTTGTATCACATCCCTCTTTCTCATATCATAAGTGGGATCCCGGATGATCCTATCGTAAACTTGATAACTTCGATCACTAGAGAGGCTGCGTATCCTTTGGTTGGGGGACAACCCCCAGCCCCAGCAAAGGAATTTCAACACCACCTCTGATGGAGGGATGTCGCTTATCAATGACGTCTCCACCTTGGAAAGTGAGTTCACGAGTATATGGATGATTTTTCATATGATGACTAGGATTGTTGGAAGAGGTATGAGACCTCCGATATTTCATATCGATCGTGGGCAATGCTAGCTCCCACTTACGAAGAAAGAGTATCCAACAGAATCCTTAGAGTCATCAGAAATGCTTTGAATTTGATAGACTAAGTAGGGATAGGGTTTTAAATGTCTCGACCTTAAGGGAGATGGTTGTCAAGATTGACATTATCGAAGCATGGATGGCACATGTGTAAGTAGTCGTCACAAAAATGATAGGTGAAGATGAGATCCGGAAAGAATAAACCACCGAGAGTTCTATAGTGAATGGAGAAATGCAGCCAGAGAATCGATCGTCGAGATAGTGGCAGCAATGGAAGGGGACGAAAATAATGCAGTTTAGGAGGAAAAGCCTTGGAACAGCTCAATCCATAGGCTACAAGATATGATAAGATGATTCATTATAATACAAGACCTTAGTCACCCCGAGAATATTAAGTCATCTCTATTTATGTCGAGAATAGTCATCTACTCGACTCCTGCAAAGTTTAAGCCACCGACTATAACACCTTGATATGATGGGAGTAACTACCATTTTTTATCACATAAAGATGTTTTTATTAGCCGTTAAAATATACTCAACACCATAGGAGATGAGGTATCGAGCATTTTCCAACACCTTTATTGATGCAACTCACGTGTGGTATACTTTTCTACCGAGTGGTTCCATAGAAAACTTTAAGTAGGTAGTTAAAAAGTTCATTTATAATTTCTATTTTGGCAAGAAGCCGGCCAAATGCATGACTCATCCACTGAACATCAAGTAATGAAAGAATGAACCTCTAAAGGAATACATTTCTCGATTTAACAAAGAAAAGACGTAGGTAGAAAACTATGATGAAAGTAATGCAATGCCAAACCTAATCAGCAGCTTGGAACCCCGTAAAGCTTCTATGGAACCTCTTAAAGGATCCTCTAAAGTCCATGACAGAACTCTTGGCAATAGTCAGGAGAATCATGAACATACAGGAGACCATGACAACCAAGAGAGGTGATCTAAAATAGTCTAATAATGAAAATTTTGGCTATGGATTATATAACGAGAAAGAGGGAAAAATGATCTAACGATGATAAATTTGCCAAATACACTATGCTAACAGTAAGTTCGGACATGATACTGAATTAAATAAAGGATGATAGGGAGATCAGTTGGCCAACTAAATAAATTGAAGTTCACATCCCACTAAAGGAACAGTAACAAAAGGTGAGAGTTTCATTAGGATCATATCCACACAACAAATTAGTGTTTCGTACTGAAAGACGAGATTGAAAAATTAGTGAAAAAGAAAAAACTCTAAAAATACATGGACAAAATTAGAGGATGAGACAGAGGAAAAAAAATATTCAATATAAGGAAGGATGTCAAGCCAAAGAAATAGGTTCAGGCAAATAATAATGAATAAGAGTTAGAGGACAGTAGCGAAGACTACCCTAACCTTGTTACGAAACCACTTGTGATTAAAGGTAATCTACGTATGATTTATTTTGATGTAAAAATGATATGTGGAGGATCAACATGTGGAGGAACTAAATGGGTTGACATGAAGACACATGCTATTAAGTAAAGGTATAACCTAAGAGGGACGAGGTTAATTTAGTCGTGATTGAAGCTAAGCTTGACAAGATAAAAAAGGTTAATATGGATAGTCTGTTATGGGATTTTTAAGGTGGGATTTGAAGGGGTTTTTGGCCTCACACGATGACCCTCTTGTCATCAATACACGATGTCATGGGTACAATATGGCTCGTATATTTGTGGATGGGGTAAAGTCGACAGGCGTGCTGTTCTGGGATTATTTCAAGGGTCTGAAGCTAAGAAAGAAAATACTTATACCCTACCATCAACCTTTCTTTGGATTCAATGGGGAGAAAGTACACCCACTTAGGGTTTAAGAAATGGACGTATGTATGGGAACGTTGACGAGATGCTTAAAAATGAAAATTAGTTTTTCTTGATGGATGAACATGTCTTTTCAACTAACAACATAATTATAGGGAGAGTAGTTCTTATAGAATTTGAAGTTATACTTTCCACCATACACCAGATGTCTTTTCAAGTGATCGGGTGGAAGTGTGATAGTGCTACATCACTTCGATAGAAGAGAGAGAATGTCATAAAAGAAATAAAATTTCCTATAACATAGACACTCTTGACACATGGGATGAGAGAAAGATTAAAAATGGAGAGCCTACGAAGGAGGTAGAATCCATCATCCTCAATGAGGATGAACCATCCAAATCGGTTAATCCCTTAAGGTAGAGATAAAGAAAGATCTGATCAAATTATTACAAGAGTGATAAAATCTATTTCCATGGAGATATGACGACATGTCGAGGATTGACCTCGACATCATCTCCCACCGACTGAATATAGACGAGAAGTCCAAGCTAGTTAAATAGAGACGACGACCCTTTTCCATGGATAGATACAATGTCATATAAGACGAGGTCAAGAAGTTGTAAACTTCAAAATTATTAGAGAACTGCAATATCGAGAGTGGAAATATAACGTTGTCATTGTGCCTAACAAGAATAGGAAATGGAGAATATGTGTTGACTTTATAGATCTTAACAAGGTTTTCTCGTAGGATAATTTTCCTCTACCCCAAATTGACTAGATGGTGAATGCGACAGCAGGTCATGAGCTCATGAGATTTATGGATGCTTATTTCGTGTATAATCGGATTTCCATGCATAAAGATGATGCCGAGAAGACTTCCTTCATCACAGACAAAGGAACCTAGTGCTACCAAGTCATGTCACTCAACTTAAAGAATACAAGGCCAACCTACCATAGGTTGGTGAATAAGATGTTTGAAGACCAAATTGTGTAGATAATGGAGGTCCATGTTGATGATATGCTCACAAAGACTCTTGTGGCTAATATGGAGAGAGGTTTTATTACAATGGGTATGTGCATAAGGAAGATAAATCCTACAAAGTGTGTATTAGGCGTCGGAGTGGGAAAGTTTTTAGGCTTTATTGTCAATCAAATACTAATCAAAGCAAACCCCACTAAAATTAATGAAATAATAAACATGAAGACACCAAAGATGATTAAAGATATTCTGAAGTTGACTGGCTGAGTCACTGATTTTAATCAGTTCATTTTCAGAGTGATGGACAAGGGCTTTCCATTCTTTGAAATACTCAAGAAAGTTTTTTTGGGGGACAAAGAGTGAGAAATGAAATTTAAGACTTACAAACCTATCTCGGCTCCCCTATGGTCCTATCTTGGCTGATAGAAGGTGAAAAATTGTATTTATGTTTGGCCGTCTTAGAGCCGTCCATTAGTGCAGCTATTTTCTGAGATGAAGAAGGAGCTCAAAAGCCTGTTTAACACTACACCAAAACAGTTAATTAGTAACACTATTGTAGTGTTACTAAAATAATTATTAACATTAAAAAACATTTGAAAAAAGGCGTGGGGAAGCAAATTACTAACACTTTTTTACCGTTACTAAATTATGTGTTAGTAACACTATTTTACCGTAACTAAAGTGGTACTAAAATATGTGCTACTAACACTTTTCTTCCATTACTAGAATGTTACTAATATCGTATCACATCTCTAACACAATTTTTGTAACACATTTAGTAATGGTATATGTCCATTACTAATATTAAAAAAATATAAAAGATAATATTTATATATATACACACACACACACACATAAACACACTAAGGTATACAATATTAAAACATGCAAACATGATGACAATAAAATAACTGTCGATTCAAATTGATTTCAATACAAATAAGTCGAATTTAAAAACAATTGGACAAAATTTCCTTTACTTATAGTACTATCCGCTTGTTTAAGGTATAAAAAATAATACAACAATACAAATAATCCACAACAATAACACTAATACACACCCACACAATAATCTCGATAAAAAAATAATAACCAAAACTCCATTAATAGAATATTCATCTCAATACATATTAAATTCATCTCAATACATGAGGCAATTTGAAATATCTAAGAATTGTTCATCTCAATACATAGCCAATTTGGGAAATCTAATAATTATCATCATGAAGATGAGTTAAAATCAAGTACACAATTACAATTTGGTCGATGATAGCATGTATCAACACCAACCGATCCTCGACAAAATTTGAACTGGCTTCACAATGCCAGAGTTGAGCCCCAACGAAGGTTGGCTAAAGTAGAGGTAAATTTTGGCACCTATTGATTCCTTAATCTTTGAGAATCCATCACTCTACAGGCAAATAACATGACCTTCATTTCCAACATCGACACACTAAGTAGCATGACCAGATATTCAATGAATATTTTATTATTAAAGATGATTATCACCAAATATAAAGAAGTCATGAATAATTTATATGCGAGCATGTTGCATTATACGAAAATCCTTGGAATGTTTTTTCATTAAAATTTAAGAGCAAACAAGCCCTCTCCTCCTCGAAATGCCTCAAAGAAAAAACTTAATTAGTGATTTAAACTTTGATGCTCGTCATATTCGGAGTGCTTCAAACTTTTAAAACAGTTGCAATATATCTATATAATAAGTTACAATGGTGTTTTCACTATTCATAAGATGGGAAGATACTTCACGGTTCAGATCGATGCCAACAAGGCAACGATCCAGTGGTTGAGAATAAAGTATCCCTCTTACCATTTTTTCCCCTTACATATTACAGCCCCCCCTCTTTTTTAACCCGTCATCTCCTTTCCTCCTCTTACCCAAATACATGGATAAAATTGGAAATTAACACTTTGGAACCTATGTGACATTAGCCGATTACACCCAGCCTCTCTCCCTATCAATCGAACAACTCTCCTTCTAAACCCTACTCTCTTAAATCATCCTCCCCCTTTTCCATACAACCCTCGCCGCTCTATCGCTCTCTCCCCGGCCTTTGCTCTCCCCGTTCTCTCTGCTCTCCCCACGTCTTCTCTTCTCCATGAGTTACATCAGGGGTTTTTTTATTTTGTTTTGAAGATCTAATAATGTGTTTTTATTTTTATTCTTTTTACAAATCAAAACCTTATCAACCTACTCAGGTATGTTTTTTTCTCTCTTTCCCAATTGAGATTTTTTGGGCTTTTTTTATTCATTTTAAGTTTTTTTTTTTGGATCTACACATATCTGAGGACTTTGATCCATTTTTTTCAAAGTTTATATTTTTTGGGTTTTTTGAAATTTTGTTTAACTTTGCTAACGTTTTTATCTGTTTTATAGGAACCATCTTGAGGTTTGTTTGGAACACTTTTTTATAAGTACACTCTGTGTTTGCTAAAATGCCTGATAGAATAATTTTTTCGATATTTTAACTTTTTTTTAGATTAGATTATATTATATTAGATTTTTATAGATAAAGATGACTTCCTCTGATGAGTACAAGCAGAATATTTTAGAAAAATAAAATGAGTACAAGGAGAATATTTAAGCATAATATTTTTTATCCATTGACAAGTACAAGCACTTCCTCTGATGAATTAGATCAATTTATTTGGTACAATTTAGATAACAATGGTGCTACTAGAAAGATACTTAGATCATCTTCATCAGAGTCGAATTCAACATTTTCATCTCTGAACCATCCAGCGTGGTAGTCACTCTTCCAACTAGTTGCAATGAGCTTAAGTCCTCTCTCGCGACGTTCTCAATAGTCTAACTGTTGTTGCAAAACTTCATCACCAGCTAATTCTAATTCAACAAAAGAGTCCTTATAATTAGTAGATGGTCCATTTGTGATATGATCGATACAAAACTTGACATCTTTGTTTTCATATGTGATTATTTGCTGATGAGTTTTTCTCTGATGCATTGTAGAAATAGATTAAGTTATTATTTTTTGTAAATTTGGCAGTGCTGGAAGTGGCATTATATATCATATTTAGAGGTTAGATATCGTGTTGAGTTTTATTTTTTTATTGGAGGCACAATTGAATATGATTTAAAAATTTTATTGGTGGAACAATTATATTTTGTATTCTGTGTTGATTGTTTTTATTAGAGGCGCAAAGAGTGAGTACACTTGGGGTGTGTCCAATGTGAGTACACAAGTTAGTTCTATAGATGTTTAGATGAATTTAATGTATGCTTTTGGTTCAATACTTCAATATGATTTAATATTTTTTTCATCCAACATTTTGTTATTTTTATCCTTTGTTTACATATGTATGCCACTTAGGTTTGTGGTATTATTTTTTTGGATATTTTTTGGCTTTAAGTTATATACGGATGATTTTAGTTGTTTCAGTACAGATACATTTGCTACTAATTTATCTGTAGTAATTTATCTAAAAAGTTTAGGGGGCTTCATTGCAAAAAAAATTGTATTTTGGGGGCTCTGATACAACTATTCCCTATTTAGTGCATTTTAGAGTTTTATATTTTGGACACTGATTCATGATGTATATAGATGATCAGTTTAACATATTTTCATGCTTTTGTCTTAAAAAGGTGTTTCAATCAGTTTTAACATATTTTCATTCAACACATAGTAGGCTATAAGAATCTAGTATGGTGTTTGAATCGGGTTTTATTTAGAGTGCTATGGTTAATATGTAAGTATTCTACGGTTAACACATAGAATGGTATTTTTCATTTTTATGTCTGATTGATGAATAATTATTAGTCATGGAATTTGGTAGGCATTTAAAACAACTTGAATATGATTATGTGATGTGATTTGAATCTATTCAAAAACAGCTAAACAAGGGTGTGGCTTTTATGACTCAAAGAACAACCTATGTTCTAGATCATCTCAGGTATACTACCTTCTCTTAATCATGTGTTTCCTGACTTAATTTGGGACTAGTTTTTTTCAATTATATATTTCATTATGATTTTGGAATTTTTAGTATGTTTGATTTTGGAATTTTTAGTATGAAATGAATATGTTTGATTTTGGAATTTTTAATATGAAATTTGCAGTCTCATAACGTTTAATTCTATATCATTTTGTTATGTTTTAATTTCTAACAGTTATATATTACATTTTTTATTTGGTGCTTTCTTCAGTTTTAATTTCTAACATGTTTTTTATTTGATTTCTAACAGTTTTACTTTATGTCATGTGTTTATGTGTTCCTTATTTAATTTGTCAGTGTCGTAGGTACAAAAACATCAATATAAAAAGTTTATAAATTAGTAATTTTTTAAAATAGTGTACTTATATAGAAATAAACACACAATATGCGTTGAGATTGTGCAATTTTACCGTAAGATACGTTGGGAATAAATCTTTAGGCACAGTCATACCAGAATGAAATTATTTTTGTTGTTGTCTATTGACATGGTAATTTCCTTTTTTGTTAAGCTTTATGATTTCTTATGCTTGATGTGTTGTTTATTGAATTATGAATTATGTTAGTAATGCTTATTTTTATAAGTTCAAACATGGACTATATTATGACTATAATATTTATTTTATTAGTGGCATCTTAGGGGCTTGAGAAATTTCCAAAGCAAACAGTTAAGATATTTTGTCCATCTTCATCACCACCTTTGTGTGTTTTCTTCATACAACATGGAGTTTTCATGACGCCCGTGTAACTTAATTAGGATGTTATATGGATATTGTAGAGGGGGCTTGAAGGTAATCCTGAGATTAGGGATAATTCCCTAATTAGCAACAGTGTTTGGGATTAAGCAACCGAGGCAGCTCAAGCGTGGCAACTCAGCGAGGCAGCTTAGCGTGGCAACTTATACTTTAGCTTGTTGTGTTAGTCATATTGTATCTTTGTTTATTTTGACTGTAAGTTATAGCAGTTGTAATGATGTAACGAGAATAATAACGAGTTTTAGTGTGAGGTCAAACGGTACTCGCGAGAGACCAAGCTTGGCAGGGCCTCGGAGAGATTTCATGCTCTATTGAATGACCTCGCCATGGGAACTTTAGAGGGACTTGGTTTGGAGGATTGAGAAGCCAGGCACCATTTGGGCTTGTCCTTACCATCTTATATACACCTGGTAAAACACCGAAGGACCCTGACCATGGAACCTCGGGCGGATCAACTTGGAGTTCCATCGGGTGTTGAGTTGTGAACCAAACAACCCTCTACTTAATGTCACATCTACTATAGGTAATGTCACTATCCAGTTAAATAATGTCAGATCTGCACTTGAGTAAACCATTGTAGTATTTAGGGCTGTCAAACAGTTGGTGAGCCACCTCTGTGACAACAGCCCCCTGGCGCACAGTGGTTAGGCAAAAGGCATGTTTTGGCATTTAATGCTTATGACGTAGAGACAACTAGTGGATCAGGCATTTAATACTGTGACATAAAGTATGAGGGATGTCTTTCATAGTCTTTAATGATAGAGTTGCCTTAGGGAGGGTGTGGGGGCTATTTAAGGACCCCAACCAACTTTGAGGAGAGGATGATCTTTTGAGAGTTTAAGAAGTTATTACTAGAGAGATACACATCAAAGAGAGTTATTACAAACCATAGGTCTTATTAACTCACCATTGTCATTTATTACGAAGCTTTTAATACGTGATAGGGATTCTTGAGGGTGTTTGGTGTGTTTTCCTTCCTGCCAAGCTCTATCTAGGGGTGATTACTTCTCTATCCCTCTAGCTAAGTTACTTATAAGTTCATTACTATCTTCTGAGTTATACACGAGAGATTTATGAGTTTAAACTGAGTCTATCTTCATTAAGTTTGTGTTTGCATGTCCTATCATTAATCCAAGGTTCTAGCTAATTAACTTATCATTACCATACTCAAAAGGGGTTACGCCTCCATCATATCAAAACTAACCTCTTACATTTGGCGACTCTGCTAGGGAGATACTGCAATGCCCCCCACAAAACGGTTTACGGGGGGCTGGGGGGACTAGGCCCCTCTTCTTTAACTCCTTGCACTAAAACATTTTCTTATTAGGAAATAAGCAGATACAACACACCTTAAGAGAGGGGGAATAAGAAATAAACAATGCACACGTACCTCAGATCCAGAAGGAGAACGAGAAGGTATAACCACTAGTGGAGGTGGCTAGGAGGCAGCAGTTGAAGGAGCTGGGGATGAAGGTTTCTCAAGCGTCTGTTTCTTTTGAGACTTGGTACCCAATGCTTTCTTCCTTGAGCTCGTTGCACCACCACTTTCAGGTACCCTCGACCTTCTTCTCCTTTTTTCGGTGGCTCACTGGGATCAACCACGATCGTGGGAAAAGCATTCGAAGGAGGAACGACGACAGCGTACCGTTGGAATTCAGCATTTATTCTTTCAACCTCATCTTGAACCTCCCTCCTCAACTCTTCAACTACCTCTGGAGACATAGGAGGGGGAACGGAGGCAATAGGAAATGCCTTAAAAGGAGTTTGTGCTTGAACTTGGGGCTTAGACTTCGAGGACTTGGACTTCTTGGCCTTTTTAGCAGGTGGCACAGAGGGCCCTTCTCCCGTTGTAGCTTTGGTCGAAGGGGTGGTTTATTTGGGAGCTACAACGGCCTTGGGTTTCATGGCGATAGTTGGGATCATTGGAAAATTAAGGGGTAGATCCTGGGGACATTATTTAATGGTTTCACTTAAGGGAAACTCAACCTCAAGCATGGAGTTCCCCTTAAGACCCAGTTCAAAAGAAGAGAAAGAAAGGAATGGGGGATATTGAGGGGAGGACTGTACTCACGAATCATTTTCAACTACTCCAAATGGAACTTGGTGGAAAAGGAGGTAGATACGTCTCCCATCCTAGTGGCACTAGGAAGGGTGATATGGCCATCGATGGTGGACATCACACCAAGCAACACGTTTGCAGTATAGAAGGTACATGCTTCAGTGAAAGTGGCCCTTAGGTGGTTGTGTTGAAACACAGGTCGAGGGGCCCCCTGATCAAACCCGAACTTCCTGCTACATCTGTCAGGGTTGTAGGTCTTTGAGGTATACCCCCATTTAGTATAGGAAGAAAGAAACCTGGGGGTAAATAGAAGAACCATGGCTTGTGAGGGATCTTCCACAACTGGGATGAACTTGACTGTTGTGGCTACAGAAGGAAAGAAATCCCAACTGTGGACAAATGTAGACTCACTACATGGCCTCATCACAAAGGAGTTTAAAACATCAAAAACTTTCATTATCTCCTTTCGACTTTGCTTTTTTTGAAAACATAGGAGGCGTGGGGGCTTGATACTACCCACATGTAGAGGAATAGACTTGGTGGTGATGGAAGGAAAACGGGTGTAAATAACGCCCCTCAAAATGATGGTGTTGGCAAAGTTGGACAAGTTATAACGGCCCAGCGATCGTGTCATGTCTATGTGGGTTCGATCTAACTAGGTATATATAGAGACCCCAAGGTGATGGCGGCCAGAGGAAGGTTGAACCCCCTAGCCAAACGAATGGAAATATTTATCACATCCTTCCTGTGCTAATCATTGGGTTTCCCAGCCAGGAAGAAGCGTGAAAGAAATACAAGTATGTAGGCTGGTAGTTCCAGGGATGTACCTCTACCTCAGCCCCTTATAGCAATGACATCCTTCGGGGTCTAAGCTTCAAAAAAATAGTTGATGAGGGGAGTAAATGTGGCTTTGTTCGAGGAACCAGTGCAACTGCAGCAGATCTGATCCAGCTGAGCTCGTTCAGCAGCCTCTTCGGCATCCAGAGCCTCATCGTGGTAGGTTAACTAACCCATGGGATCAAACCCAAGGAGTTCACAGACGTCTTCCAGTATAATGATGAACTCCCCCATATAACAAATAAGGTGTGAGTTATGATGATCCATTAGGAAACTAGCACTTGTAACGCTGCATTGTGCTTAGAGAGGGTGAACTCCCCAATCCAGTAGGATCGATGCAGCCCAGCCTTTGCAAGAGCAGCAGCGTGAGATCTCTGCCTATGTGTATCCAAGGCACTAAAATGGGCTGGTGACCCCCCAGGTGTTTAGAATTCAATGTGAGAATAGGGGAAGTTACCACGGTCCAGACGAAAATGTAGAGTCTCCTCGGGTGGAAGATAACCCCACTGTGATGAATCCATTTACTCATCACCCAACAGTAAGGGGTCAAACTAAGATGAGAAATGGAAAGTATCGCATGCATTAGAAAATTTATCATCTCCGTCAAAGATGGGCGCCCGACGATAGAAGCGTAGTTTCTCTTAATGAGCAGCATTCAGGGCAGCGTCGCTAGAGGCGGTAGCAGCGCCAGCAGTGGCAAAGGGGGAGCCTGGCTGAGTGGTGGTGGCAACCTTAGAAGTACTTAAAGAAGCCATAATAGAGTGGCGATAAATGGTATATCTGAGTAGGAAGGTCTACGAACAAGGAGGGAGGATCACAACCATGGGTGGTGGCGCAACAGATGAGAAAGGGGGATAATGAGTAAAGAACTGGAAAACAATGGAGGTTTTCGCATAGGTTTCTCTATCTAAGGAATACGGGAGATTGAAGAAGAAGAAGAAGAAGAAGTAAAGATAAGGGTTTAAAATAGAAGAAACATTTGAAGCCTTTTAAACCTTTTAAACTTGTCTTTTTGAGTTTTCCACCATCGCACGTGCAAGGCCACCTCTAATCATTTCAAATGAACACGTGGCACTTCGGGAAGTGTTTTGACAGCTGAAAAGATAGCGCTACGTCAATTATGAAGTGACAACTGTGGAATATAAAGGGTTGCCTTCCTAAGCAAGTTCAAGTTTTGGGGCCAAATTTTTTTCAGACATATCCAGTAACTCCCAACGGAAAAAATGTCCCAACGGTTCAAAAAAGATACGATGTCCCCTCGCCACAAGTTCAAACATTGTTCTAATGGTGACTCAGCTACATCGGGGAGAATTTATGCTTTTTCGAACATAGCGAAGAATTGCAAGGGAGAATTTCACTTACCAAGAATTAAACCGAGTATTTAAGAAGGTTAGTAGGCCTTTCAGGAGAATTTCAAATAGTAAAGCCAGAACGGTTGAGGCTCATCGTGAGGAAAAAGTGGCGATGTCCCTTCGCCCAAGCACCAATAATTCATGGCACTTCGGATCAGGTACATCGGGGAGAATTTACTTTTTCCTGGATATTCTAACGCTGCGATTATAACTAAGGAAAGGAGGCTAGAATTTTTTCACATTGAGAGGTTTCCTCGGATCGAGAAGCTTTCGTGCAGAAATTTCTTATTCCCATAATAAATCTCTCCATGAAGGGTCAAATGTAGAGGGGGCTTGAAGGTAATCCTGAGATTAGGGATAATTTCCTAATTAGCAATAGTGTTCGGTATGAAGCAACCGAGGCATCTCAAGCGTGGCAACTCAGCGAGGAAGCTTAGCGTGGCAACTCATACTTTATCTTGTTGTGTTAGTCATATTGTATCTTTGTTTATATTGACTGTAAGTTGTAATGGTTGTAACGATGTAATGAGAATAATAACGAGTTTTAATGTGAGGTTAAACGGTACTCGCAAGTGACTAGGCTTAGCAGGGCCTGGGAGAGCTTTCATCCTCTATCGAATGACCTCATCGTGGGAACTTTATAGGGACGCGGTTTGGAGGATTGATAAATGAGTCACCATTGGGGCATGTCCTGACCATATTAGATACACCTGGTAAAACACCGAGGACCCTGAATGTGGAACCTCCGACGGAGCAGCTTGGAGTGCCATCGGGCATTGAGTTGTGAACCAAACAACCCTCTACTTAATGTCACATCTATTGTAGGTAATGTCACTAGCAAGATAAATAATATCATATCTGCACTTGAGTAAACCACCATGGTATTTAGGGATGTCAAATAGTTGTTGAGACACCTCTGTGACAATAGCCCCCTGACGCACAGTGGTTAGGCAAAAGGCATGTCTTGGAATTTAATGTTTATGACGTGGAGAAAACTAGTGCATTAGGCATTTAATGCTGTGAAATAAAGTATGAGGGATGTCTTTCATAGTCTTTAATGACTGAGTTTCCTCGAGGACGGTGAGGGGGCTATTTAAGCACCCCAACCACCTTTGAGGTGAGGATGATCTTTTGAGAGTTTAAGAAGTTATTACTAGAGAGAATACACATCAGAGAGAGTTATATTACAAACCAGAGGTCTTATTCACTCATCATTGTCATTTATTACGAAGCTTTGAATACGCGACAGGGATTCTTGAGGGTGTTTGGTGTGTTTGCCTGCCTAACAAGGTGTATCTAGGGTGCTTACTTCTCTCTCCCTCTATCTAAGTTACTTCTAAGTTCATTACTATCTTTTGAGTTATACACGAGAGATTTGTGAGTTTAAACTGAGTCTATCTTCATTAAGTTTGTGTTTGCATGTCATGTCATTAATCCAAGGCTCTGGCTAATTAACTTATCATTACTGTTGATGTAAAAAACTAGATCGCTCTAATTATTCAATCACAGATAAATAAATAAGACAAAGACTTTTAAAGTGGTTCGGCTAGGAATAAAGCCTACGTCCACTGTTATGTTATTGCTGAGTGTTTGTGGAATTCTTGATTACAAGTTCTCTCAAGAAATTCCGGTCCCTTTGAATGGGATTGATACAAGGTATTTATAGATTCAAGGATGTACATGAAAGGTCCAATACATTAAATGATATACATATGAATGGGTAATACATTTAATGCAGCGTGTGCGTCAAGAATCTAATGAATAGTTGAACAGTTGTCCGTCTGATAATTGATGACACGGCCGAGGTGCAGTTCGGACCGCCTTAGTTGCTCGTTGATCAAGAGTTCCTCGGAGTGCTTAGAGTATCTCGGGATGATAGAGTTCCTCGGATGGAGTTCCTCGGCATGATAGAGCTCCTCGGTGTATTCTCGTTGCTCGGTACTAACCATGGTTGTTCAGTAAATGATCTTCCTCGCTGTTATTGTGCCACGTAGATTGACACGTGTCTTCATACTATTCGTCCACATCAGCATATTAATTTTGGTATCAACAGAAGCCCCCAATGTTTCATATTTCGAACTTTGAGGAGTATGGGACATTCTTTCTCGGTATATGGTAATATTAAATGACCTTCCTGGGTTTTAGGAGCATTGTATTCAAATTTCCTTCTCATTTCGCAGTTTCTGCCTTTTTACAAGCGCTTCGATCTTCGTGCAACTTTTGTCTTTTTAGCCGCCGGAAGTTCAGTAGTTTCTTTTTAGTAATCATTTCTTTCGCCGCTTCCCAATGCAAAGTATTTAAACTCCTTTGGTAACCATACCGTCGTCTACACTTTCCATTTTTCTGCATTCAAGTTTTCTATTCTCTTCCTCTCTCTTGTGTGTTCATCATTGTTTCCGTTCGTTGTCAACATATCTCCTTTCTTTCTGTAAGATCTTCTTCCTTTCTTCTGCATCTCTTTTATTCAATATGGTTTATATTGTTGAATCTGCTGAGAAATTTCGTTCTGACTTTTCCATTCCTTCTTGGGTAACTCTAGAGGTTCTTTCTGAGCCTTTAGATTACTTTCGATTGGCTGAGGGACATTGGTTCCCCAGTCTTTTCATTGCTGAATGTGGTTTTTCTTTTCCCCCAAACCCATTATGTCTTGAGTTTTGTCAATATTTTGATCTTGTTCCTGCAAAAATAGCCCCCAATTCATGGAGAATAATTAACGGGGTGCACAAGTTAAATCTAACTCATGGGACTCGTATAGGGATCCCAGAAATCATGTACTGCTATAAATGGGCCACTTTAGATAATGTTTATTATTTAAAAACTAGGTTTTTAAATAGA
The DNA here is from genome assembly GCA_949130495.1 of Sambucus nigra. NCBI lineage: Eukaryota > Viridiplantae > Streptophyta > Magnoliopsida > Dipsacales > Adoxaceae > Sambucus > Sambucus nigra. The sequence continues at coordinate 540,516,409 of OX422212.1, forward strand.
GCCCTTGTAGTTAACCTCCCTGATTCAAATAGAGATTATTTTGAGCATGGGTTGGTCATAAAAAATTGGCAACACGCGCCTTTATCTGGGAATGAAGTATACAATGGTCCCAGATGCCCCCCATACGGCAATGGGATAGGTTTATTTTTCATTTTATTTTACTTATGAAATTGCGTTTTCATCATGTTTGACAAAATGTATGACTGAGATTTATGTATTTATTTGCAGTTGATAGTAAAAGAAAAACTCCAAAAGAGTCGGAAGTGAATATCAAGCATTTAAAACTTATCTGGAATTTGCACAAGACAATTGCAGACGAGCATATTAGGTCTGCATCATATTTGTTGCAGTATAAGAGCTACACAACCTCTTATACTGCTCGCCCTGTTGAACCAGCCTCAACACCAGAAAGTTCATCTTCAGATTCTCATATTCCCCTATCTCAGAGAATGGGCAAGAAAAGAGCTCCTCCTGCTCTATTTGGTGAAATTTCTTCTGCTGTTGGAGCAAAGAAAGGCAAAATTGATGTCCCAGAGGGGACTAAAAAAGTAGATGTTAGTTCCTCCAAAGTTGCCGAGAAGCCCCCAGTGGCCCCGAGCAAGAAAAGTGCTAGTGCTGATGTAATTACAATATCTCCGACCAAGACTTCTTCCTTGGTTGATGCTGCTGACCCTCCTTTGAAGAGATTGAGGAAATCATCTTCGGTTAATCTTGCTGGAACTGCATCTTCTCTACCCGTTGGTGGTAGTAGTGTTTCAAAAATCATTCTTCCGAGCTCTTCAACGAGCTCAGTTATACCCGAGGTTCTCGGGGTTGATGAAAAGATTCCTAGGGATACACTGACATCCTTAGCTGCTCGCCATCTTTCTTCAGTAAATTTCTCATACCTTTGGTCTTTCTTTCTTTTTCTTGATTTCTTATATTTGTGTTGACTCTATTGTTTTTCTTATCTTTCAGCTGGTGAACTGTTTCAATACCATCGTGAAAAAAGATCAAGCTATTAAAGCTTCTAGTTCCTCGTCCGATGTTGACGATGCCCTCTTGGGTTTAGCCCAATCTGTGAAAGAATCTCGCCAGCAGTACGTCGAGGAGAAAGCTGCCTGGGAGAAAAAATTGGCTGCAGCTGAGGCTGATAAGATGAAGATGGCTGAAACCTCCAAGAATTTGGAGGAGAAGGTGAAAAGCTTAGAGGTCAATCAGCAAAAATGCGATGACCAACTGAAGAATGCAGAAAAAGAACTATCTATCTTGCGAGACATCAAAATCCAGAAAGAACAATTGGATGTCAAACTCTCCTCGGAGAAGTTGAAAAGAAAAGCTGCAGTTAGGAAACATTTCAGTGCTGGTTGGGAAAAAGGATGGGATAAAGGGATTGCAGCTATGACATCTCAAGTCAAATATGGGGAATTGAAATACTTCTATGATGGTTGGGTAGCTGCTCTACAAGAGCTAAAAATCCAAGACGATTCTGAGCTATTCCAAAGGCATCTCCCTGGTCCTCCTCCACCAATTGTGGAAGAAGAAGAAGATGAACCTGCTTCAGATGAATCTTCCATGGCTGTGGATGTCCCAATCTCTGCTTCTCAACCCTCTGTCATTGAGGATATTTCTTCTATGCCTCCTCCTGTCGAGAAGATTTCTGCCGATCAAGCTGTTGTTATCACCGAGCAACCGAGCTCCTCGTCCCAGCCTCCCGAGAAAGTCTTGGGAGACAAGGAAAAGGTGTGAAGTTGTTCGGTATCATTTCTATCTTTTATCATTTGTAATCGAACAATGTAATCCTTTTATGATCTAATAAAATACTTCTTTACTCATCGCTGTTATTGATGATTCTTTGTTGATTGTTGTCTTTTTCTTGTCTTTAGTTTGTTGCTAGAATGGAACTAATCTCTTCTCATGATACCGAGCTGATGCAGCAATGTCACCAATTCTATAGGGCTGGTCATACAGACCTTAGTTCTTCTGAAATTGCTGACATTCTTGGTCATGATGCTTCAGAACAGGCGATTGAGGCTTATCGATACTTGAAAGATTTACTCGACCGAGCTGTAGCTAACAATGTCGCTTATTATGATTTGATTGAAGAGCTGCATTGTTCCTTAAAGGATCTCCAAGGCCAGCACAATGAATCGATGGCTTCATTACACGAGGAATATGAAAATAGATATCAACAACTTTCCTCTGATACAGGTCATAAAAAGATCATTGCTGCATATGACATTAGGGAAAGGACCCTAAAAGGTGAAGTTGAAGCCTGCCGACAAATTGCCGAGATCCTGGAATAAGAAAATAATAGTCTGCAGAAAAGATTGGCTCAATATGAATCCGTTGCCTCCTCTTCCACTGCATTAATACCAGTTACTGATGAAGGTTTTTCGTTTCTAGAGGTTGAAAACGCCAAACTAAGGCAAGAGTTGGATGACTTGAAAAAGTCTATTATTCCTGTGACTGCTCGGGGACGAGGAAGGAGTTCTCGGGGACGAGGAAGAATCATCGAGGAGCAAAATTCTCCAGTTGCTTCTCGGAGCCGGTCAAGAGTTCTTAGCCGCAGTGTTGAAGAATCTCGTACCCAATCTACTCTGGAAACTCAAGCATTCCAACTGAATGTTAAGGATCGTGCTCTGTCTGATTAGTCTAAGAAAAACTTATCTTTAGAGGATCAATTGGCTGCGATGAAGTCTGCTCTGAATAATAAAGATGCTCTTATCAAGAACTTTCTCGAGCAAGTAGATAGATTAACTTTCCAATTCCATAAACAGCCTCGGGAGTTCTGGAATGCAGGCTATAATGAAGCTCTTTACCATTTGGATGATCGCCTTGAAAATGCTAACAACGAAGGTTATAAGCAGGGATGGTTGAACGCCTTGGGTGTATTAAAATTGGAACGAGGTCATTATTTATGGGATTATCATGCTCCTGGATTGCTAGACTTGCCTGTTCCTCCCTATAAATTGGATATGGCATGGATTCCTGCTCGTTCCATTCCTCGGAGTTTGATCTCTAAATATCTTGGTGATTATAACCTTCATTCTCAAGTTGAAGTATCTCGTCCTGAGCACCTGTTGGACACTCCTACAATAATGAATGTCAGAATGCTGAAGGACATGAATTTTATTAATTCTCCTCTTTGTCTAGAGGATCCTCCTGCCGGCGAGGAACCTGTGTCAAAGGATAAAGGAAAGAAACCAATAGAGTAGGAATCTTTAATATAATAGTTAGCACATACATGTAACATGTAATACATTTTTATCTTAATGAAAGAATTTCATTTTCTGTTTTTCCAATAGCTATTTTTCTGTTTGCAAATTATATGGTTCATCAACCAACTTAGAATTTATAATAAGCATAAATTGTCCAAAATTGTTTCCAACCAACCAAGGTGGATAAATAATGTTTGTCGACCAACCACAGTTGATGGGTTTCTATCCCCGACCAGCCATACTTGGTTCAATTTTCAAATATAAACATGTGTCCGACCAACTAAGGTCAATACTTTTGTCCTCGTCGACCAACTACAGTTAGTAGGTTTTTATCCCCGACCAACCATACTTGGTACAGTTTGGAATATTTTTTTCTTCAAAGAACTTTTTGTAATAATGTTACCTTCCGACCAACATAAGCTGTAATGCGAGAGTATATAAAGTCTTACCAACCGTAGTTGATCATGCTGGTATACACCTCCTAATCAAAGGAGTAGTAGGGTTCTTTCGAACTTTTTGGCTCCTTGGAGCATGTCCTCCTAACCAAAGGAGGTTGGCTACTTATAGCACTTTTGCTCCGTAGAGCGCTCCGTAGAGCTTATCCTCCTAACCAAAGGAGGTTGGCTACTTATAGCACTTTTGCTCCGTAGAGCTTGGCTCCGTAGAGCATGGCTCCGTAGAGCATGGCTCCGTAGAGCTTGGCTCCGTAGAGCAGTCTTCTTCTTGTTATCAAGCAGTGTAGTGTTCAACACTAATATTCCCCGAAAAACTTTCAACAGAAAGAAAATGGTGAACCATCCTCGTTTTATTCATAATGAAGGAAATACTTTACATTTTACATCACTGATAATACTTTCGCAGGTGTTCAGCATTCCATGCATTCTGAAATTCTTCTCCTTCTAGAGTTGCTATTCTGTAGGTTCCAGGTCGAACAACCTCTGTAACTCGGTAAGGTCCATGCCAGTTTGCTTCCAGTTTATTCTGTTTCTGAATGACTTTCTTCAGCACATAATCACCCTCCTTCAAATCGCATTTCTTCACCCTTTTGTTGTAGAACAGAGCTGTTCGTTGTTGATAAGCAGCATTCCTAATGGCTGCCTCTTCTCTTACTTCTTCGAGCATATCCAAATCCATTCTTCTCATCAAGTCACTGATCGGAGAGTTGAAATTCAGCACTCTATGCGTTGGGAGACCCAACTCGGCCGGTATCACAGCCTCACTTCCAAATGCTAGCATATATGGTGATTCTCCAGTTGCTGCTCGGGGAGTTGTTCGGTAGGCCCATAATACTGATTGGAGCTCATTAATCCAATTTGCTTTAGCTTCACTTAGCCTCTTTTTCAACCCATTTAGTAATGTTCTGTTCGTCACTTCAGTCTGTCCATTGCTTTGGGGATGGCCTGGTGCTGAATGAAACTTTAAAACGTTCGACTGATGACAATAGGCAGCAAATTCTTCATTATCAAATTGTGTTCCATGATCTGTGATGAAAGCATGAGGGAGACCATATCGACAAATGATATTCTTCCATACAAACTGGTATACCTTCTCGTACGTCATATTGATAAGAGGCTCAGCTTCCACCCACTTAGTAAAATAATCCACTGCAACTACGAGATACTTGAATCTTCCTCGGGTGGTCGGCAGTGGTCCAACCAAATCAATTCCCCACATGGCAAATGGCCAAGGGGAAGTTATTGGTGTTAGCAATGCTTGTGGAGTTCGTCGGATGGAGGAAAAACGTTGGCACTTGTCACATTTCTTGGCATAGGCTATACAATCAGCCCTCATTGTCGGCCAGTAATATCCCTGTGTCATCACTCTTTGTAAAAGTGTTCGACCTGCTACATGAGCTCCACAAGATCCTTCATGGATTTTTTCAATCAATTCTTTCACCTCGGTGGGATGTACACATCTCTGCAAACCTGCCATAATTCCTCGTCTATACAAAATACCATTAGTTAATACATACCGAGCAGCTTTATACTTCAGTTTCTTGGCAGCGAGTTTGTCCTCCGGCAATTCGCCCTCTTCAACATATTTCCTGATTGGATCCATCCAAGATGGTCCTAAATCAAGGGTAATCACATTCGTTGTCAGATCTTCATCTATGCTCCGACCTTCTAATACTTCAATCGGTATGGTTCTTCGCATCTCGGTACGAGTAGCTGATGCTAGTCGGGCCAGTGCATCTGCTTGTACATTCTCCATCCTCGGTATTCTCACCAGTTGAATGGCATCAAATTCTGTCAACAATTTCATCACCTTTGCATGATATTTGATCATTAAGTCTCCTTTAACCGCGTATATTCCCATCATCTGATTCACAATTAATTGAGAATCACTGAATACCATCACTTGTTGTGCTTCCATAGTTTTTGCTAGGCTAAGACCTGCTATCATGGCCTCATACTCCGCTTCATTGTTAGAGGCTTTGAATTGGAATCGCAAAGCATATTCCATATCAATCTCGTCTGGAGTGATCAAAACAATTCCTGCTCCACAACCAGCTGTGCAGGATGATCCGTCTACATATAATCTCCATGTAGGTATTTCGTCTTCAAATTTCTTATCTGTCAGAGTTCCTCGATAAAATATCTGCTGTTTTCTTCCATCATCCCCCGGTATCTTTCGCTCCTCGTCAGTCATCTGCTCGTACCCTTTTACCAACCGTGGTTGGTCTGAGTTTGAATATAATGATTTCTCTACATCCACAAGTCCTTTTACCAACCTTGGCTGGTTTGGACCTATTTCTGCTGATCCTGTATCGTCCACAGGTAGGTCAGCAAATGTTTCTGTTGATCCTGTATCGTCCACAGGTAGATCAGCAGATGTTTCTGTTGATCCTGTATCGTCCACAGGTAGATCAGCAGGCACCTTTTGCTCCTCGGGGGTATCAGGGTATGTGAACTCTGCTATAAAATCTGCTACAGCTTGCCCCTTGAATGATGATCTGGGCTCATACACAATATCATATTCACCAAGTTCTACTGCCCAGTACATCAGTCTCCCTGATTTTTCTGGCTTATGGAGGGCTTGTCTCAATGGCATATCAGTATAAACGATGACGGTATGGGCTTGGAAATATGGCCTCATTCTTCTACTTGCTTCAATTAGTGCCAATGCCAATTTTTCTAGCTTTGGGTACCTGATTTCTGCACCTCGGAAAGCCTTACTTGTGTAATAAATTGGCTTCTGGACTCCATTCTCCAATCTGATCAACGCTGAACTGACTGCGTTCTCTGATACTGCCAAATACAAATACAACTTTTCTCCTGTTATTGGTCTGGACAACAGTGGAGGTGCTCCCAAGTATTTCTTCAAGTCTTGAAAAGCTTTTTCACATTCCTCATTCCATTCAAAGGTTTTTCGAAGTGTTTTGAAGAATGGTATGCATTTATCAGTTGCTCGAGATACAAATCTGTTGAGCGCTGCAACTCGTCCGGTAAGACTCTGCACTTCTTTCTTCGTCGTCGGAGATCGCAGCCCTAGAAGAGCTTTGATCTTATCTGGATTTGCCTCAATACCTCGCTGATTGACGATGTATCCGAGGAACATTCCTTCTTGTACTCCAAAGGTGCACTTCGTCGGGTTAAGCTTCATTTGGTATTTATCCAATTGATCAAAAGTTTGACTCAAGTCAACCAAATGATCAGCAGCTTTCTTGCTCTTAGTGAGCATGTCATCGACATAGACCTCCATGTTGCGGCTGATTTGTTCGGTAAAAACCTTGTTCATCAACCGCTGATATGTTGCACCTGCATTTTTTAAACCAAAAGGCATAACATTATAACAATAAGTTCCCCTAGGGGTAATAAAAGAAGTACTTTCCCTGTCTTCAGGTTTCATTTTGATCTGGTTGTAGCCAGAGTAAGCATCCATGAAGCTGAGTAGCTCGTGTCCCGAGGTAGCATCCACCAGTTGATCAATTCTGGGCAATGGAAAATGATCCTTGGGGCATGCTTTATTGAGATCGGTGAAATCGACACACATTCTCCATTTGTTGTTTTTCTTCTTTACCATCACCACATTACCCAACCAATCTGGATATTTTACATCTTCAATGAATTGGGCTTTCTGGAGTTTCTCGACTTCCTCCTGTATGGCCTGGTTCTTCTCGGGACTAAACACCCTTCTTCTCTGCTTTACAGGTTTAATCTCCTTATTCACATTGAGTTTATGACATAAGAAGTTCGGATCTATTCCTGGCATGTCTTCATGACTCCAAGCAAAAGTATTTTTCCTATTCTTCAAGAAAGTTATCAACTCCTCTTTTATTGACATATCCAACGATGAACCTATCTGGGTTATTCGTTCAGGATGTTCGTCGTCCAGAATAACATTTTCTGTAGATTCTACCACTTGCCCTTTCACAAGTTGGGACTCATCTCTAGGATCAAGAGTTTCAATTTCTGTACATTCATCCACTTGATAAGTAGTAGTCTTTTTCATCGATCCTTCTAGTTCTTCTTGCTCGGCCGATGAATAATAGCATTCCCGAGCTACTTTTTGATCACCTTTCACCACTCCAACTCCAAAATTTGTTGGGAATTTCAAACATTGATGTACTGTAGAAGGAACGGCTTCGAACTTCTTCAATCCAACTCTTCCCATGATGATGTTGTAGGCCGATTGCACATTCTTATCCATCATAAAGAATCGTATTCTTTCTGTTCGACAAACAGGCCAGGTTCCAATGAATATATCCAACTTGATCGTCCCAAGTGGAAAAACTTTCTCGCCAGCAAAACCCAGAAGGGGTCTGTGATAAGGTTCCAATTGAGATAATTTCAAATTCAGGCTATCAAAGCATGAATAGTACATGATGTCTGCCGAACTACCATTGTCTACCAACACCCTTGAAATGATCACGTCCTTCATTCTCATTTTGATCACCAAAGGATCATCATGAGGGTAAAGAACACCTGCCAGGTCATTTTTTGAAAAACCAATTACTAGCTTCTCTTTGTTTACCTTCCTCGGACGATCATCCTCGGCCAGGTTTATTCGTTGAATATATGAGCAAGCTTGAGCCTCTCCGAGATAAGCTTTTCTTTCTGCAGTAAGGTCTCCTCCTCCTGCATCTCCCCCTGTAATAACGTTACAATGAAATGATCCAAAACGTATGGAAAATACCTCTCGTTCAGGTTTTCTTGGCTTCTTGGGAAGATCGGGGTCATCATCTGGATCCTCTTCATGGTCCTTCCTCTTTTTCTCCTCTGCACGACGAGGAGATCTAGATCTCTCTCTAGTTCTATCATCATTCCTCCTTTCACTTCTGCGATCTACATACTTTGATAATTTTCCTCTTCGAATGAGTGTTTCAATCTCGTTCTGAAGGGCTATACAATTTTTGGTCATATGGCCATGATCTTTGTGAAACTCGCAATATTTGGTCTTATTCCTCATGTCTGGATCTGTCTTCAGTTTCTCTGGCCATTTGATTTCCTCGTTATTCCTGATCTCTTCTAGAACATGATTAATACCCATTTTCAATGGAGTATAATTATCATACTTCTTTAGGGCTTCCAACTTTATCCTGTTATTCCTGGAATGTTTGTCACCACCATTACCTTTCTGATCTTTCTTCTTAGAGTTGTCGACCTCCACTTTAACTTCTTTATCCATATTCTTCTTCGCAGTCATAGCCTCCTCGGCGTTCATGATTTTGGCTGCCTTTGCCATCAATTCCGACATATTTTTAGGCGGATCTTTGGCCAGAGTATAGTATAGCTTGTTAGGCAGCAAAACACTCATCAAAGCAGTGATTGCTGTCTTTTCTTCATAATCTATGACTTCCAACTTCTCGTTATTGAAACGAGTTATGTAATCTCTAGTACTTTCTCCTGATTTTTGTCTAACACTTAGTAAGTGCGCTACTCACTTTACTGGCTTTGCTCCAAAACAAAAATTGCCAATAAACAGCTCGGCTAACTGAACAAAAGTTGAAATCTTACCCCGAGGAAGATTATTATACCATATCTGTGCAGATCCGGTAAGAGTTCCCGAGAATGCTCTACACCTCATCTCGTCGGGGACAGCATAGATATCTGCAGCAGCTTGGTACTGTTCTATATGAAGTACGGGATCTGTCTTTCCATCGTACTTGGGGGTCACTACAGGTGCTTTGAATTTCGACGGTGTAGGGAAATCCACAATGGCTTGCACAAAAGGTGTCCCTTGAACAAAAGTTCTCTGTAAGGGGTTCCTCGCTTTAGCCATTTCTCCCAGTCTATCCTCCAATCGTTGAATGGAACCTTTCCATGCTTCATTCCCTTCCTCGGGCCGCTTAGTCCGAGCAACTGATTGCTCTGACGTAGCTTCCTGAGATTTATCTCGACGAGTAATTGGTCGTGATTGTGCAGATCCTTCTCTCAAACCTGGTGGTGGTCGAAAACTTCCTGATGGAGCCCTAGGTGGACTCATGTTCCTCCTTGGTCCTAACCGACTGAAAGGAGACACCCTGCTTAATCTTTCTAAAGCGCTAGTTCTCTCCGGAGAAAGAGAGATATGTTGATCTGTATCCGTAGCCCGTATTGATGAAGTTCGCCCAGGTTGATAAGAAAAATCATTGGATTCCCCATTGCGATATGACCCAATACGTCTGGATCGTGATTGCCCATGATCAGTCCTTTGCCCTGAATGAGTAGGTACACCGCCTTGAAGAGTTTGAAGGAGTTGCCTCATAGATTCTTGCATGGCGGTTTGTCCTTGAGCCAGATTCGTCATAATTCCGGCCAGATCTGGAAATGCAGATGGATTTGGAAGATTTCCACTATTTCCAGTATTTCGATTACTGGATTCTGGATTATCTGCCATTGATGATAAATGATTTTTATGAAAAACGATAACAACAGTCGTTTCCCACAGACGGCGCCAATCTGTTGATGTAAAAAACTAGATCGCTCTAATTATTCAATCACAGATAAATAAATAAGACAAAGACTTTTAAAGTGGTTCGGCTAGGAATAAAGCCTACGTCCACTGTTATGTTATTGCTGAGTGTTTGTGGAATTCTTGATTACAAGTTCTCTCAAGAAATTCCGGTCCCTTTGAATGGGATTGATACAAGGTATTTATAGCTTCAAGGCTGTACATGAAAGGTCCAATACATTAAATGATATACATATGAATGGGTAATACATTTAATGCAGCGTGTGCGTCAAGAATCTAATGAATAGTTGAACAGTTGTCCGTCTGATAATTGATGACACGGCCGAGGTGCAGTTCGGACCGCCTTAGTTGCTCGTTGATCAAGAGTTCCTCGGAGTGCTTAGAGTATCTCGGGATGATAGAGTTCCTCGGATGGAGTTCCTCGGCATGATAGAGCTCCTCGGTGTATTCTCGTTGCTCGGTACTAACTATGGTTGTTCAGTAAATGATCTTCCTCGCTGTTATTGTGCCACGTAGATTGACACGTGTCTTCATACTATTCGTCCACATCAGCATATTAATTTTGGTATCAACAATTACCATACTCAAAACGGGTTACGCCTCCATATTATCTAAACTAACCTCTTACAGATATGTATTGGAGTCTCATGGTGCTTTCATGAGAATCTGTCAAATTTGAGATGTGTTTAGAGTCCCATTTTTCAACTTTTCTTAGTTTAATTTTAATCAAACTCCACCACCATTCCAAGGCACTGTTGTGTATTATTTTGGTGTATGGCAGTGATTGCACTTTCAATTGATTTTTTTATTATTTATATGTGTTGGGATTTTCTCCGAGCCAAAATGGGTATGCCCATGATGAATTAAGAGCTATAACTAAGGTTGTTGCTATGAAAGAAGTCAAGCAGCGAAGGATAATGCATATCAGTTTTATATATAAATTAGTGGAGTCGATTTTGGCATAGTTATCTATCCAATTCTTATATCTTGGCACCATTTTTTATTAATTGATATTTTTAGCGAAGTTTCTAATAGTCTGAATATTACCCGCGGTCATAGGTGCAATACATAAATTATAGCAGTGGTCTCGGTTTAACATTAGTTCTTAGTATAAGTGAAGCAACGTGCTTAAGATAATTAATGCTTTATAAGATAATTAATTAGAGACTTATCTTAAGCACATGGCCTCAAATTAATTATCTTAAGCACATAGCCTCTACAAGGACACTTTTTGGTTGTAAATAGGGTTATGCAGAAGTCATGGTTAAAAGTAGACAGATGGAATCATGTTACATGATATTTTACAATACAATTTAGTTGTTTCTTTGAATTCCAAACCACATTCCACAGATATTAACAGAATAAATTACCCTCTGTAACATAAAAGGGTGCGACTTTGTTGGAGTGCCAATAGCATATCCCATTTAAAGTCTGAAATAGTTGATGTACTATCTCTTTCCTCTCGGCCTTCATTAAACTAATGAGTCGTCCCTCGGAATGATGCAAAGAAAGCATTGCTAAATGACCTTTATTTTTTACTTGGAAGTGATTCGATATTGAATTTCATTTGCGTCGTTTTTTACAAGCAATAGTTTTACTATTACGTTTCGTGAAATTGTGAGAGTTCATGATATGGGTACTACATTTATCTACAACACATAACTTTTAATTTCATTTATCAGAAAACTCTTTGTGCTTGCCATTACTTTGTGTTAACCTCTATTAAGTAAGCAAGTTCCTTCCTTTTTTCTTCTGGTATTTTCATAGTAGCGAGAAAAGTAGATTCATTTATCTACCATGGTCAAAGCGCTCTAGAGGAAAAAGTGCAAATCGAAAAAATTTAGCTAATGTCTGTGTCCATTGAGCATGTTTTGGTTAATAAGGATAATACGAAAGAGCGGATTATTTTTTTCGCTCCAAGAGGCACTGGCTTCTATTCACTTTTGAGTATGTAGTTCGAGTTTTGTTAAAACTATGAAAACTATGATAATTTCAATATGATAATTGGCATTTGCAACATAATTATCTTATAAAGCATTATATGTGATTTGACTGTATAAATTGAATTGGAGGCTATGCGCTTAAGATAATGAATTAGAGGATTATCACCATGTTTCTCATAAATAATGTATAGATTGAATAAAGTTAAAATACTTGAAACAAAAACCAAAACAGGGGCTGATAGGGAGTAGTCTTCTCATCACTTGATTATTGGTCCGAGGGTAAGATTTTGTCTGGCCGGGGTGAGCAATGGTCTAATAGAAGTGGGGTTTCAATATCTCCCAATATAATTATCATTCATAGAGTATCAAGGTTCTTACAATAAGAGTATATGCATGATATTATTGACTTATACATTAAAATCTATGGTGGCCTTAGTAACATTAGAGGACAAAATAACCTTTAAAATGTTAAGTTCATAATTCAAATGGATAATTCTTATTCTAATAATATGGGGCGTCACCATTGTACGCATCGTCAATATAACATATGACATCACATCATTCCGTTTAGAATTTTCCAAATGAAGATGTGCTCCATGCCATATTTTGAAATTGAATCATTTTTTTCTATGGTTGTTTGCACTTTCATACATATTTTGTTGTGGATGTATCTGAAGGGCCAAAATAAAAACACAGGAACAAATTGGTCTTCTTGGACTGAAACCGTTCCAGGGACGGTGAGCTGCTATTTGCTATTACACACACACACACACACACACACACAGATATATATATATATATATATAATGTTTTCAATATCAAAGATTTACATTTTTTACCTAACAATAGAGATCTCACTTTTCACCCAAGCGTGCCCAATTCCAGCAATGTCTATATGAATGAGCTCACAAGAATCATACATTTGTTGAAATTCATCACAAGATGCTCTATTAGGATGAGATCCATAACATTCATGAGAACCCAAAACAACATTAAAGTCTCCAATAAGAAGTCAAGGTGGATTAATGCTATTTTTTTAATGTAATAAGATCAGACCAAAGCTCTCTTATATGAGTATAGTCAGTAGAGACATGTATAAGCTTGAATGGAGATATTTTGTGCATAATTAGAAACCATAATAGGAGAAAATGTCCTATAATAATGGAAAAGTCCCATCAGTAGAGACATCTATTAGGATGACGTTTGTTTTGTTTCATTTTTTTTTTTTTGTTAATGGGTGTTTCATAAAAGTCCTAGCTCATTACTTCATATAGGGTGTTTATTTATCAAGTTCAATCTCCACTAAAATAGTAAGGTTTCTTTTTTTATAAATTGCATAAGTTTTGTTTCTACTAAACCAGTAGTTATTATATGTTTTTAATTTTTTGCAGATTTTCTACACTGTTGTTGTTTCATTTTTATGGTTAATTGCTCTGGTAACTTTGATCCTACTCCCATGGATGAATGCTCTCCTATCAGTGATGTCTATCAATCTAAAAACATCTTTTATGTTCGGATGATACTTAAGCATCTGAAAAAGAAGAAGAAATTGAAGATGAGAATGACAAGATACGTCTGGTCGCTTTTGACAATGCGTGCTTTAGGTATGACCTTCCTCGACATCACATTAGTGCATGAGCTACAAGTTTGAGTTCATTAATTTTGAGGACATCCATCTAAGGGTTAGAAGCGGCACAAATCTCACGGCCTATAACAATATGATATTTATATTCTCAAATAAGTATACATTACATTTATTATTTATTTAATACTTCAAATTTCATTATGTTAAACAGATTTTTGCAAATTGTTAACTACAATGAGCAACATTGAATGACTACATCGTTATATATACTATATTATTGTGTTAATACAAGTGAAAATTCATCTAACATTATTGCTAAATAGGTTTATCCAGAAATGCTTACATAAAGCAAGGTGTTTGGGTTGACAAAGCATTGGAGTTCAATGATCAAGTCAGATTTTCAAAACTTTTAGATAGCAATTGTCATGATATTAACAATATTTAATACATACAAAGGTACTTATCATCAACAAATGCAACAAAATTTGTCCAGGACTCAATATCCTTTCTATTGAAAACTTAACTGATGTGGGATATAAATATTCATTGCTAAAAACTAACATTGCCAATATTTATTATCTTTTAATAAAAAACACATTTTTCATAAGTTTTGATGCCTATATAACATAAATGGAGGCCAGGGTTGTTATTGTGTTGGCTACTATCACAGGAATCAATACACGATATGGATGGTATTACACGGCTTGTAAATACTGGAGTAAACGTCTTAAGAAGCTCAACATTGGGGCATTAACATCTGTCATATTCGACAAAAGGTCTAAACAAATTATTTGGGTCTCGATATCTGAATTTTTTGAAAATGACAAAGAGGTAATATAGTAAATCTTTTACGTATTAATTTCAAATAAATTTCTAAACAATTACTATATTATACAAATAATAACAGGAGGATGCCACATGTACTAGAAAAACTTGAGAAATTGATTGGATCCCAGTACATGTTTCACCTCAAATTGAATCGCAATAATTTGGTTAATGCAAAAAGTATCTTACTCAGTGTTGCAGGTCGGTTCGGTCAATGTTCAAGGATGATTACAAAGATGTGGTAATATATATACATATGATTTCCGATCCTATGATTCCTTTAGAAAAAAAGGGTTTCCAACATAAAAAAGTGGTGTGTTGTGCATCTTTATTAAAAAATTCTTCAAAATCAAATGTCTACTAGCAGTTATAATCCTTTGTCATTCTTTTTTGTTGATCCCTTGCCCTGTTTGACTTTTAATTTTATGCAGTCAGCCTTAACGTCCTTATATTGCTTTATATTCATCCACATTCTTATTAAGTAAAAGTTAAAAAGCATTGTGACAACAAGAAACGAAAAAAGAAAAATATTTTTTTTGTGCCTGGATTTGTAGCTTTGTTGCCCTATGTTATACACTCATTTTACTGTATTTGTATATTTGTTTCTCAAACACTACATCCTTCATTTTCTATTGTTATTTCCATTAGAAGTTAAAATTTTATAGAATTTTTTAGTTTTCAGTCATGCTGAAGTAAACAAGTATAGTTTTTACTTATTTATGTTTTCAGTTTTCTCTATCAAGCCTCGAGAAAAAGAAAGAACGGGTAAATGTAAGAGAATGGATTTAGGTACTAATTAACTATATTTGAAAGATGCCATAGGTTGTGGGATCTCCACACACATACTTTGTAACTCCGTCGCACGCATGCTTTGCAGGTTTTTGGGAAGTACATTATTTCTAGATTGGCAATAGGAATCATTATGTGCAAACTAAATATTTCTCAAACTCTCATTGGTTACATAAATGCTTTCACTCCAACATTGCCAGCAATATTTGTGTTTAACCTTTAATTGATCAAGAGATGCATACTTTTTTTATTCTTATTTTTAGTTTACATTTAGAAGTAGCTTAACTCACTGGGAAATTTTAATGTGCATCTTTGAACTTGCATAGAAGCCCCATACATCACTTGGAAATAATTAAACATATTTCAAAGCCCTACATTCATTATAAACCCACCAACCACGCGTACAGTAAGACAATTAAAGGCATATTGATTTGTCTCATAGTCGTGCTAGTATCATAGTCATATTGGTACATATAATCATGTCTTCAGATTTGTATCATAGTCATGATATTAACAAATGCTATTTAAATTGACTAACTATATTCTTTTATTTTGTATCAGGTCGCATTTTAAAAACTACGAACAATCAGTACAGTGGAACACGTGGTTCAACCTCAATTGATATATATGTGATTTTTTTAAGAATTTTGTTTTGTTGAAGTATTTGGAATTTTTGAATATTGTACGATTGGTTGTTACCCCTTAAGCAGGTTGAATAGTCAAATAAACAAAGGAGACTATGTCCATTTTTATTAAATTGACACTTTGTTAATTTGATTCACAATGTGAATTCAATCGATGAATATTATATATTTCATGTTATATGTAAGTTTATTTCATGAATTAAGACTATTTGAATGTTGTTGGACTATTTGTTATTTGTTAAGCATTGTGGATAGTCTGATAAACAAAGGATATTATGACCAATTTTTTGATTTGTTTGGAAATGAAATTTTTTCCTTTTCACAATTACGTAGTTCGAAATTTTTTTCCATTTTGCAATTATCAATGTGCCTTTAGACACAGGCATATCCAAGTGTGTGTGTGTGTGTGTGTGTGTGTGCGCGCGCGCGCGTGTGTGTGTGTGTGTGTGTGTGTGTGTATTGCGCACGCACACGCCCATGAACACCTAAAAAAAGACATTATAGTATTAACACCTTATAATATGAATGGAAAAAGAAACTATTAAATATTAACACATTATAATGTGAAAGGAAAAAAAGTCCCATGAACACCTAAAAAGAGAACTAACTCACATTTAGGATAGTTTTCACTATAGATAGCATCCCATATTCGTCTAGCACGTGGACCACTATAGCCCATGTAGCATTCAAGGTTCAATTGAATATTTACACATGTCATTTCAACTGCAAGTAATAACAACAAATTAACTACAGAACAATCTTAAATTTTAAGCTGCAGCATCTTACCATGATATAATTAACAGAAAACAAACTCAATCTTTACAAATTTATCTCACAACATAACCAATCAGGAAGCCACCGAATCTCATAGCTTATATACATACGTTTGAGTTGAACTAAAAGGGGTAAAACCATTTATTCACAATATGATTATCTATGACACCTATCCAGAATAAATCTATAGATTTTTTTAACCTTAAACATTGAAAAATAATATTA
This sequence comes from Sambucus nigra, assembly GCA_949130495.1. Taxonomy (NCBI): domain Eukaryota; kingdom Viridiplantae; phylum Streptophyta; class Magnoliopsida; order Dipsacales; family Adoxaceae; genus Sambucus; species Sambucus nigra. The sequence continues at coordinate 540,533,288 of OX422212.1, forward strand.
GCACATACCTCACAAACAACCATTTCAAACTCACATTTTGAAAATATATAAACAATAGGTTGCCAAAACACAAACCAATTGAAGCACCTTATACCATTGACTTACTTAAGTCTACATTGTATAAGTGCTCAACTAGTTTGGAAATAGTGATAAAATTTGTTGTCTATCCTAGAATCCAAAAAGCCTCAGAACCTATCTCTCTTATCCCCTTTAATGATCTATGAAGATACAAAATGAATCACACTACACACAATTAGAAGTGCATGCATGTGTTCATATTGCTTAAAATTGAGTGTGTGTTTAATTCCCCTTGTATTGGTGCTTTAATATTTTTTTGGGGAATTTTAAATAATTTTTAAATCCTTTTAAACTTTTTTTAAAAACATTTTTGAATAATTGTTTTTATTAATAAAATTGGTTTATAAAGTTTTTGGGGTTAATTTACCATTTTAGAAACTTCTTTTTTCACTGAATTGTTTGGTTGGGTACGATCTCAAAGTGCTAGAGACTTCAGGGTGAGGTTTTGTAATTATTTTGACGCGCGTGTGAGAGCCTATTAACAGCCAACACTTGTCATCCTCCGAGCTTATGTATTTGTGCTTCTTATGTGAGAGGGCTGGATGCATTATTGTTGATCGTTGGATCATTTGTTATCAAGGGCCTGCATGCGTTCTTGGTTAATCCCAGTGCATACATATGAACCAATCACAATGCTTTTAAGCCACCGCTTTTCTATAACTATTGGATCAAGTCAAAACCCTTGAAGACTTGATCTCAGCCTTTGATTTGCCTCGATCATCCAGAACCTTCCCCTGGCACTATATATACCCTTCCCTTCTCTGCCTTAGAGAACTTTTGGGCATTCGTCTTCCAGAGAGAAAAAAATAAGAGAGAGAAGAGAGAAGTGAGAGAAGAGAGAAAAGAATAGAGATAAGAGAGAGAAAGGGAAACAGTTAGCCAAAACCAAACCCTAACCCTAAACACTTCGTCTCTGAAACAAACCTTCAAATAAACCTTACCCCAAACACAACCTGAGTGTTTGATAGAGAGAGAGAGAGTGGTTTGTTCATATCGTTGATGTAACCTCGTGATTTCTGATCTTGTACACAACTTAAACGTTAGAGTAAAGATCTAGTTTCTTTCTCCATAGAAATATTAGATCTATACTCTGCATGTTATATTTTTCACTAGATCTGCATATTTTCAACTTGGTTTAAGAAAATCATTTATGTTTTGGTTTGAAAAATGTTTTATAGTTTCTGTTTTTACAAAACTTAACCTGACCTAGTTGGATTCGCACTTGGAGGGTTTTCAATCTCCTAAATATTTTCAAAAGAGATTGAGAAAGGTCTTGACCGATTTCTTAAGCAAGATCTCCGTGGAATCTGGGTTATATTTAAAGGTCAAAAGGTTTTTAGTTTTGTAAGAAAGAAAGATAACCAAAATCACTGCATATAGACTTTATATGTAATTTGTATAGGACTGTTTGTAAATCTAAGTGTGTGTGAGTTCATGCATGTGAATAGGATTCACTACACAAACACTTTACACACTACTACACAGGAAGTGTTGTGTTTAAGATCTGAGATCATTGAGTCGACGTAAAGAAGCTAAAGCAAAGGAAGTTAGCAAACTGGAGAACATCATCAACAAATCAGATTTATCAGAAGTTAGAAGGAGTCAAGTGGGGTATATTCCTAAACTTAGAATAGGTTGATTTGTGTGCTTGCATGTTGTATAGTTTGTAACTAATTTTTGTTATTAGTGGACTTTTGTTTTTGTGACTTAGAAGTCACCGTGGATGTTTCCTCTGTTGGGAGAGGTTTTTACCACGTTAAAAATCGTTGTGTTGATTATCTTCATCTACTCACCTCATTCTTTAAGTGTGCTGATTTTTTGAAACTGCCTTAGTTTTAAAACTGATTACACAATCTTAATTAATCTCGTACATAAGTTTCTTTGTAAACAAATCTTGTTTATAATTTTTATTTTCAAAAGAAAAGGGCTTCTCCAACAAACATTCGGAGTTGCTTATACAGTTTAACCTTGTGTTAAACGGCATTAGCGATGTTTTTCAATTGGTATCAGAGCCCTGTTAACTTTTTATTTCAAAGATCTTGTGTTTCTGAAATCGTTTTCTGAAAAACCTAACTATGGACGAGAAGAATGAAAGGTTTGGTAATCTGTCCAGGCCTCCTCTCTTTGATGGAAACAACTTTGCTTACTGGAAAGTAAGGATGGTTGCCTTCATCCAAGGGACTTTAGGAGATGATGTCTGGGATATTATCGAAAATGGATACACTTATCCTACAAAACCAGCCACTGAAGGAAGTGATGAGAGGGTAAAGAAAATCTTAAGTGAATTTACCCAAGAAGAGAAAACCATTTCTCGAAATAACAATAAAGGGAAGAATGCCATTTTTATGTCCATTAATGAGTATGAGTTCAAAAGAATCTCATCTTGTGCCACTTCTAAGGAAGCTTGGGACACATTAATCACTGCCCATGAAGGAGACTCAAGAGTCAAAGCTGCTAAAACCCAAATGCTTATCCAGCACTACAACTCCTTGATCATATCTGACTCTAAATCTTTTGATGATTTTTTACATGAACTTAACTGATATAGTCACTAAGTTGCATGCTAATGGTATTACTTATGATAGAAATGAAATTGTTTCTAAAATCCTAAGGTCATTATCACAAAAGTTCGACAGTAAGAGGTATGCTATTGAGGAAATGAATGATCAAAACCTTACTCCTGAGTTACTCAGTAGCAAACTTAGAACTGTGGAAATGGAATTAGACTTTAAGAAATAATTGAATCATTCTCAAAGAAAACAGCCCAACTCAAACTTGAGTTTTGCCTCCAAGATACCCAAACTTGAGTCTAATTTGACCAACTCTGACTCTGATGAGGAGTGTGATATAGATAAACTAGATAATCAGATTGCCTTAATGTCTAAAAAATTTAAGAAAATTGTCAAATTTCGAAACAAACAGGCAACCAAACAAGGCAAGCCTAATTATCCTACTCTATCTAATCCCAAACCTTATGAGAGAGGACTTGACAAACATCCTAAGGACAACAATTCCAAACCCACTAGAGACCTTAAAAAGATTGAATGTTTTAGATGTGGGAAACTAGGTCACATTGCACACGACTGCAGAGTTAATCTAAATAAATCCAACACACACAATAGAGCCAATGTCTGTAAAACATGGAATGATTCAAGTGACTCTGATGAAGAGGAACTTGAGTCATCTAATGAACTTGACCCTTGCATGTCTTTTTATGCTAAGATCATTTACAATGATGATACTCATGTGTGTGATAATGATGCTCCTACTTCTGCTTGTGTGAATACTGCTTTGATTGGCCTAGATGCTTTATTATCTGAAAATGTTGCTAGTTCTAGTTCCGTGTGTGTGAGTCAAAGTGATCTCGATAATGACGATGCAAATGGGTGCGTGAGTACTAAAACTGAATCGTTAGGGGTCACTACACACACTTCACTTAGCGACTCAGACACTGATGACCTCCCTGATATCCATACCTTGTATGCTAAAACTCTTAAAAAAGGCACTAGACTGGAGAAGACTGTTAGAGACCTGACTAAGAAATTAGATGATCTAAGTCTTATAGTGAAGTTGAATGCTGAAGAATACACTAACCAGTGTCTGACTCATCAATCTGAAATTGAAACTTTTGATCAAAAATTAAAAGAATTGACTAAAACTAATGAAATCCTGGAAATGAAATATAAGGGAACATTATTAGAATTGGAGGAAGCAAAAATAAAGACAGCTACTGTTTTCAAAAAGTTTTCTAAATTTGAAAACAATTCAAATTGCTTTACTGACTTTATTGTTGACTCCAAGACCAATTCTGATGATAGAACCGGTATTGGATTTTGCCCTAAGAACAAACCACATACTACTAAACTTGAACCTATTAAGTTTGTGTCTGGGGGCAAAAGACCAATTGAAACATGTCCAGACTTTCATTTGATTAAAAATGAATTTGATCAAAAACAACAACAGAAAGACATTGGAGAGTCTAGTAATTCTAAGGCTGAGACTGCACTTAAGACTAAATACGTCTTTCCTTTGATCAGAAAGGCTGATTCTACCTATAAGACCATACTCCCTAGGAATATGACTTCTGAACAGAATGCTGTCAAACCTATTTTTAGAAGTTTTCCTAAGGAAATTCATCCCTCAAGCAATCAATATTGCTCCTACTGTGACATTTATGGTCACTCCTTTGAAGGTTCTTATGCTAGGCGTCTAAATACCCCTGTTTACAACACTTCTGTCTACAAGAACTTTAACTATTCTAGGCAAAGTCGTAAAAATTATGTCCTTCCTAGACAACCTGATAAGAACTTGAACTACAGAAATAGAATGACCAAAACTAAGAGTTCATTTAAGAGAAAGGCTCCCAGAAACTTCCCGAAACCAAAAGCTCAATTTTTCCACAATAATAAGTTTGTTGCTCCAAATGTTTTTCGACAAAAAACCGTGTCTCGAAATTTTTTTCAAATGAGGGCAAACTTGCGCAAAATTAAAACTAGAGCTATTTGGGTTAGAAAAGAGGATCTTTTACCCCAAATGAAGTGTAACATTGTCATCACTGCTTTCAAAGCTGAACACACTTCATCTGGTTGGTACTTAGATTCAGGATGTTCCAAACATATGACAGGAGATGAAACAAAACTTCTAAACAAAACCAGGTTTGCTGGTGGGAAAGTAGTTTTTGGTGATGGAGTTTCATCTCAAATCATAGGTAAAGGAACCCTAAAAGAAGAAGGAATTCCTGTTCTTGAAAATGTTCTATTAGTTAAAGGTCTTAAAGCCAACCTCCTAAGTATATCACAATTTTGTGACTCTGACCATATTGTCACCTTTTCAAAGAACAATTGTAAAATTCTAAATGATAAAGGTGAATGCATTATTACAGGATTTAGAACAGCTGACAATTGTTATACTGTCAAGACTAGTTCTGAAACCTGTAACATTATCAGAATGGATGACAATGAGATCTGGCATAATCGTATGGGTCACTTAAGTTATGATATACTTGGTAGATTGTCTAGTCAAGAGATAGTTAGAGGTATTCCTAAAATTAAACCTATTTCCAGTATTATCTGTGGTCATTGCCAGGAAGGAAAAATAGTTAAGACTTCGCACAAAAAGGTTAAAGACATCCTTACCTCTAGACCTTTAGATCTCATCCATATGGACCTTATTGGTCCCTCTAGAACTGTTAGTCTTTGTGGACACAGTTATATCCTTGTCATGGTTGATGATTTCACACGATTCACTTGGGTTGCCTTCTTGAAACATAAATCTGACACGTTTCAGAATTTTTTAAAAATTCTTCTAAGAATTGAAAATGAGAAGGACACACAAGTCAATCGCATTCGTAGTGATAGAGGAGGAGAGTTCATAGACACAGGAATAGTTGAATATTGTGACTACAACGGTTACAAACATGAATTTAGTGCCCCTAAAACTCCTCAGCAGAATGGTATTGCTGAAAGGAAAAACCGAACTCTTCAAGAGATGGCACGTGTCATGTTGCATGCCAAATCTCTACCTAAATACTTTTGGGTAGAATCCATTAGAACTGCCTGTCACATCACTAATAGGGTCTATCTTAGGAAAAACTCTAAACAAACCCCTTATGAGTTGTGGTACGGTAAGAAACCTAATCTGAAATACCTAAGAACCTTTGGAAGTCATTGTTATGTCTGTAAAGACAGAGAACATCTGTCTAAATTCAAAACTCGTGGTGATAAAGCCATCTTCTTAGGATACTCACCAAACAGCCGTGCTTATCGTATATACAATCTGCGTACTAAGTCCCTTATGGAATCGATAAATGTAATTGTAAGTGACACTATTGTCGAAAATAAGATATCTGAATCACCTATTGTGGTTGAATCTGAAAATGATTTCAAAACTGATTCACCAGAAATAGATGACTCATTACCTATTAAGAGTCCAGAAGTACCTGGCTGGGTCTCTGAAGATCATCCCATTGACAACGTGGTCGGTAATCCTAATGAGCCAGTTCGTACTAGATCCCAGTTAAGAAATTATGCTCATTATGCATGTTTCGTCTCCCTTGTGGAACCGAAAAATGTTAATGAAGCATTGAATGACACACACTGGATTTCTACTATGCAGGAAGAACTTTTACAATTTGTCATTCACAATGTCTGGTATCTTGTACCTCGGCCTCAAAATAAAAATGTTATTGGAACACGTTGGATTTTTAAGAACAAATCTGATGAAAATGGGGTAATCCTTAGAAACAAAGCTAGACTAGTTGCTCAAGGCTACTCTCAAATAGAAGGGATAGATTTCAGCGAGACATTTGCCCCTGTCACTCGTCTTGAATCTGTTCGTCTTCTTTTCGCCATAGCGTGTTACTTAAAATTCACACTTTATCAAATGGACGTCAAATCTGCCTTCGTAAATGGAATTCTGTCCGAAGAGACATATGTAGAACAACCCAAAGGGTTCATTGATCCTAAATATCCTAATCATGTCTTTCGTCTAAAAAAGGCTTTGTATGGCTTAAAACAAACTCCTAGAGCTTGGTATGAACGCCTTTCCAACTTTTTGTTGGATAAGGGTTTTAAGAGAGGAGGAAATGACCAGACTCTATTTGTCAAACATTTTGACAAAAAAATTATTATAGCCCAAGTCTATGTAGACGATATCATTTTCGGGTCAACTTCAAACTCTGAAGTTAAATCCTTTTCTGCTAGTATGCATAAGGAATTTCACATGTCCCTTATGGGGGAGCTACAACTTTTCTTAGGATTTCAAGTGAAACAGAATTCTGATGGTCTTTTTGTATCTCAAACTAAGTATGCCTTAGACCTTGTTAAGAAATTTGGCTTAGAGAATGCTAAAGTTGCCAAAACACCTATGAGTACTACTGTTAAATTATGTAAAGATGAAACTGGTAAGTCAGTTGATTCCACACTTTATCGTAGTATGATTGGTAGCCTACTCTACCTAACTGCCTCACGACCGGACATAATGTATGTTGTATGTCTGTGTGCTCGTTACCAGAATAACCCTAAAGAGAGCCATTTATTGAGTGTAAAACGTATAATAAAGTACATAAAAGGCACTCTTAACCATGGACTTAGGTACACTAAAGATACCTGTAGCACCATCATAGGGTATACTGATGCTGATTGGGCCGGTTGTACTGATGATAGTAAAAGTACATCAGGTGCCTGTTATTATGTCGGCAATAATTTAGTTGGTTGGAGTAGTAAAAAACAGAATTGCACATCTTTATCTACGGCTGAGTCCGAATATATAGCAGCAGGAAGTTGCTGTGCTCAATTGTTATGGATCAAACAGATGATAAGTGATTATGGGATTAAAGAAGATCAATTACAATTGTATTGTGACAATCAAAGCACCATTAATATATCTAAAAACCCGGTTCAACACTCGCGAACTAAACATATTAAAATAAGGCATCATTTTATTCGCGAACTTGTTGAAACTAAGGAATTAGAAATTCATTACCTGCCTACTGATCTGCAACTTGCTGACATGTTCACTCAACCTTTAGACTATAATAGATTTTTGTATTTGCGAAATTCTATAGGCATGGTTTGCGTTGATTAATCTCTCAAGACTTTCAGTTTTACCCTATGTCCATTTGAGACAAAATGGGGGAGAAATTTGAGTTTTATGAGTTCATTTTTGTTCACATTTCATCTAAACTGCTTGATCTTAGTGTGCATATTTGCAGGAATCTCTTCTACTGATTGTCTACCGTTTCTAGGGTAAAAATTTTTAAATAGTTGAGTTATGTAATTTTTGTCTTTCTAGGAAATGGGTAGATAAAATCTTTTGTATAGGACTAGGTTTTATTTTTTTTGTTCCCTACGAGTTTTAAGCTGACTCAAAGGAGATTTTGTCTCATATTTCCAAAGGTGGAGATTGAAGCACCTTATACCTTTGACTTACTTAAGTCTACATTGTATAAGTGCTCAACTAGTTTGGAAATAGTGACAAAATTTGTTGTCTATCGTAGAATTCAAAAAGCCTCAGAACCTATCTCTCTTATCCCCATCAATGATCTATGAAGATACAAAATGAATCACACTACACACAATTAGAAGTGCATGCATGTGTTCATATTGCTTAAAATTGAGTGTGTGTTTAATTCCCCTTGTATTGGTGCTTTAATATTTTTTTTGAGAATTTTAAATAATTTTTAAATCCTTTTAAACTTTTTTTAAAAACATTTTTGAATAATTGTTTTTATTAATAAAATTGGTTTATAAAGTTTTTGGGGTTAATTTACCATTTTAGAAACTTCTTTTTTCACTGAATTGTTTGGTTGGGTACGATCTCAAAGCGCTAGAGACTTCAGGGTGAGGTTTTGTAATTATTTTGACGTGCGTGTGAGAGCCTATTAACAGCCAACACTTGTCATCCTCCGGGCTTATGTATTTGTGCTTCTTATGTGAGAGGGCTGGATGCATTATTGTTGATCGTTGGATCATTTGTTATCAAGGGCCTGCATGCGTTCTTGGTTAATCCCAGTGCATACATATGAATCAATCACAATGCTTTTAAGCCACCCCTTTTCTATAACCATTGGATCAAGTCAAAACCCTTGAAGACTTGATCTCAACCTTTGATTTGCCTCGATCATCCAGAACCTTCCCCTGGCACTATATATACCCTTCCCTTCTCTTCCTTAGAGAACTTTTGGGCATTCGTCTTCCAGAGAGAAAAAAATAAGAGAGAGAAGAGAGAAGTGAGAGAAGAGAGAAAAGAATAGAGAGAAGAGAGAGAAAGGGAAACAGTTAGCCAAAAGCAAACCCTAACCCTAAACACTTCGTCTCTGAAACAAACCTTCAAATAAACCTTACCCCAAACACAACCTGAGTGTTTGATAGAGAGAGAGAGAGTGGTTTGTTCATATCGTTGATGTAACCTCGTGATTTCTGATCTTGTACACAACTTAAACGTTAGAGTAAAGATCTAGTTTCTTTCTCCATAGAAATATTTGATCTATACTCTGCATGTTATATTTTTCACTAGATCTGCATATTTTCAACTTGGTTTAAGAAAATCATTTCTATTTTGGTTTGAAAAATGTTTTATAGTTTCTGTTTTTACAAAACTTAACCTGACCTAGTTGGATTCGCACTTGGAGGGTTTTCAATCTCCTAAATATTTTCAAAAGAGATTGAGAAAGGTCTTGACCGATTTCTTAAGCAAGATCTCCGTGGAATCTGGGTTATATTTAAAGGTAAAAAGGTTTTTAGTTTTGTAAGAAAGAAAGATAACCAAAATCACTGCATATAGACTCTATATGTAATTTGTATAGGACTGTTTGTAAATCTAAGTGTGTGTGAGTTCATGCATGTGAATAGGATTCACTACACAAACACTTTACACACTACTACACAGGAAGTGTTGTGTTTAAGATCTGAGATCATTGAGTCGACGTAAAGAAGCTAAAGCAAAGGAAGTTAGCAAACTGGAGAACATCATCAACAAATCAGATCTATCAGAAGTTAGAAGGAGCCAAGTGGGGTATATTCCTAAACTTAGAATAGGTTGATTTGTGTGCTTGCATGTTGTATAGTTTGTAACTGATTTTTGTTATTAGTGGACTTTTGTTTTTGTGACTTAGAAGTCACCGTGGATGTTTTCTCTGTTGGGAGAGGTTTTTACCACGTTAAAAATCGTTGTGTTGATTATCTTCATCTACTCACCTCATTCTTTAAGTGTGCTGATTTTTTGAAACTGCCTTAGTTTTAAAACTGATTACACAATCTTAATTAATCTCGTACATAAGTTTCTTTGTTAACAAATCTTGTTTATAATTTTTATTTTCAAAAGAAAAGGGCTTCTCCAACAAACATTCGGAGTTGCTTATACAGTTTAACCTTGTGTTAAACGGCATTAGCGACGTTTTTCACCAATGCCAGGTATAGGAGGGAAAATAGAAGGAAATAAATGGTACTCTTAAAGATGGTGATTTATTCAATAACACTAAGAACAATAGAAGGAAGCTTATCATACTCCAATATAGATCAGAGCTCCAACTACAATGTTTTTAGTGCTATTGAAATAAATTACAGAGAGTTGATCAGAAAACTAAAAGAAACAGTCAACAATATTAAAAAATAAATAGAAACATGTAAATATCGAACCTGAAATGATTGAATCATAGCCCTCATATTAAGACTTCAAATGGTTGTTATGGACCCATCTTTTGGGAGTCAATAACAACCGAGCATTGGACCCTCCTGAAGAACTTGGGCTTGATCAGTTTACCCAACACGTACCCTCTATCTCAAACCATGAAGTTCAAATTGAGCCTCACTAGTGCAATCAACTTTCCATCCTTACTATACAGATCAGAACTCCCATCGTATAATGGGATATAACTTCCTTTCAAAGTCACTATAATTGTCCTCTAGATCTCTCTTGACTCGTAGAACTTTATCTGCAAACACAAAAAAAAAAATATTAGCAATCAATAATTATGGGCACTAATTATAAGCTAATCTCCATTGGCGACTTTCTATCAATATGTAAACTTCTATGTTGTCAATTCTTCAAAGAGGCTTTCAAGCATAAATTTTCATGCCATATGTATATTTTCATATCATATGGCACGATAATGAATGATCATGATTACTTAATTTATCTGAAGGAGTGAAAGATATAGAAATTATCAATGAACATATTTACATGTGAAAAATTCTATATTGAATAAAATGAGACACGTTCTTTATTTTAGCTTTAAAAATTTCAATCAACAACATTTTTATTATATAGCACCTCACTATTAGAGACAGTAATGGGGATTATACTAGAAAATGTGCCAACTACACAAGGCCATCTCCAATATTCAACAAGGCAAATTTTTATATAAATGCTAAAAGAAAAAAAAAATCCATTCCAATGACATTTTGTATATGATGTGGCAGATGAATAAAGAGTTCAACTAAGTCCTAAAATTAGAGCCTCCATTACCTTGAGACTTCTAATCGCTGAGAATGTACACTAATCTTTAGTTCGGTCTTCTTTGGACAAGACAAAATATGTCCTAAAAACATTACCATAGAATATTATCTTTCTAGACCATGAAATCCAACGCAAGGAAAAAGTTGAAAATTAAATTAACGTAATAAAAATTAAAAAAACTATCCCTTCGCACCAATGTGATCTAACATCATGAAGACTAGTGTGTGATAGAAAATATCAATTAATATCGACTTTTGAGATTCATTCCATAAGTTTGAAATCAATTTGCATTATCTAGTCTGGGTAAAGTCACAAGTCATACGTACGGTTTTATTTTGTCAAAACATAATACTGCATGAAAACTGCTCACCTCCCCACCGGTGGCTCCTCCCAGGCACATCAGGTTCATATTCGGATAAATCCACAAGTGGTGTCTCTACTTGATCACCTGCAGTGGCAGCAGCTGCCTAAAATATAAATGCACACATAACAAATTCAAACCCTCACAAATGTTAGTTAAACATTGTTACCACAATGAGAAAGAAAAAGATTTTAGCATAACATTTGAGTTGACGGTCTGATTCAGTCCACATCTTATTGTGAACTCAACACAACAGAAAAATAAATATCCAACTATACGAGTGTGTGTATTAGATCGCTTGAGTAAGATTAATTCAAGCTCAAATATAGTGAGAGCTAATAATCGTCTTCAGCGCTTACAGTGAAACATAATTAGATTTTCATAACCCTTTTGATTTATGCATTATAATTGTTCTAAATTTGGGGTATTTCTGACTTAGTATCGTAATAAGGATAATCATACACATAATTTATTACATAGTGTTAGTGCCACTGCAGAATCTTGAAGATGCTAAAGAGTCTTATCATGTGAACCAGTATGTAAGAATTTTAAAAATAATGTATTTTATATTATATGGACTTGAGATAAAATAATAATAGACATTTGTCCCAATTTATGGGCATTCATTCTATTGATATATGTATGGTGCGGGACTCGTGAAAGGTTATGGTGAATAGCATTAAGATTGTATACGCGTGTGTGTACTCATTCCTTAGTGTTTGATGTTGTATAAGATTAACATGGTTCAGTAAGATGATTTTGCCTACATGTCATGTGAAATAAAAATTTCTTAATGAATTTTGTGGTGTTTACATGAGAATAACTAGGCTAAAACTAACATGTTTTAAATAAAATATACTCTAAACGGAATCAGATGAAACATGTATATATAGGGAGATAGAAGAAATGGACCTGTACTCCTAAGTTGGGATCCAGATTAATAGAGAATGTAGTGAAGAGGCTCCCAATAATTGTAGACATCATCACAGTCGTGTATTTTGTTTGATGTAGTACTCATGTACCTTAGGATAACTTGGGAAAAACAAAGGAAATATCCAACCAAGTCCCTTTTCCGTGTCCTCCAATTTCCCTGGTTTATCAAACCCCTTTATGAACAACGATACAACTACAATATGGAGCTCAAGAAGTTTCATATGCATAATTATTTCGTTATAACATCATTGCTACAACCTTTTCATATCTCTTTCCTAGCGATAAATTGTAGTATTTATTTATTTTTAATCTTATTAAAGAACAAGACATAACTGAACCACATCCAACACATTATTTTAGGTGGAATGGTGTGTTTAAACACTGCCTCATAGACACACACAGCCCCTTCCCCCTCCACCCATAGATGTCAGTGGCTATACTTCCTACCACATATGTACACATCCATTAAAGTGGAATTTTTAATAGGAAGAAAATATAGAATGCACATAGGTAGTCTTTAAAAAAAACTTTAAGGGAGGCTCTAGTACTTGAGGAGAAAATAATCACATCATCAGCATATGTCAAATGAGAAATAAGTGTGAATCCAATTGGGGTTTAAAACCCAATTTAAACCTGTGCATTATGTTCCCCTACATATGCAATCACTGTTCAAACATCAATTTAAACCAAGAATTCAAATGGGACCATTTATTGCATCTATAATTTCAGGGCCCCTGTTCTCAAGGACATATATTTTGTGCTAACTGTATTTTAACTAGAATATATATACAGTACACCCTGGGATAACTGCTATTATTTTACATTATTATCTTAGAAAAGAAGGATAATAATTGATAGTGGGATCTATATAACTGCATCGGTGCAGTTGTTTCTTACACCCCAAAATCTTAACCGATTAACTTTATACGACACTATTACAGTACTATAAGAATCAACTTCCTAACATGTCTGTGAATGCACAGTGATAGTCTTATCAACACAATGATAGTCATAGTCATATTCACGAGACACTTTACTATATACACATCATCATCAATTGATACTTAGCATTTTTTAGTCCGATGAACCAAAAACTAAACATTACTATTAAGAATTATGACATCTAACCATACTGAATTTTTTAATTAGCTAAAGATGTTTTCAAATGAGTTAACTAGCAAGTTAGACGTCAGATAACTGATAAGTGTGTATGAAATATTGTTAAAACATCCTCAATGGTAAAGTTCAATCCTAATATGCATAAGAAGTCAAAACATTCCCAATAATCATCAGATAACTGCTACTCGTGTTGCTCCATGCTTCTCGAGCCCCTCATTACCTGATTTTTTATGTAAGTCGCATATTTCCGTGATGGGAGTATGATTCTAGCGGAATGAGAAGGTCTTGAAGTAAATTGATGTGTCAAACACTGTTTACTGGTCCAACTAAGTGGAACATCATCTTAGCCATTGGATTGTTGGATGGATTCTTGGAGAAATCTGAATCATTAGATGATATCTTTGGTTTGAAAGCATGATACCACATGTTCTGATTAGGCTTGATAAAGATTATATATGACCTTATGCTAAAGAATACATAATTGATTTCACAAAGACCCAAAAAACATCATAAAGTATAAAGTAGTTTAGTGTTATAATAACCAATTATTATTTGAAAAATGATTATTTACCACCATTTTCCATGGAAAATATATGGTATCAAATACATACTTAGTATAAAAATTAACCATTTAGCATCAAAATTATTAAAATTTGAATGAGAAAAGTTCTTCCTATTGGATATAACCAATACAATTACATCAAGAACAATGTTTTATCAGGTATCCAGATGACCCGTATGACCGTATATGGAGTTCAGATCTTGAAAAGTGGCAAAATTATCTCGTAGGCATTGCCTTAGGGCACATAAAGAATCAACACAACAAAGAATATAAACACAACCTAGTGAACTAGTTTCTTTTTATTAGTAACTCCCTTAGTGCGACCATCTCGAACATTAGTGGGCTCGTTAGTCGGAAAATTTTGAAAGATCTTTACTTGTATGATTTTTAATCGAATATTTTCACCAAGAGAGTATATGTTTACAATTATTTATTGTTTCCTTTCACCAACATGCATGCATATCATGAACATCAAATTGAATTGTACATTACCTTCTATCTTGGGTATTTTTCTGAGCTTACAAGAATTTGTATATAGTTACCTTAATATGTATATTTTTTTTCTTTAGACGATTTAGTTGTATGAGTGTCATGAGATGGTTTTTTAATGTAAAAATCAAGTTTGAGAGTAGGTTGTAACATTATTTCACTTAGGTTACAAGTCTATACAAGATAACTTTTTGAGAAGCCAAATCCTCTCAGCATTGTTAGCGGGAAAAGTAACTCTTAAGTGAGTATGCTTCTAGTTCACAACTAAAGAGAGTATGTTATAATGCATAATATAACTACATTACCAAGGAAATCAAATTATCAATTTTGTCCCAACAATATAAAAATTTGAACTCTGCGCTTTCAGAGAAGTCAAAAGGCTGTCAAGACTCTACAAATATGAGAATAGAGTTAATGTTTACATATATTAATAAGTGAACCAAGATTTCTATAATATAGAAGATAACATGTAAATTAGGGACCAAGGTGCACAATTATTTCTATTGTACAAGATTTCTATCATTGAAAACAAGCACTAAAGAGACACAAGGAATTTCTTGTCATAACACGCACTCCCCCTCCAAAGTAAATGAATCAAGTGGCATAGTAAGGCACTTACATACAACCCTAAACTCAGTAAGCATTATCATTTCAAAGATGGACCATATAAGTGAAAGAATAATATCCCGTAGAGAAACTAAATTAGACCTTATGTCCTTTTCGGTTATCTCTTATGTGCATAATAACTCGAGGATTTCTTCCATCAACCAACTGAAATGAGCAATACATGAAACATCAGTATTAATAAAAACATCAAACATAAAATGAAAAAAGTAGTATTAACTAAAACATCAGTATTAACTAAAATGGCACTTTCACTTTTCACAGTAAAAATCAAACATAAAACTTCAAATTACTAACAACAAAAAATAATAATAATTAAGAGACTATAGGAAAAAAATTGCAAATGATCCAACAAGTATTTTCCACTTGCAATGATGAAGAATAAACCTAATGTAAATTAGGAACAAATTGACAAAACCAGCAAAACATTGCACAAAGCATAGATGATTCTTGTATTATTTTTCAGTTTTTCATAAATTGAAGATAAAACCCAAACAATTATTTAAATTTGAAGCATTGTAATTCCACTTTGGATCTTTAAAAAAATTAATAAACCCTAACCCTAAATGACCATGGAAGAAAGAGGGAGAAAGCAATAGAGAATGACATACCAGGTGTAAATTGAAAAAGTCGAGAGATTGATGAAATTTTAGGGCAAAGGCGCAGCTATAGAGATTGTGAGAGATGGGAGAGGAAAGATAATTTTGGGAAGAAAGTCACCCGCTCCTATTTTGTGAAGTGTATTATTAAAATTAATTTTCACTTCATTACTTGTCATGATAAACCTCATTACTAACACATATCATGATTTAGTAATGGTAAATTACTATTAGTAATTGTAACATTATAATTCTGTTAGTAATCAATAAATTTATGTTTTACTAAAACTATGTTTTGGTGTAGTGTACTTCAACATAGCTCTTCAAGGGAAGAGTTGAAGTATTCGAATAAAAAAGATTGCATACTCTTTAATCGATGCCTCGAGAAAGATGAAGCCTTACTTCTAAGCACACACAATGGTAGTTCAGAAAGAATCTCCTCTCCGACAGGTCATTCATAAACCTGAGAAATTGGGTAGGTTAATGTCTTGTCCAATTGAGTTTAGTGAGTTTGAAATTATCTATCATTCAAGGAATGCAATAAAAGGGCAAGAATTAGTAAACTTTATGGATGAGTTTACATGGGACGTCGATAAATAATCAAAAGATGCGAACATGGTTGAGATTCCCTCAGTCATCTAGTAGGGTACCATAACCAAGGAAACAATGGCCGACAGAATAGACGGTATAGACAAAAAATATGTACTGATAAAAAAAATAACTGAAGGTCTTTTCTCCAAAGGGGAACAATTTTGGAGCTTGTTTGTGGATGGCTTGTCTTGCGAAAGTGGCAGTGGTGTAGGGTTGATAGTGTCGACCCCGGACGAGATCAACATTGAATATGCCATGTGGTTTAACTTTTGAGCAACGAGAAACAAGTCAGAATACGAAGCTCTATTCGCAAGACTCTCCCTTTCCAAAGCATTGAATTTCGATCAGATAATTGCTCATAATGATTCTCAGCTAATTGTGAACCAAATACTGTCCATATATGAGGATAAAGATGAGAAAATGGCCAAGTATTTAGATAGAGTCAAGAAGATGTTGTTAAAATTTGATGAGGTCAAGATAAAGAGAATTTTGAGATTAGAAAATGGAAGAGCAGATGCGCTGACAAGGCTTGCCTCTACCACTATAACAGAAATTAGACGATCTATTCCGATTGAGATCCTGTTCAAGCCAAGCATTTATGTGGAAGAGACTGTAATAAAAATTTGCTTAAAATTGAATCTAGGGGAATCTTGGATTGACCCAATTATATACTATATCATAAATGGAAAGTAGTCATAAACTAAATTCGAGACATGAAAAATATGATATCGCGTAACAAAGTTCACCATTATATGCTATGTACTATATAGAAGTGGATTCTTGCTTCCACTCCTATAATGTCTGCACCCTGTCGAAGTCAGCTACTTTCTCTAAGATGTCCATTAAGTATCATGCTTGAGTCATATAGGTGAACGATCCTTAACCAAAAGGATTGTCACCCAGGAATATTATTGGTCGAGTCTCACAAAAGATTCAGCAGAATATGTTCTGAAGTTCAATAAATGTCAGTGGTCTGTAAGAATTACTCATCAAACCCATTAACCACTCTCCTCAATATCGGCCCTTTACAATGTGGGGAATAGACTTCATCGTCCCTCTTCCTAAAGCAATGGGAAATTTTAGATTTCTAATTATCGCAATTGATTATTTTTCCAAATGGGTAGAAGATGAAGCCATGATAACAATCACTGACGAAAAATGTTTCAAGTTTATCTGTAGGAACATTATTTGTCGTTACAGATACGTTGATATTAAATAATGTAAATCAGATCAAGAATAAATTTCTTGAGGCTTACAATGAAAGGGCCAGTATTAAGTAGTTTTATTCTTTACCTGGCCAACCCTATGCTAATGGGAAGATGAAGGTAATATATAGGATGATACTAGATGGAATTTAGAAAAAACTGGAAGATGCTAAGGGGAGATGGGTTAATGATATATATGGTGTCTTATGGGCATACAAAACAACGAAGAGGACACTGACAAGAGAGATTCCATTCATGTTAACCTACGGGTCCGAGGTTGTCTTTCCATGGTGATTGGGTTGTCGAGCCATATGGTTAAAACTTATTACCCGAGTATAACCCGTGATAAATAAGAATCCATCTAGATTCCATAGTTTAAAGGTGAGAAGTTTCAGTCGTTAGACAATCGGTCTACCAGTAAAGGGCTGCCAAAGTTTATTAATAAGAGAATTAAGTCTTGGCCTATTGTAGTAGGAGACCTTGTACTAAGGAAGGTCATCCACTTGCCAACAAACTTCATCATAATTAGTACAATCCTTATATGGTTACATAAGGGTCATACCGAGCATCTATCGACTTGACAATCTCGAGGGAGATCCATTTTCAAACCCATGGAATGCGAATCACCTAAATAGATATTATTAGTAGTTTATCCATTTTTGTGTTCATTTAGTTTCCATAACCAATATGTCAATATTTCAAGTTGTGTGTAAAAGGAATGAAGTATAATATGAAATAAAAAAGTGTTGTCTCATCTTTTCCTTTATTGAATTTATGCTCCTAGTATGGTGAAATTAAAACATTATCTAATTATGGTGAATATGTCACTCTCTCTCGACGATATGAGGGTGATTGAAGAGTCTCGGCTCAGAGAAGTCACTTTAGAAATCCTAAGAGGAGGGATATACCTTAACATCATTTTAGTGGTGAGACAAAAAAAATATCATTTGAGTATGGTGAACTTAAAACATCATTTAATTATAGTGAATAATTAACTCTCTTTTGGCGATATGAGAGTGACTGAAAAGTCTCAGCTCAAAGAAGTAGCTCTAGAAATCCTGAGAGGATGGAGGTACCTTAACATCATTTTAGTGGTGAAACCAAAAATCATGATTTGAGTACAGTGAACTTAAGACGTCATTTAATTTCAGTGAATAATTAAAACTCTCTCTTAGAGGTACGAGAGTGGCTGAAGAGTCTCAGCTCCAAGAAGTCACTCTAGAAATCCTTAGTTAATATGGTTAAATATCATTAAAAATCAAATATACTGAAGCATCTTATCGTGAAAATAATTAATAGAATACTACACACTCAATTAAGACACCACACTTAAGTAAAATAAAATGAATAGCCAATCAAGACATATAATAGATGTACATGCAAAAACTGACGCAGAGTTGGTAATTAAACAATTATAGACAGATGTTTCAAATTGTCCAAAACTAAACAAATTCAAGATAAAGACGCCCATAAGGATATCCGGTCAGGAGTCAGCAATCATGGTCTCAGTAATAGTTGGCTCAATTAGATTTTTGTTCTGAACGGTCGTGTTGGCCTCTTCATCATTAGCTATGTCTGTTGTTTCCTATTCCATCACGGTCATCTCAACCTTATTAGAACCAACCTTTGTATTATCAACCTTAGCCTGAACGTGTTGAAGGGATTTGACGCTCCCAAAGTCCATAAAGCTGAAGAATTTGACTATTTAAACCAATTTGGGATCACTGGCCACCAGCTTAGCACACTGGTTGGATACTCGATGGCAGATAGTCTTCGTAGATTTCTCCATATACTAGATGGCATAATAAAATAATTCCTCTGACTTTTTAAAGCCGTTTATAATTTTTTCAGCCACCACCTTCTATGCGTCACCACTTCCTTTATCTTTGAGTTTTTCTCTAATTTTTTTATCTTCGCCAACATCTTCGTCTTCATATTCTCCATTCTCTCCCTGTGACGGGCTCCCATACCATCGTTCTTCTTACCATAATCGGTCTTCTGATCTTCAAGCCTCTGCTTCAGATTATTAGACTCGATCTGAGCATTCTCAACTCCCTTTACCTTCTTATCACCCTCGGCCACCAAACATTAGAGTTTCTGGAGGGATATGACATATTTTTATGAAGTAATACAAGTTGGTACAAAATGACACAAGACTTCGAGAATTAAAGGAAATCTCAAGGAAAAAACCTTTTACCCGTGTGGGCCTTTAAAATGTAAAATTGAAAACTTGAGAGGGATATTGTGTGTCAAAATAACGGTATAACACTTGGGGACAACCGAAGTTATAGCCTATCGAGACCCAAATTAGCTCCCAATAAGGGAATCAACATACACACCCAGTTGGGCTAAACGGGCGAAAATGGTTTACATCGTTTTGGGAATAAATAACAATATCATCAATCAATACGATAACAAAATGGTCAAGAAAAGGTCTAAAGATTATGTGCATAAGATTTATAAAAGATGCAGGTGCATTAGTTAATCCAAAAGACATAACAGTAAATTTGAAATATCCATAACGACTATTAAAAGAAGTATTTGGAATATCTTTTTCTCTTACTCGCAATTAATAGTAACCAGATTCTAAATCCTTATAAAAGACCTTCGCTCCTTGAAGTTGACCAAATAAAACTCCGATTCTAGGTAAAGGATATTTATTCTTAATAGTTTCTGAGTTTAGTTTATGATAATTTATGCATAACCTAAAGCTTCCATCTTTTCTCCCCAAGGATATAAACTAAGTTGAATAAAACCCTCTTCAAGAAGATTATCTAGTGGGCTAGGGAGTTCTCGAAGTTCTAAAGGAGCCATTCGATATGGAAGTATTGAAATAGGGGAATAATTTGGATAAAGATTAATACTAAATTCTATTTCATAGGAAGGGTGTATTCCTAGTAACTCTTCGAGAAATCTTTGAAATGTTACAAAATTTTAGGAATTAAGGAAGAGAAGTTTTGAATTTGGGAGGTTGATGGTTTAGAATGACCCGATCCTTGAAGAACAAAGGAAAAATTTTCTTGGTCTCGAAAGTAGATTTTATTTTCATAAAAATTAATATATGCTTGATGTCTTAAAACAACATCCATCCCGATAATAATATGTAATCCACAAATATCTAAAATTATCAAATTTATAAAGAGCATACCTAAACATAGCTGAATGTTAAAAATTTTAAACCTTTAGGTAGGTGTATTTATTTCACCCGTAGGTAATTATATTTCTAATCGAATAGCTAAAGATGCAGGCAATAATTGTAAAATATTAGCTAATTTAAGGCTTATAAATGAATGTGTTGAACCAGAATTAAATCAAATATGAGCAGGGAGATTATGAACAAGTATATTACCTTCTGTCACGGTATGTTAATTTTGGATATGCAGTATAACACAATTCTTGCAACAATGAGGGACCAATACAATTTTCTTGACAATATTTGGCTTATGCTAGTTTTGGATAGGATGGGGATTTTGAATTCTCGTGGGATTTTATGATTGATGTCAGATTGGGAGAGCTTTCAGCTTTGGATACTACGGGTGAATATGTCCTACTTATTAACAATCATGGAAACAAATCAATGGATAGGTAGTGTTATAACAAATTTGAGAATAATCTAGCCCGCTCAGATTCGGAAAAGGATGGCGTTTAGATTGAGATAAATTCCTAACAACATGATTATTTCGAGTACTGGGATGAGGAGAATGTACAATACTGGAAGAATTTATTTCAATAATTACTGCAACGTCAAGAAGTTGAGAGCAACCTTGAATCTGCAAAGGGGCAACAGGAGTCTTGATTCTTGGATGTAGTCCTCTCTTGAACTACTTACATTTCTTTATCTCGGTATCCACATACTCAATGGAATAATGAGATAACTCGGTAAACTTGGCTTCATACTAGGATACGAAAAGATTTGCTTGCTATAATCTGAAGAAATCTACAGTCCATTAATCTTGCTTGGTTTCAAAAAGTATTTCTTGAAGAAGATATCTTCAAATTTTTGCCCAAGTTAACGTAGCTACATTATGATTTGGGACACGGGTTTCCATCAGTAATCAACTTCATCGTCAAATATGTAGGTAGTCAAAATTACTCTAATATTGGAAACTATTCCTACTCCATTACATATATTTGCAATCTGGTGAATCCATTTCTCAGCTTCACTCGAACTTGTCTTTTCATGCAATAAATAAGGTCATTGTCTCAAAAATTCTTTGCGATCATTCATTCTACGGGTCTCAGGTGAGATTTCTTCTAGAGATGGGTGAGAAACTTATTTTTATCGGCTAGGGGTGTCAATCCTTGAAGGCATCGCATGATTCCTTCAGTATGGGTCTATTCAGTTTAAGTTCTCGTGAAGGGAATTCGAGTGCTAACGACGATAAAATATGATATAAGAGTCATAAAAATATATAAGAACATTTCCTTAAAAGAGGGTATATCGCAAGCCTAGTTATATTATACAAAAGGTTATATTTTACAAGAGAGCTGTATGTTACAATAAAGTAGTATTTTACAATATAGCATATCCTACATAAGTCAGAGTTAGTCAAACTCCGATGATAGTAGTTGTGCACACTATATACATTACTTTATTCATTATGGTACATTAGGAAAGACATTTTCTTTCATTGTTTTTGGATATTCTTAAGTGGTAAAGACAACATCAATTTATGGATAATTAGTATCTAGAATTTTGAAAAAATCATTGGGATCGGATGGATAATTTTCAGTAGAAGCGCTTGAGTTTGAAGAAATTATGACACTAAGTTTTCCATTCAATGTGGCCTTGGAATAAAGTGGTGGAGGTAGTTCTGCATTGGATGGAGCAAGATTGATTACTTCTTGGAGTTTGGCTGGATCTTCGACATAATCACATATTTTTCTAATTACTTGTGCCTCTCCTGAGACTCTGTTTGCCAATGCCAATCATTTTACGTCACTGCTTGAATCTATCCATTCCTTGTCAATAATGCGAATCATTCTTCTGCTACGCGTCAACACTTTTTCTCTAATTTTAGTTTCTCAATGGTTATTGGGGATGATATCCAAACTAAATAAAAGGGAGTACCATGTGTTCATGTTGCAAAATAGAAGTTAATTTATAATAGCGATAAAGAAGTTATGAAAAATGTAAAATAACTAATATGCTATAAAAGTTTTCCCGTATAGGAGTCTAACCTCGCGCAGTCTTAATTTTAAAACATGTTCTAATACCAAATTGTCACACACTATTTTTTGTATGAATGAACAAGAGAGTATTTATTAAGCAATGAATTAAATTTAAGGAGAAAAATAGAACTTTATTCATTAGATAACACCATATATAGTTTAGTACCAACGTATGGGTGAATTACATTTTATTATCAACACGAAATATAAAGTAGGTAATAGCAAAGCGCCACTCCTAGGTCCCATCTTCCTTAATCTTTGCCCAAATAGTTATACATGCAAATGCATCACGAAAAGGGAAGTGAGACTATCCTCTTTTTCCTGGTTCATTTGGAGGAAAAAGAAATTAGCACAAATGTTCTAAGTAGCTTCTACCAAATTTATAAAAAAAACTATATATATAGATGGAATGTGGAGTTTGTATGGAATTCAAATGTCAGATAGTAAAAATAATTACATAATAAGAAAGTCAAGGAGGTTTAACCTGATAATCTCATACTAACCAGATTATAAATTGGATAAAGAATAAGCAAAGTGCCATCACTAAAATCATGTAATTTAATAAATCAAGTAATCGGCTAGGAACATAATTAAAGTGGCACTCATTCGCATGCAGCTAAAAATCTAGGCTCTCAACATATGAGACAATAGACGGAGTAGAACATTTCGTGGGATAACATGATAGCCTAATCCCTAGTTACTATTGATGCTTTTACAAGGAATAGAAATGCCCAAAAGGTGCAAGGTCAACTTAATTAAATATTACAAAGAATTTTCATGATATCAGTTATTAGGTGAGAAAGGTGTAAGTTGATCTGAATGATCATGACTAAAACAATTCATGATATTGTAACATATGAGTATGGTAATCTCTACACATATTTAGAATCAATGGGAAATCATGAAAGGATATCAATAAGCAGTTAAAAAACTAAGCGGAAATTTACTATTAAAAAGGTGAAAAACCTACTTGTACGTACATTTGAACAACTTAAATAGGGTCAAAAGAGGATGTTGGGAGGGGTTGCTGCTTGATTATCTGCACACAAACATTTATGTGAGTAAATATAATGGATAATAATGTTGGTTTTGGTAGAATTATAATAGAAGTTGTGTTTATTGAATTTTAAAGGATTAAATTATATATATTTTGGGACTTCAAAATCTATAGCATATATTTAATTTTGAAACTTTGTACAGAAGACTTTTTGACTCAGAATTAATCAAAGTATTTGTAGAAAAAAGTTAAGGTAAAAATTCAAAACTTGAAAAAGTCAGAAGAGGTCAATTGCAATTTGGAGAAAATATTTCTCACCCGAAAACCTAATTTTTCATAAATTTGACTGGGCATGACTAAACACAATCTTACATTATACCATTTTGACTAGAAAAATAAACTAAAAATATTGTGAAAAAATCAGAATTTTTTGATTGGCCACGCGCCCACACGCGCTTGGTCAATGGTTCTGGATGAAAAAGTTCATCTTCAACCTCTCGACAGTTGACCTAAGGTTCGAAAAACTTTGACTTGAAATAACACTTGATTTATAAAATTGAGTTACAAAACTGTGTTTTTCAAAAAAATTTAACTAAACTTTCGAAGCTCTATTGAATATGGCATTATTTTTTGTGAACATGGTTGTGTTTCTCTGATCTGGGATTAGTTGTATTTTCTTAGTGATATCATTAATTATCTGGAGGCCAAATGGCTAACTGCTTATGAATTCAATCCAATATGTATGTGAACATCATGGTCTTCCATAAAACGCTTAAAATGGGGTGTTTTTGAAATTTGACTCGTAACTGTTGTTATAAGAAAACTGAACAAGAGGTAAATGTTCATTCTGATTATCGCGCATGTCTAATGTATAAGCTCGTAAAATATCTTCTAATATTTGAATTGTACGTTCATATTGTCCATCCACCTGAGGGTGGAATTCGGTACTTAAATGGAGTTAAGTACCCACTGTGGTCTGAAGTACTTGTCAAAGCCTTCCTACAAAATGAGAATCTCTGTCTGACATGATAGATAGAGGAATTCCATATAATCAGATAAGTTCTAAAATGTAGACATTACTGAGCTTTTGGAAAGAATCATTGGTTTTTACTTGTAGAATATAGGAAGATTTTGTAAGTCGATATACTATCACCCAAATGGAATCTGAGAAATTCCCTTGTGATATGTGTGGCCATCCCCGATCCTGATCCTCATCGCGGGGGGGGGGGGGGGGAGGCAGTGTGAGAGTGAGGATCCTTAGGTCATGCGCGTCCCTCTCGGGAGTGCTTCTGCTGGCGTCATTTGGGTGAGGTGTAAAAATGTAGAGAGATTAGAGTCGCCAGTCTATTTTACTCAGAACAGACAAAAAAGGGGAGCTATCCCGAAGGACAGCATCCAAAGACATACTGATGCATACGAACCAAAATGATTCGAGAAGGGTCTAAGGCTAAGTTACGAAATGGGAAGGTGTTAGGCACCCATTCTGCCCTTTCGATCTCTCATGGATTTTTTTTATTTTCCTTTATTTTCCCCGTGATATGTGTGTATGTGTATATATAGTGGAGATAGGAATCCTCGACTTGTACCATGGAAGAGGTAAAACGAGTCATTCGTAGGAAGGTATAAAAATATTAGAAAATAGGATTTAGGCAATTATTCTTACATTAATTGTTATGAGGGAACGAAAACACATATGGAATAATATGCCCCTAAGAACAAATATATGGATATATATAGTATAAGAAAGTGGAATTTAGAGACAATAGAAAATCAGAGATAAAGTAAAAATAGGACTCGAGTCTAGAATTTTACGCCGAGACGCCTACGTAGCCTATAAAGGCATCAAAGTCCACGTAGTTCACATGCAAAATGAGGGTTAGGGTTTATCCCATAAATCCAACCGGGAATTCTCTTATTTGTGTGTCTGTAGAAAAAGTGTTTTAGTTGTGAGAAAAGTGTAAGAAAATTATGAGAATTCCCGTTTGGAATTTATGAGCAAACCCTATTTTTCTTATTTTTTGGGTTTTTATTTATATGAAAATAATAGATGTGCAATAATACTAAATAAAAAGTATATTAGGATGTGTGAGATGAGATAATAAAATCACTAAGTAATAAAACAATTTATTGCAAATTTATGAGAATTTAACGAGAGAGTTGAGAAAATTGGACCTTATTAAAGATCTTGAGATTGATCTTGAATGTTGGAGAGCAGCCCTTAGACTTGGATGATGATGGAGGGTAGTGAATTCACCAAGTTTGATGAAAAGGATGATGAAAAGTGACGATTGGAAAGGGATTTGGGTGGAGAAATCACGCTGACTTCGAGAGAGGTTTTCGGGATCTGCTGAGAGTGATAAGTTTCTAATTTTTGGCCTCCTTTGCAATAAGGTCAAGGCCTCCTTTTTATAGGCCCAGGTCATTTCTAATCGGCATAGCCCTATTCTTGTCATTCGGTACGTGCGTTTAGGCACACTGCCGATAGGCAGGGTTTGAGACCTACCGTTTCGTAGTGTCTTTCAGGCCTTTCTAGAAAATCGGTCGCAGAATGAAAACCGTTGATCAGAATCGTGCACGAGGTGGACTGTTGGAAATTTCATTTAGAGACCTTCGAAAGTCCTTTGGACCACTCCCGGGTTCGAGAGTTGACTTTGGGTCAAATATGGCTCGGAAGTATTCGTCAGTCCATTGGATGGGAAAATGTCGGACGCAAACGGAATGTTCGTCCGCATGGTAAGTCTGAATCGTGCATGGGGAGGATTGCTTAAAAGGTTAGGAGATTTACTTCTACATTCCAAAGAGTTTGATCTAGTTTGGGTAGTTTACTTTGGTCAACTGGGCCCTGGAAGCATTCGGTGACCTTTTAGAGTAAAACACATCGTTCGTCCGTACCGTAAGTCGGAATCGCGCCCAGAGTGGACCGTTGGAAAGGGGTTTCAGTACCCTTTGAAGATTCATTCATCTTCGATCAAGCTGAAGACTTTGACTTTGGTCGAATGGATCCCGGGAGCGCCCGGAGGCCTCCTGATTAAGTTTCGGGGAAAATAGGTCGTTCGTCCGCATAGTAGGTCGAAATCATGAACGGGATGGACCGTTGGAGAGGGGTTTTAGTGACCTTTAAAGATTCATTCAGCCACGGTTGAGCTGAAGACTTTGACTTTTGGTCAAATGGGGCCTGGGAGTGCCCGATGGCTTCTAGGTCAGTATTCGGGGTATGACCTGGGTTTGTGGTGATGATGGGAGGTGCTAGGGACATAAGGAGAGTTTAAGGGGTAATAGAATAGGATGTCTACAGAACCCCTCGACAGGTGAGTTTGGAAGAAATGATAGTCGTCGAATAGACACCGCATGATTCTTTTGAGGGAGGATGGCCAATTCACAGGGTCGAGGCCGATTCTGAGGACCTAAGGGAGTGTGCTGGGGATGACTGATTCTGTGGGTCAAATCCAATTCTACGGGGCTAAGTATGAGATGATCAATTCTTCGGGTCGAAGCGAGTTCTGCGGGCTTAAGGTGAGATGACCAATTCTGCGGGTCGAAGCCAATTATGTGGGCTTAAAGGTGACGGTGACCAATTATGTGGGTGGAAGCCAATTCTTTGAGCTTAAGGTGATGATCCAAGACTGAGTTCAATTCTGACCTAAGAGTGGTGACGATCAAGGACCGAGGTCAATTCTGACCTAACTAAGGTGATGATCTAAGACTGAGGTCAATTCTAACCGAAGAGTTATGATAATCGAGGACCTAGGTCAATTTTGACCTAACTAAGGTGACGATATAAGACCGAGGTCAATTCTGATCTAAGAGAGGTGATGACTGAGGACCGAGGTAAATTCTAACCTAACTAAGATGACGATCTAAGACCGAAGTTAATTCTAACCTAAAAGAGGTGATGATCGAGGATGGAGGTCAATTCTGACCTAACTAGGGTGACAATCCAAGACCGAGGTCAATTCTAACCTAAGAGAGGTAAAGACTGAGGTCTATTCTGACCTAATTAAGGTGACAATCCAAGACCGTGGTCAATTCTGACCTAAGAGTGGTGACGACCGATAATCGAGGTCAATTCTGACCTAACTAAGGTGACGATATAAGACCGAGGTCAATTCTGACCAAAGAGAGGTGACGATCGAGGACCGAGATCAATTTTGACCTAACTATGGTGATGATCTAAGACTGAGGTCAATTCTGATCTAACTAAGGTGACGAGTGAGGACCAAGGTTAATTCTAACCTAACTAAAGTAACGATCCAAGACCGAGGTCAATTATGACCTAAGAGTGGTGACAATCGAGGACTAAGGTCAATACTCACCTAACTAAGGTGATGATCCAAGACCAAGGTCAATTTTGACAAAAGAGAGGTGATGACCGAGGACAGAGGTCAATTCTAACCTAACTAAGGTGATGATCTAAAACCGAGGTCAATTCTAACCTAAGAGTGGTGACGACCGAGGATCGAGGTCAATTCTGACCTAACTAAGGTGACGATCCATGACCAAGGTCAATTATGACCTAAGAGAGGTGATGACTAAGGACCGAGGTCAATTCTAACCTAATTAAGGTGAAAATATAAGACTGAGGTCAATTCTGACCTAAAAGAGGAAACGACTAAGGATTGAGGTCAATTCTGACCTAACTAAGGTGTTGATCCAAGATCGAGGTCAATTATAACCTAAGAGAGCTGAAGACCGAGGATCGAGGTCAATTCTGACCTAACAAAGGTGACGATCCAAGACCGAGGTCAATTCTGACCTAAGAGAGGTGACGACCGAGGACCGAGGTCAATTCTAACCAAACTAAGGTGAAGATCCAAGACCGAGGTCAATTCGGACCTAAGAGTGGATGAAGATTGGATTTTGGGTTCCACTGGGGAATGAGCTTGGGAAAAAGTAGAGTGTCCTTTGGAGACTTTGAAAATGACTTTCTGGAGTTCCGCTCGGGAAATGGGGGTTCCGCTTGAGGGAGTGTGAAATTTTCTTGGTGAAAATGTTCTAAATGCTTCCTGGGATTTTTAGGAATTTTCTGAGGATTTTTCAGGATTTTCTGAGAATTTTCTTGAAATTTTTGTACAAATTTCAAGGAGGTGTCGGTCGGCATAATTCAGAGGGTGCCATTCGAAAGTGGCACGGATTTTTGGACTGTCTCAGGAAGGTAAGGGGCAGTGTCGATCGGTGGGTGGGGAGTCAATGCCGATCGGCATGACGCTTGGCATCCTATATAAAGGGGGCGAATTTCCCTCATTTTTCACAGCTTCTTGCTTGCTTTCTTTCTGCGATTTTCTTCCGCAAATCGTTCTAGCATTCCGATCTCTAAGAAATGACCGCCTTTGTGAGCACTGCAGCGCATAGGGAATGGTTGACTATTGATGATTGGGTGAATGTGGAGTGGAGGGCCAGGTCACCTCTTGCTTTGGAGAGAGAACTCCTTTAATGTGTTCGAGCCGGTTGCGAATGAGCAGACCTTGCTACGGGATCCATTGAATCATCAGTCTTCAAGGGTGGCGAACCCTGGCGGTTATGTAAGTAACCTGACCTTTGGCATTCTTCTATTTTTGGTGATTTTTCTTTCTTCCTTGAATTTTGACAAGGTTTTTTCTTCTTTTGACAGTGTGATATTTCTTTGAAGAACATGCGTGCCCATGGGACGATGGGGCTTAAGGATGTGTGGGAGCATTTTCCATCTGTGGTGTGTTGGATGGTATCTTCAGCGGGTTTTGGGAGGTTGGCGTCTGCACTGGATGAGATGCCTCGTTCGACAGCAGTCCTGTGCGCTTTGGGGAAGAGATGGTGGGATACTACCCACACCTTCCATTTTGGGTTTGGGGAGATGATCGTGACTCCCATAGATGTGCAGCAGCTACTGGGGCTGGATTGTAATAGGGAGCAGAAAGAGGTGGATCGCTCTCTAAGGGTGAGGCCGAAGGCGGTGAGGGCGGGGCTCGATGATGTAGTGAGGATAGCATCTCGGGATTCTATTCGGATGTCCTTGTTGTAGGATGTTCTGCTGAGTAGGGTGGTTTATGTGGAGGATGGGCTGCAGGTGAGGTAGATGGCCCGATTATTCATTTTTTTGGTGCTAGGAGGCATCATGGTGGCATCGAGCGGTGACATCATCCATTTGTGGTTCTTGCCGTACTTGAGGATGTTTTTAAACATCCCTCTCTATGATTGGGGGATACTGACTATGGCGACCCTCTATTGTTCTTTGGACGCCTTCAGCCGGTGTTGCCGGTAAACTTTTACTAGTGCCACGTATCTCCTTGAGGTATCCTTTAATTTTGCGCATTTTCTTTTCATGCATTCACATTTTCCTTATGCGTCTCTTTTTTATTGTGAATTCCTGTCTTTAGGAGACGTGGTTCTATGAGGTGATTGGGTGCAATACCCCGCTGATTGCTCTGAAGGATGATACCGTTGGGGACTTCTGCCGATTCTATCGATGGCACAAGGCCAATCGGCAGTCAAAGGGATCTCTCTATTTGGATGCGGTGCGTCATGTCTTGAATGGCCTGACCAGTGGTAGGGTAAGACTCTTTCCTTTTCAACCTTGTTTTTTAGCATTAACTGATTTTGTATTGACTTATGCCTGCCAGGGATTTTTAGGTGACCTCTTATCCTTGGGGGAAAGCCATTTAGGATATAGGTGTGACCGGGATGAAGGCGCAAATGAGGCATTTGTTAGCGTATGAGTTCAGTCATTCTTGGTATCTCAGGGAGAGAGTAGTTTGGAAAATTGTTGAGGAGGAGGTGGTGGTGCCACCCGCGCAGCCTCTTATGTCTATGAGGCGGGAGCGGCTGCTGCCGGAGGATGCGAGGATCAAGGCGATGATCAGTGAGTCCTACCTGTTATACGTTGATACGACCTCACCGTATAACTATATGGACTTTGTGATAATCTTGTTGTTGGTGCCCAGCATATATGATTCCTTGCCTTTCCCTCCTGCGGGTTCGAGTAAGGCGGTGGGGTCTTCCCATAGTGGTGGTGGTCTGGCGGCGTCTGCGATGGTGGAGACCTCAGAGGTCCTCTTTGTGCGATTTCACACACCTTCGTACAATATTCGACGGGCTCATGGAGGGATAGTGCTTATGTTGCACCGTCCTCATGCAATGGATCCGGAGGAGTTGGGTTTGACAAAGGAGGTTCTTCGTCCTGTGGTATACCTTTCTATTCCTTTCCTATTTTTGGCTTCTTTTCTGTTTTGATCCTTCTTTGATACTGATTTTGCTTTTTACTTGCAGCAAGTCCGTGTGTCGACCACTTGGCTGAGGGACATCAGAGACTGGATATCTTCGGTGATTGCCCATATTCGGGACCCGGTCCTGGTTCCCTCTTATTTGGTGCCATCCACTTCATCCGGGGAGGACTCTGTCTCGGGTAGAGGTGGTGCGTCGTCTCACCGTAGGGGAAAGAGAGTGCTCCGCAGTGGTGGAAGCTCTTAGAGAGAGGGGTGAAGGGTAGGTGAGAGAGAGATAGAATGTGGGTTTGGGCTGAGTCCCGTTGTTTTTTCGCTTTTTTCTATTTCCTTCAAAATTGATGTAACACAAAGAACAAATATATATATGCAATGCAATGGGATTTTTTATTATCTTTTGTTAATGATGAATGAATGCATGCGCATGCGCTTTTTACCTTACTCTTGAGACCATAAAAAGAGATGTTTTTGGGATTTTGAAGGAAGGTTAAAAATGAGAAATTTTATAAGGATGGAAAAGGATTTTTAAAATTCTGTTGAGAATATCAATTTATTCTCATTGGGCTTTTCTGATTTTGATAAAAAAAAGAAAAATTTCCAAAAATAGGGGGTTGCCGATCGGCAAGCACCTTGTTCTGCCTACCGGCAGTCAAGGCCAGTCCCATCAATTCAAAACTTTTGATTTGTGCCTTCTTCATCTTTTTGCACTTTGTGGGGTAGGATTCCCTTTGATTTCTACAGGGATTGTGTCTCTTGTGAGGGTTCTCAAGTATAAAAAGGGGGAATGGTGGAGTGTTTCCATCACACCTTCACTTGTCTATTGTTTCTTAGTCTTGCAAGATGGCTCTCCCTGGTAGCATTGAGTTTGCTAACTACCTCGAAGCCTTGGAAGTGATGTGCTCTTATAACGTCAACTACGATGCTTTTAACATGCGTTGAGTCTCTTTATGGTGAAATCGGCCCATTGAGCGGAACCTACTGATGGCGACGATACAATTTTGGTACCCCGAAGACCATGTATTCCGTTTTGGGAAGGATGAAGTTTTTCCTACCTACGAGGAATTTTCTGTCATGCTGGGGGTAAATCCCAGTGTTGCTGTGGATTTACTCGAATTTTCCCATTCTCCCTGGGATTTGCTGACTGGGCTTCTTCACATTTCGCCTTCGGCGACTAGATCACTGGTTGCTGCAGGAATGACCTCCCTCCCAACGGTGTTGCAGTCCATGCATTTCTAGGAAGCTGGGGATACTGGATACGCCGGAGCCGTTGTTTTGGTCTTGGTTTTAAAATTTATGCTGGTGACTGGGGAACTGCGGGTGGATTCACAACTTACAGCCATTACTTTATGGATGTCATACTGTCTCAATCATGCAGTAGTGATACCGGCGGAGACCCTGAACAGTCTAGATACCTAGCGAGAAGGTCGTTCTGACTTCCTGCGGGGTAGCCCCGTGATGCTGTTCATGTGGTTGTCTGAAAGACTTCTCCTAGTGACTCTTATATAATATCTTTTGTCGGTTGTACCCAACTTCTTTTTGCATCACTTTTTCAGCGTTGGCCTACATATTAAGATCCAGGAGAATTAGATTGTGGAGCATGGGGCTCAGAATCTATACTGGTCAGTGCCTTAGTGGGGATAGTTTTTGCCTGTTGTGGAGCTAGGAGAATACTCGTATGTGCTGCTGGTTGGTCTCAGACAGACCTCTTTCTATTTCCCTTGGCATCTTCTGCGCCAATTTGGCTGGGCACGGGTCTTGCTACCTCGGACACTGAATTTCTTTTCGGTAAAGGATTTGACCGAGCATCTTCGCATGCGTCTTGGCTCTATGTGGGAGAATCGGCTTCCATCAGCCCGTCCCCTCAGTCTATTGGGATAGTTTGGCATATCCCTGGTGATTGTATTAAATGGTTGTGGAGGCGAGTGGTTGGAAAGATGTTGGCAGTGGAGACTGGAAAAAAGTGGCTTGTCTCTTTTGACACTGTGGAAGGAGGTGTTGTGGTCTTTTCAAAGCTGGTTCGAGCTTATCGGTCCATGGAGTGTCTGCGATACTCTGTTCAGGCAAGGGAAACTTGGGGACCCCCAAATACAGATGATGATGATGGAGCGGTCTCCTTTTTTAGCTGTGGATAGGACTCCTAGAGAGTTTGTTGTGTAATGGGGGATAAATGTGGTGATTTTATTTTGGATTTTTAGGAAGGTATGGGGGAAGGGAGTTATCCGTTCCTTTATGTAATCCGTACCATAATTTCTTATTAGTGAAATAAATAAGTTTTTGATTATCCAGTTTTTCCTTTAATGAGTTTTGTGTTGTGTGAATTATCTATACCGATCGTTAAGGCATATATAATCCTTTTGTTCAAATATATGTTGGAATTGCTTGTTATTCTCGAAGATAAGAAAAGATTAGTATTTTGTAAAAAAAGAAAAAGGTCGTGCTCATGTAAGGTGTATGAGTTATCTACGTACCTCTGGGACTTTTGAAAAGTTTTAATTTTGTTTAAAAATGGTTATTTGCAGAGGATCAGGCCCACGTAGTTATGGGTAGAAGGAAATGAAGAGATTTTTTTAGAATAGAAGAGAGATTAGAAGAGTCGTAGCGCGCCGAGATTTCAGACTAGGGGTAAAACTTATTAAGATGGTTCAGGTTGACTAAATGAGCCATCTCTTACCCATCTAAGTCGGTGAGCATGGAAGCACCGCCATACAAGATCTTCTTGACAATGTAGGGACCGCTCTAATTGGGTTTGAATTTCCCTCTGGGGTCCCAGATGGGTTTTATGATTCTTTGAGGGCTAGGTCCCGCTCTCGGATACCGCGGTCCTTGACTCTTTTGTTGAATGATCACGTTATTCGGCAATGCTACCCTTGTATGTGGTATAGTGATTGTAATATCCTTTCGTCTAGGAGGATTAGCTCGTCAAGACGTCTTTAGCACCAGTCTTCTTCACTAACCTTGCTTTCAAGCATGACGCGCAACGAGGGTATTTCTAGCTCCATGGGTAGGACTTCTTCCATATCGTAAACTAGATAGTAAGGGTTAGATCCAGTAGAGGTTTGAATTGAGGTTCGGTAGCCCCAGAGGGCGTACGATATCCGATTTGCCTAATCCCGAAAGCTTTCGGTCATCTTGCTGATGATGGCTTTGAGGTTTTTGTTGGCGGCTTCAACTACACCGTTGGTCTGAGGTCGGTGGGGAGAAGATTTGTGTCTCTGAATCCCATACTCGTTGACCACCTCTATGAATTTTAGCTCGAAATGTAACCCATTATCTGATACTAGCTTGTGCGGGACCCCAAACCGACAGATGATGTTTTTGTTGATAAATTTTTCCACTTTCTTAGCATTCAGCACGGCGTATGACTCCGCTTCAACCAATTTGGTGAAGTAATCAATGGAAACTAGGATGAACTCATGCCCGTTAGAAGCCTTCGGTGTAACCTTCCATATGATTTCGATGCCCCAGTTAGAGAATAGCCAAGGAGAGGTCATGTTGTATAATTCGCACGGAGTCAGATGCTGAAGGTTGGAGAATTGTTGGCTTTGGGGGCATCTTCGGACATAGGCAGTGCAATCCTGGGTCATAGTGGTCCAGTATTAGCCCTATTGAATGATATTCTTCGTAAGCGTGTGACCGTTCATGTGGGGTCCGCATTCCCCACTGTGGATTTTTTGCATTATCATTTCAATTTTAGCCCCTGTAATGCGGTGTAGATGAGTTCCATCGAAGTCCCTCTTGAGTAGTGCTTTGTGACAGATGATGTACTGGGCAGCTAGTTTTCAGAGGGTTGCTCGATCTTTCTTATTGGAACCCTCGCGATACCTTCCATGCTTGAGGAGGTACCAGATATCTTAGTACCAATAATTTGCTAGTTCGGGATCTTATGTGGGGGCGAGCCCAATATGGTGGCAATAGGTTGGTTTGTCTTGCTTTTGAACAAGGAAGGGGGTTATTGTTATTCCTTCAAGCATGTCGACTATGGAGACAAAGGTAGCAAGGGCATCGGTTAGGTTATTCTTTGCTTGGGGTAGGTAATGGAAGGTGATATCCTGGAATTGGGAAGCTAGCTCTTCTAAGTGGGCATGGAAGGGTTGGAGTTTCTTATCCTTGACTCTCCATTTTCTGAGCACTTGACCGATGATGAGTCCGAAATCCTCGTAGACGTCTAGGCATTGAATATATTTCTTGAGAGAAACCTTAAGGCCTACCGTGCATGCCTCATATTCAGCCATGTTATTGGTGCAAGTGAAATCCAATTTAATGGCGATGGGAGTTAGGAGTCATCTGGGGCGATTAGAAGTATCCCAATGCCATATCCCTTTTTGTTGGCAGCGCTGTCAAAGAAGATTTGCCATCGAAGGTTGTCTTGAGCAGTACAAAGGATGTTTTCATCTGGTAATTTGGAGATCAGCTTCTTTTACGGGGGAATCAATGACGTAGTTAGAGATGGATCTTTCTTTGAGGGAATATTTAAGGTATTGGTCTAGCAAAGCCCTGGCTGAAGTGTTGGTTATGGTTAGGTATAGGATCAAAGGGAGACCAGGTTACGGTGGCATGAGTATTGGGGGTTGGGTCAGATATTATTTAATTCGGTCAAAGGCTTCTTGGCAGTCCTCGTTCTAAATATTATTTGAATCCTTTCAGAGGAGTTTGAAGATAGGTTCGCATATGGAGGTTAATTGGATGATGAAACCGCTGATCTATTGCAATTTCCTAAGGAAACCTCAGACTTCTTTCTCTATTCGGGGAGGTGGAATCCCAAGTATGGCTTTCAGCTTGGTAGGATCTTCTTATATCCCTTTCTCACTGACCATGAATCCCAAGAGTTTTTCCTTTATAACGCCGAAGACGTATTTTTGTGGATTGAGTCTCATCTCATATTGTCGCAGTCGTTCTAAAAAATTTCGGAGAGAAGAAACATGACCCTCTATAGTCTTGGATTTGATAATCATATCATCCATATATACCTCAACTTCTTTGTGAATCAAATCGTGCAAGATGGTTGTGGCAGCCCTCTGGTAGGTAGCCCTAGTGTTCTTGAGACCAAATGGCATGACAGTGTAGCAAAAGGTTCCCCATGGGGTGATGAATGCAGTTTTTTCTTGGTGGTCTGGGTGCATTTTGATTTGGTTGTATCCAAAAAACCCGTTGACGAATGGTTTGAGAGCATAACTGGCTATGTTGACTACGATCATGTCGTTATTTGGTAATGGATAATCATCCTTTGGATAGGCTTTGTTCAAATCCCGATAGTCTCCACACATCCAAACTTTTCCTCTTGATTTCGATATGGGCATTATATTGGCTAGCCGTGTGGGATATTCGATCACACGGATGAAGCCTACGTTCAACTGTTTGACTACCTCTTCTTTGACTTTGAGCGACCATTCAGTGCAGAGTTTTCTCAACTTCTGTTTAACCGGATTATAATCTGGGGGAGTGGGAATCTCATGTTGAGCTGTTTTAGGATCAATGTCGGGCATATCATTATAGGACCCTGCGAAGACATTCACGAATTCCTTTAGAAATTCTTCGAGTTGTGCATGCTCATGCTCATGCTCGTCAAGGGTAGTCCCTATCCTAATCTCGAGCAACTGGCTACTAGAACCGAGGTTAATAACAACAGTATCTTCTTCATTAACTTGAACACGGATATGTTGTTTATTATTAACCTTATTTAGATCAGTTAAGAATTATTCATTTTTAAAATCATCATCATCAAAAGTTTGATTAGAATCCAAACAGTTAATGTAAGGAACAACAAGATATTCAAAATCTTCATTTATTTCATTGATAGGAAAAATAACATTGAAAACCTCGTCAAAAGAGGAATCGATTACATTTGAACAAGGATAGACAACAGAAGAAGAAAAGGGGTAAACATTGTTATTATGGGAGATTTCATCATGTAGAACTGGTGTAGCATGTAAGTTGAGGAGAGGTGTATCAACTGTTTTAATCAATTGGGACCGGTCCGGTGATGTAGTGACTGAGTGAACCATGCAGAGTGTCATCCCTAGTGTCTATAAATTGAAGGAATCTTCAGAGTCACTTTCCTCAGTCTATTCGATATCTTTGATGAGTGGTTGTACATGTTGTTGGGAACTCTCGGCCCATGGGTAGCTCTCTTGGAAGAAGATCTCCATTCGAGGCTTCATCTTCTTGTCTATATGGTCATACCATGGTTCTGGAAAGCCGCAGAAGGGGAAATCTTCACCCTCTTTGATGAATCGTACATTCAATGAGTCACCTGGGATAGTCTGGGCGTGATCTAGTCTTCT
Source organism: Sambucus nigra (assembly GCA_949130495.1). Taxonomy (NCBI): domain Eukaryota; kingdom Viridiplantae; phylum Streptophyta; class Magnoliopsida; order Dipsacales; family Adoxaceae; genus Sambucus; species Sambucus nigra. Next base: position 540,570,448 of record OX422212.1, read on the forward strand.
TTTTGGTCGAGACTAGAGGATCATTCTGAGCTCGTATTCTGACGACTGATATCCCAAACCACAAGGAGGGAAAGCCTTCTTTAGTTCAATCGGCTAAAGTATCCCTTGCTATCTTTGTCCTAACCCCAGTCCGGGCATAAAGTGCATGTTTCTGAACATCTGAAACACATTGACGTTTCCATGAGGGTCGTATTCTGGACAAACCCTTTCTTTGAAGGCATCCCCTGCCGGGAGTTGAAGTGGTTCAACTCGGAATCCTGATAGGAGCATATCATTTGACCCGTGATGTATCTCAAGGATTGAACTGCTAGTACTTACACCCTCGGCATTGTCATCGTCGCCCAAGATGGTAATGACCCATCCGTCGACGAAAAACTTTAATTTTAATAGAGTGAGGAGGACACACCCTTGATACTATGGAGCCAAGGTCATCCTAGCAATAGGTTAAAACAGGTTGGGATGTCAATAACTTGGAATTCGATGATAGGGTTTATAGGTCCATCCCCCATTACATGCATTATAGATCCCATCACCTCCTGACGGGTATTATCACAGGCACGCACAGTAGCGAAGGTTGGAGCAAGGTCGCTTTCTTTCAGTCCTAAACATTTGAAAGTTCTAAGTGGGCAGACATTCAAGGCGGATCCATTATCGATAAGAGAGAGTGGTATAACTTTACCCATAACTTTAACGGAGATGCTGAGTGCATAATTGTGGTTTGGCCCAATCTTGGGGATTTCTTCTTCGGAAAAGGATAGAATTAGGGTAGAGGTCAAGGATCCGACCAAATTTACCACTTCTTCTGGTGTGGTAGAAGGATGAACTGTGGGTCTAGTGAGCAACTTGATAAAAGTGTTTATGTGCATCTGAGAAGACATAATAATCCCCCATAGAGTGATGTTAGCTTGAGTTTTCTTTAGTTAATCGAGGATCTTACTTTCCTCGAGGGTCATCTCTGGCATAGGAAAGTTTTCAACACCCTTCCCTTTGTCATTGGCTGGTAGTGAGCTTGGAATCTGGTAATGCCTCTCTGATCTGGTCATGTGATTTACTGAAAAAGGGAAAAATGTGAATCCCATTTCCTTGTCAATCTTGAGTTGTTCTGCTACCTTATTTATTTCTCCGAGGAGTTCTTCAAATGATATCATTCCACACATGTCGGCTACCGTGCCAATTTTCTCTGAAGTTTGCTCTTCATTCGAATCTCTGAACTCTTCCCCCCATCCGTTGGTAACAATTATGTCTTTCCATGTAAAGTCAATGCATTCCACAACTTCAACGTCTTCTTCATACTAGTCATCCTATTATGTGGGGATGTGTAAGGGTGAAGGGACCAGGCGCCCCTGTAGCTTCAGAGCATCAAGTAACTCGGTTATATTATAAATGTTGTTGGTCTGCCTGAATATTTTTTCGATAATCTGGACCACATCATCCCGACTGACTTCATCGGTTGGTACTACCCAACTATCTGACTCTCGAGCCCATTTCTGTGCTTCCAAGAATAGTGTACTGAACCTCTAGCAATCAATGATCATCTATGAGGGAAATTTTAACCCGAACTCTAGGAGTTGGTTTAAGACTTATGATAATTCCATACTTCCATTTTCAGAATAGATATGAACAGCGATGCATGCTCTGGTAAGGATTGACAGTGCCTGATCAACGAGGCTAGCAGGGTGTAGGAGGAACTATGGGCAAATTTGGAGAGGTTTAGGAGAGTATATGGGTATGATTTGAGTTGAGGGATCAAATTTTGGGTTCTCTTCTAAAAATATGGCATTAGTATGATTTGGAAGTGAGTTGTGAGTAGTGTTTGTCTTAGGATTCGCTGCTGGGGCGATGGTACCCTGGTCAATTAGACCTTGGATCGTGTTTCGAAGGTGAAAGAATTGGTCAGTGGCATGGCCAACTGTTTGGTGATAGGCGCAATGGGCTTCTTCCTTGAAGTTTCTCGGGAGTGGATTTGGCAATGGATGAGGATCCAAAGGTTTGATAAGGTTTCGGCTTAGTAGGGCTTGATAGACTTTGGAAAGGGGAGCATGGAGCATAGTGTATTCTTTTTGGACTGGGACAGGGCGGCTTTTTGGTGCCCATGATGTGGTTTGTTGAGAGATGTTGTTGATGGTTGAGACTTTAGCACTGGCAGGTTTGTCATATTTTCAGGAGGTGAACTGTTCGGACACCTTCTTTGGGTCAAATTCTGTTTTAGTAAAACCTTCCTCGATTTCTTCTCCCGCTTCTCTAAGAGCTCAGAAGTGGGGATAGTATTGTCTTCCCATCGTTTCTCGAACATGGGGTAAGAAGTTGTTCTTCACTATGCTGACTTATTCTTCCTTGGAAGGTCAATTGTTCATGGTTGCTGCTTTTTCCCTCCATCGGGCTATGAAGTTACTGACTGATTCTCCAGGGTTCTGTTTGAGCAGCTCTAAATCACGGCGGGTGACCTCAAGCTCTTCATTATATTTTTACTGTGACATGAATTCTCGAGCCACATCCTCCCATCTACGAATTATGGACTCTTCAAGAGACAAAAACCATCGAAGGGCGCTATCCTTCAAAGTTTGCTGAAACAATTGGGCCATCACTTCTTGAGAAGCCCCTAGTAGAGTCATGGAACGGTGCTAATAATGGAGATGAACAATCGGGGGTCCACTTCCTTCGAATTTCTCAATATTTGGCATCTTAAACTTCTCAGGTAACCTCGCTTTAGGATAAGGAGATATGTGGGTGTAGTTCATGTAATTCCTCTAGATTCTGACTTGGTCAATCTTCTTGGTGAGCATATTAAGGTCCTCTTTTACTTTTTTAAGCTCTTCTTCCTTCGGATCAATGATCATAGGCAAGTTAGCCCCATGCTGGGCAAGATTTGGCATAGGAAGCTGGGCAGGAGGTGGCCCATTAGCAGGAGGGACGTGTGGAGCGTGCTGATACTCTTCAGGAACCCAGATAGTCTCGGGTGGATCCATAGCACAAGGGAATAGGGCCTTATTTTCTTGAGGAACAGGAACCTGGTTTTGTTGTATTTTTGGGACCTCAGTTTGGAGGTTGTCATTCTTGGACACGAGCTAAGCTAGGACTACCGCCAGATCTGACTTCACAATGGGTACTTGATCTATGTTCTCCATGGAAGGCGGATGGATTCTGGACTCGGAAGGAGTAATAGGGGAACGGATGGAACTCCGGGGTGACTTGACTGAAGACCGAAGACAATAAGGAGCCAGACCAAGGGTTTGCAATCGACCTGAGAAGGCGTAAAATGGGATTTATTTTTTATAAAAGGGGATGAAATTATTTTTTCCCGAGGTGGAAAGACAAAATGTTTTTAGATTTTTGATAAAGAGAGGAGAAATGTTTTTGGATTTTGGATAAAGAAAAAGGGAATTTTCCCTTTGGAGACGGTCCCAGCATGATTATTATAATTATTATGTTTTCACTTGTATTAATTCTCCTAAATTCAAAATCAAATGTCGGACAGGACCCGATCCTAGAAAAATTAGGTTTGTAATATATGCAAAGCTATGGCTGGACTTGTAACCAAGCTCACGGACAGGGTCCCGTTTTAAAAATGCGCAAGAATTTGGGCGGTAGGCCGACTTGGAATTTTGACAGAGTTTCGGGTTGAAAATGACAATCTAATATGTGTGTCCTAGGCTTGACACCTATATGCGGGTATGCAGTTGGTTAGGTGAATCAGAAGGGGTTCCCCCCTTTGGCGTGACTTCCACGATATACGTCTTGCTCTTGCGGGCAATCGGTACGTGTAGACAAGCCATTTGATATACTTGAGTGTACGTGAATTGCCTCACAATATACCTTGTGAGGACGGTACGTGTGAGAGAGAATTCGATATACTGGACGTACGTGAACGAATTCCCTGCGATATACCTCCTGTCATGGCTTCGACCAAGCGGTACGATGCAGGGGAACCATTCGATATACGTCGAAGGCACTTGGCTAATGGAAGGTAAGAGTCATATCGCTTAGGCTAACTGCGCCCTGCCGGACCAACGCCCATTACGAAGTGACCCTCCAGTTACTGGGTAAAATTTTGGTCAATAATAATACTCTTTGGTGATGTCGTGTGAATCATGCATGATCCTCTTATTAGTATCTTATGAGAATGTATTTCTTGATTATGCCAATAGGGATCAAAGTACAAGTACCAATGGTACACCAACCATGGATGGGTGATGCGTACAATATGTGGATATATGTGACCCTAGGTGCACATGGTGCGAAGTGTACATGGATAATTTTCTACAAGTGTGTAAATAGGAGCATAAGCATGGGGTACACATGAGTAATAAAAGGGGGAACATGCAAATAGGGGAAAATATAAACAAACATAACACCCATGTAAATAGAGTCTAGACCTCATGAAAAATATCCCCAGTGGAGTCACCATTGTGGCCATCCCCGATCCTGATCCTCATCACGGGGGGGGGGGGGGGGGAGGGGGAAGCATGAGAGTGAGGATCCTTAGGTCCCGCGCGTCCCTCTCGCGAGCTCTTCGGCCGACATCATTTGGGGGAGGTGTAAAAATGTAGAGAGATTAGAGTCGCCAGTCTATTTTACTCAAAACAGACAAAAGAAGGGGAGCCATCCCGAAGGACATCATCCAAAGACATACTAATGCATACGAAACCAAAATGATTTGAGAAAGCTTCGGAGGCTAAGTTACGAAATGGGAAGGTGTTAGGCACCCATTCCGCCCTTTCGGTCTCTCATGGATTTTTGTTATTTTGCTTTATTTTACCCGTGACATGTGTGCATGTGTATATATAGTGGAGATAGGAATCCTCGACTTGTACCATGGAAGAGGTAAAGCGAGTCATCCGTAGGAAGGTATAAAAATATTAGAAAATAGGATTTAGATGATTATCCTTACGTTAATCGTTATGATGGAACGATAGCGCATATGGAATAATACGCCCCTAAGAACAAATATATGGATATATATAGTATAAGAGAGTGGAATTTAAAGACAATAGAAAATGAGAGATAAAGTAAAAATAGGACTCGAGTCTCGAATTTTACCCCGAGACGCCTACATAGCCTATAAAGGCATCAAAGTCCACGTAGTTCGCATGCAAAACGAGGGGTGGGGTTTATCCCATAAATCCAACCGGGGATTCTCTTATTTGTGTGTGTGTGTAGAAAACGTGTTTTAGTTATGAGAAAAGTGTAAGAAGAATATGAGAATTCCCGTTTGGAATTTATGAGCAAACCCTCTTTTTCGAATTTTTTTTGTTTTTATTTATATGAAAATAAGAGATGTGCAATAATACTAAATGATATGCCCAAAGTGCACCTTCCCATTCAGAGACACTAACCTCGGCCTGACTCATAGTCTAGGTGGTAGAGGCTCATAGTGACTGATAGTAATATCGTCACTCACAAGGTCGGCTTTGTCATACGTTGCAATAACCTCATCATCAAGGCTTGTATCTTGATTCAAACATTGTATGAACCGAGATTAACTAGGCACTTAGGCTCAACTTGTATAGGGTCGGTCACAGCCGACATTGCCAGCATCACCTCAAATGATCCCTGCATATGCCCACGCATGCATGGTGTCGTCCGAGGACGACGTTACGAGTATCATCTGAGACTAGCAAAAGACTTAAGATCAATCAACAAGCACCATGTCATCATCGGCTTCGACCGATGTTACACCTCATACCCAACCTCGGCCGGACATCCTGGCCGACGTCTTCATTGAACATTGATCCCTGACAAGTTAAGGGTCATACTCCACCAACCTCATACTCACCCAAGCCGAGGTTGGTATCATGATAAGGCAACCGAGCATTGACAAGCGTATGTAAGGGTAGGAACACGTGGACAGAATCAGTTGTAACCGAATCAATCCCCTCACATGGGGGAATATTTCATCATCATTATCTATCTGTGACAATGACAAATGTCTTCATTACATTGGCTAGATCAACACACACATTCTCATTGCATGCATGGGGGGTACATGACAACCCCCCCCCCCCCCACACACACACACACACTATATATACTTGTCTTCTCCTACCTTGAGAAGGATTCAAGAATTACAACCCAAGCTGAAACTCTGTCCAATTATACAGTAGAGAGAGAAAGCTTAAGAGATTATCTCTATGGTCGTTAGTGCCTTATTCTAGTGACTTTACTCACTCACTTGAACAGTGGACGTAGGCCAAATTGGTTGAACCACTTATATATGGGCCTTCATCCTATTCTCCTCATCTCTATCTCTTATATTTAATATACTCTCGTGTTGCCATTGTTAACATTGATTTGAGCTTACAAACACCTTGAAGGGTGGTGCTATTTCAAGCATCAGCATTTTGGCGTCGTCTGTGGGAAGGAGAATCTCTATCTTCCTCTTTTTCTACTTAACCTCGTCGGAGATTCTGGTGGTGAACTAGACCTCACCCCTTGCGTGGAGCTGTTTCACCATTGAAAGAGGTCCTTTAAGGTATTAATCTCATCTTCTTCACAAGCTCTTTAGTTTTAACATATGGCATTGGAGTTTCCACCACCTCCACTACCATCTGGTATCGGAGGACCTAGTTCCATCCAGGCACTACCCCAGTATAAAATGGCTGAGGTGGATGCATCCTTGAGGTACTTGGCTGCAACACAGCAAGAAATGAAGGAATAATTTATGCAACTCAGTTAAAACATGATGTGGCCACCTAAGGTCTCATCGGAGATGATTACTCGGGCGAATGCTCAGCCCCATCCTGAAGCCAGGGGACCACCCCAGGCACCACGAAAAGACCAACCAACGCCTCAATGGAGGAGGGACTTTTCTGACCCTAGGCATTTGCATCTGGGGAGGCAAAGACACCCTTGCTGTGAGGATGGGTATGACGATATGGAGGCAGAAGACGTTCCAAAAGATTGTTGGGAGCCATATGAGGTTTCAAATAACACAGTGCATCATATCCAGCAGAGCCAAGGTTGTGGAGGCAGAAGAGGTGAAGGTGCCCAACATAGAGGGTCATCTTTCGATCAATTAAGCAGAGGGTCGGCCTTTGAAAGGCTCGGCCCAGTAAATGACTTGAAACAAAGGTTATCCAAGTCAAGAAGTGCAACAGTGTCACAAAGGGGAGATGGGGAACTTCGGCCTCATCCTTGTTGATTCTGACCCCAGCAAGGCCGAGAGAGGGTCCAAGAAGAGGTCAATAGCCGATGTTGTGCTATGATTGGGGAACCTTGAGTCCACCCAATGGAGGTGGCTGGGGATAACCTCGGTCAGGACGACATTGTAAGACCTTGGAATGACTCCACTCAACGTCTTGAAGAAAATATGGGAGACCTCATCAAAATCTGAGACCCACTACAAAAAGGGTTCTCAGAAGGCTCTCCATTCATGGCTGGGATAGTGAGCTTCCCAACCCCTGCCAAGTTCAAACCACCTATGGTGTCTCCTAAGTATGATGGTAGCACCAACCCTGTACATCATATTGAGATGTATCAGTATGCGGCAGACATTTGTTTAATACCAGATGAGATGAAATGTAGGGCCTTCTCCGGTACTTTGACAGGAGCTGCACACATCTGGTTTACCTCTCTTTCGAAGAATTCAATTGAGAACTTTAAAGTCTTGGCTGAACGATTAATTCACAATTTTTGTTTTAGGGTAAGACCTCAAAAGAAGACCACCCATATGTTGTATGTCAAACAAGGCAAGAACGAGAGCCTAAGAGACTACACTGCTAGATTCAACAAAGAGAAATTGGAGGTTAAGGATTATAAAGAGAATATAGCCATGATGTCCCTCATCGGAGGACTTTAGAAGGGGAAGTTGCTATGGATGCTCGCGAAAAACCCTCCTAAGTCTATGGCAGAGCTATTGGCAACTGCAGGGAAGGTCATGAATGCTGAGGAGGCTATGGCTACAAAGTATGAGGATGATAATGGAAGTGGAAGTGGGAAATTCCAAAGAAAGAAAGATGGAAAGAGGAGGTAAACCGACGACAAGTTTGCACGCTATACTCCTTTAACTATGAGTTACGAACACATCCTCAACGAGATCAAGAATGACTGATCTCTAAGATGGGCGGAGAAGATGAAGGCTCCTCCACATAAGAGGAACAAGAACTTATCGTGCGAGTTCCACCAAGACCATGGCCATGGGACAGACAAGTGCTTCGCCTTAAAGGATGAGATCGAGAAGACGTTGAAATCCGAGAAGCTGAGGAAGTATATTGATGGTAAGGCCCCTAAGACGGGAAGAGATGACCCTAAAAAGAAGACAAACAACAGATATCGAGATGATACTCCAACAAGAAGAGATGATGACTCAGATGGAGATGATGAAGACGATCCAGACCTCCCACCAAAAGACGACAGCGCCACGGTGAAGAGGGTTGGAATGATCTCCTTTGGTGTTAACACCATCTGTGGAGGACTGCTGGGGGTGGCTCCGAAGTTGCTGGCCGAAAATATCATGTGGTAGAGGCCAAGTTAGTGACCAGAGGTTGTGAATCTGACATCTTCAGAAGCTAAGAAGAAGAGAAAGAAAGTGGATATGGATACTCTTATAGTTGGATTCTCCCAAATCGATTTCAAAGGTATCTTAGCTCCGCATGATGACCCTTTGGTAATTACAACAAGAGTTCATGGATGTGAGGTACAGAGAATCCTTATAGATTGGGGGAATTCGTCGGACGTGATGTTCTGGACATGCTTTAAAAGCCTAGGCCTCAGTAGAGCTAGGTTAGTCCCCTATCATCATCCGTTGATGGGCTTCAGCGGGGAGAAGGTCCATCCATTAGGTATGTATGAGATGGATGTGCGAATGGGGGACGAGTGGCTTAAGAGGTTGACCTGAAAGATAATTTTTTTCGTTATGGATGAAAATGTCTTCTCGGCATACAAACTCATCATAGGACGAGTTTCCCATAAGGAGTTTGAATTCGTGTCGTCAACAGTCCACTAAATGCTAAAATTCCCAAATCCCTATAGGGAAGGGGAAGTGCAGGGTGACTAGACCATAGCACGAGAATGCTACTTCAACTCAGTAGAAGAAAGAGAGGACCATAAGAGAGAAACCATCATGTATAACATTGATACACTTGATTCGAGAGATGAAACAAAGTTGAAGAAATGAGAGGCTGCGAAAGAGGTAGAATCCATCATCCTCGATGAGGACGAACCGAAAAAACCCTTCCAAATTGGCATGGCCTTAAAATTGGAGATCAAGGAAGAGCTGATAAGATTCTGATAAGAGGGAGAGTGACTTCACTTGGAGCCATGCAAACATGCCTGGCATCGACCCGTAGGTTATGTGCCACAAACTCAATGTAGCAGAAGATGCTAAGCCAATCAAACAAAGACAAAGAGTTTACTCCAGGGAAAAATATGACGTCATAAGAGAGAAGGTAAGAAAATTGGAAGAGGCAGAATTTATCAGGGAGGTTATATACCCAAAGTGGTTATCAAACGCCATCATTGTACCCAAAGCTAATGGAAAATAGAGGATGTGCATATATTTCATCGACCTAAACAAGTCTTGCCCTAAAGACAGTTACCCCTTACCTCGAATAGATCAGATGGTAGATGCCACGGCAAGGCATGAGTTCATGAACTTCATGGACGCGTATTCAGGCTATAACCAGATCTTTATGGATGCTGAAGACTGAGAGAAGACAGCCTTCATTAGCGATAAGGGGACATATTGCTATAAGGTTATGCCCTTCAGCTTGAAAAATGCAGGGGCCATGTATCAACGTCTTGTGAACAAGATGTTTGAAAATCAAATTGGCAAGACTATTGAGGTGTATGTAGACAATATGTTAACAAATAGCTTGAAGGCCTGCACTCACGTGACAAACCTAGAAAAGACCTTTGATACCATGGACATGTATCGAATGAAACTCAATCCCGCAAAATGCGTCTTTAGGGTAGGAGATGGAAAATTTCTCGAATTCATTGTCAATCAGAGGGGAATAGAGGCGAACCCTGAGAAGATTAAGGCTTTGCTTCACATTAAGACACCAAGAAGTATCAAAGATGTTCAGAGGCTCACTGGAAGAGTAGCTGCACTCAACATATTTATTTCCAGAGCGACGGACAAGTGTCTTCCATTTTTTAAGGTTTTTAGAAACGCCTTCGAATGGCATAAAGAGTGTGATGAGGCTTTTAATCAGCTCAAGTCCAACCTCAGATATCCCCTACTCTTATCTCGGCCCATAGTGGGAGAAAAATTATTTGTTTATCTAGCAGTGTCTGAGTGAGCTATAAGTTCATCCATAGTACGGGAAGATGATGGGGTGCAAATGCATGTGTACTTCGATAGTAAGGCCCTTCAAGGGTCTAAAAAAAACTATCCTCGAATGGATAAATTGTTTGATACACGCTTCGAGGAAGATGAAAACCTATTTTCAAGCGCACTCTATGGTCATCCTCACTGACCCCCCACTTAGGCAAGTCCTCCATAAGCCTGAGAAGTCAGGCAGATTGATGGCCTGGGCCATTGAGTTGGGAGAGTATGACCTTACTTATTAACCCAGAGTGGCCATTAAAGGGAAGGCACTTACAAATTTTATTACTGAGTTCACGTGGGAAGAGACTGAAGTTGAGAATAATCCAGTGATCGCAGAGGGCTCAAATAGTAACATCTTCTGAAACCTGCAAGAGGTTATGTCCAACAGAGCCAGAAACATAATAGCTAAGAATAAAGAGGACAGCAACCTCTTCAAGCAAGGAGCCCTATCGGAGGGGAGCTTCTCTCCGAATGAAGACATATGGAACCTCTTCGTTGATGGGTCTTCTTACGAAAGTGGAAGCGATGTGGCGTTGATACTCTCAGCTCCGGACGGTACCAAAGTTGAATATGCACTAAGGTTCAACTTTAAGGCATCAAATAATGAGTCAGAATATGAGTCCATAATAGCGAGCCTCTTCTTGGCAAAGACCCTTAGGGTTGGTCGACTCCTACTTGATAGTGACTCGAGGTTTGGAGTTTATAAGGCCAAAGATGAAAGAATGGCAAGATACCTGAAGAAGGTAATAATGATGCTAGAAGTCTTCAAAGAGGTGAAGATAAAGAGGGTATCGTGGCAAAATAATAGCCACACAGATGCGCTAGCAAGGTTAGCTTCAGCAATAAGGATGGACATTAGAAGGACAGTACCAGTCAAGATCCTGCTCCAACCGACTATTAAGGAAGAAGAGGTTACCATCCCTTGTCTCAACTTGAACCTAGGGTACTCATGGATGGACCCCCTCATCAGATATATTAAAGAGGGAGAACTGCCTGAATCAAAGCCAGAAAGGAGGAAACTGAGGTACAGATCTACAAAATTCTCAATAGTATGAGATATCCTATATAAGAAAGTATTTTTGTTACCTGTCCATAGATGCGTTCATCCCACAGAGGTTCCCCGCATCCTATAGGAGGTAAATGAGGGTTCTTGCTCCAGTCACATGGGTGGAAGACCTTTGTCTAAGAGGATTATCACGCAAGGATACTGGTGGTCGACCTTGGCCAAGGATGCTACATCCTACGTGAAGAGGTGTGACAAATGCCAAAGATTCTCCACTATCCCCCATCAACCTCATCAACACATGACATCAATCAGTTCCCCATGGCCATTCATAGTATGGGGGATTGACTTGGTGGGTCCTTTGCCAAGACCTTCCAGTTTATCTGGGAGAGAATTATATGCAGACATGGCCTCCCTAACACCCTTATCTCAGATAACATAACTCAGTTTAAAAATTCTTCCTTGGTGAAGTATTGCGAGAGAGTTGGGATCAAGCAATTTTTCTCTTCTCTTGGCTGACCTCAGGCAAATAGTCAGACCGAAGTCACGAACAGAACAATCTTTGATGGGATCAATAAGAGGTTAGAAGAAGATAAGGGGAGATGGACTGAAGAGGTTTATATTGTGTTATAGGCCTACAGAACAATGACTAAGACGCTAAAAGGGGAGACCCCATTTATGTTAGCACATGTCTTAGAAGTCATCATACCAACAGAGGTAGGAATCCCCACTCATAGAGTTCAGACCTATGACCCTGAGAAGAATGGAGAGGAGATAAGACTTGACCTAGATTTGGTTGAGGAAAGAAGGGAAGATGCTGAGATTAGACAGGCAGCCTACCAACAGAGAATAGAAAAATTCTATAACCAAAGGGTGAAATTGAGGCCCATAGCTGTAGGAGACCTAGTGCTGAAGAAGACGTTGCAAAAAGCAAACAAGCTTCACCCAAATTGGCATTCCCTTACAAAGTGATTAAGGAGGTTGTACCCGAGACCTACAGGTTGGAAAACCTCGAAGAGGAACCTTTCTCCAATCCATCAAATGTTGATCATTTGAAAAATATTACATATGATGTTGCAATAGTTTCTATGTAAATGTATCAACTTATGAAGAGATTATTAATGAGAAGATTAGTTCATGTGTCAATTATTGGTTCATTATGCTTTAGTGGTGAAATTTATGAGGGTAACATCTTAATTTTATGACCTCAGACCTTAAAACATCATAACTTGGTGACAAGGTCTGAGGTGAACATCATATTTGGATGACCTCAGACCCTAAACATCATTAATTTGGTGAAATTTAAGGGGGTAGCATCTTAATTTGATGACCTCAGACCTTAAAATATCATAACTTGGTGACAAGGTCTGAGGTGAACATCATATTTGGATAACCTTAGACCCTAAACATCATTAATTTAATGAAATTTATGGGGGTAACATCTTAGTTTGATGACCTCAAACCTTAAAACATCATAACTTGGTGACAAGGTCTGAAGTGAACATCATATTTGGATGACCTCAAACCCTAAACATCATAAATTTGGAGAAATTTATGGGGGTAACATCTTAATTTGATGACCTCAGACCTTAAAACATCATAACTTGGTGACAAGGTCTTAGGTGAACGTCATATTTGGATGACCTCAGACCTTAAACACCATAACTTGGTGACAAGGTCTGAGGTGAACATCTTAGTTGGATGACTTCAGACCTTTAACACCATAACTTGGTGACAAGGTCTGAGGTGAACATCATATTTAGATGACCTCAGACCCTAAACATTATTAATTTGATGAAATTTATGGGGGTAACATCTTAGTTTGATGACCTCAGACCTTAAAACATCATAACTTGGTGATAATGTCTGAGGTGAACATCATATTTGGATGACCTCAGACCCTAAACATCATTAATTTGGTGAATTTTATGGGGGTAACATCTTAGTTGGATGACCTCAGACCTTAATCACCATAACTTGGTGACAAGGTGTGAGGTGAACATTATAGTTGGGTGACCTCAGACCGTAAACATCATAACTTGGTGACAAGGTCTAAGGTGAACATCATATTTGGATGACCTCAGACCCTAAACATCATTAATTTGGTGAAATTTATGGGGGTAACATCTTAGTTGGATGACCTCAAACCCTAAACATCATTACTTATATTACAAGTCTAAAATCATAGTGTAGTGATGAAGACACGCGCCAAAACAATTCAAGGCCAAGAGAAGCAAAATTCTCCTCAGAGAATGGTATAGCACAAAGAAGTTAGAGTTACAGTTCAAAAGCTAATAGAAAATGTTACCAGAGGTTACAGACCGATATAAATCAGAAATAAAAAAATTACAAATAAGAGCTTCGAAAAATAAGGCCTAAGTGTATGGATCTCAGGGTTAGTGGTCGTGCCCCCACTTCCTTGGATGATGTTGGTCACTTCTACCCCATTATCCTGAGCATTAACGTCTTCAGTCCTTGTATCTTCTTATTGAGCAGTCTCGGCAGGCGCAACACCTCCTTCCTCCTCGACCTCTTATAAGGCCTAAGAAAACCAAGGATCACCATGGCCCAGACCAATGAAGTCCGAGGCTACCAGGCTCCCTGACTCCTTCTCTTTCATTGCAGCCTATTTTCTAGTGGCCTTAACACCCCTTTCGAGGTATTCAAAGCCAAAGTTGATGAATTTGTTAGAGACCTTGTAGTCCTCCAAGATCTTCTCTGAGGCGTCCTCCAGAGCAGCCTTCACAGTGACATCAATCTTGTGTTGGAGTGAGTCAGCCTAGATCTTCAGAGTAGAGATGTGATCCTTCTTAAGATTTCCCATTTCCTTCTCTAGCTACTTAACATTAGCTTCAGACTTCTCTAAGGAAGCCCTTAGACACCCCACTTCAGCATGGAAAGCGGCCTCTGTCTTCTGGGCCTCTCTGCCCTTATCAATCAGAGGGATCTTCCTCAAAGTACAGTCGACAAACTGGTGCATGGTGAGGATACCTTGCAAAACACATTCAGACACATGAGTTCAAGAGTTAATGAAATTCAAAGACAATGTTACACTTTAACAACAACAATAAAAGTCTTACTTGGATAGATCGGTGGAGGTAGAACTCGGCCAGCAGAGGGGTGTCTAGAGAACAGCAGAACCGTTTGTTAGCATCGGTCATCACGGATCCAATAGCATCCAAGGCCTTCATACTTTGGTCAATAAGGCTATCACCAATCTTCAGCTGCTCCAGACAAGAAACTAATGCATCCTCGGAGGAGATGGGGATCGCACGATCCCCCTTTGAGGTTTTCTTCTTCTGCCTCTGATCCTCGGGGGCAGGGTCATTGGATTTCCTTTTTTTGGAGGCATCATCCCTTGAAGTGGTAGGAGGAGGAGGAGGTTCATCCAGTCCTTCTTTCTTAACTAGTTTTATAAGGCTGGGGGATGCCATTTTCCAAATATCGTCTGATGCTCCTTTCGGACACTCTGCCAAAAAAAAAGATCTGAGTTAAAAGATCAGAGACATATCAAAATCAGAGGTCCAACTTGTTGAAAAAATAAAGTAACTTATGAATCTCGGTCAGGGGACTCCCCCCAAGGCCAATTTCAAAGAGGTAGTATGGGGTCATAAAATGCTCGTACTTGACCAGCAGACCACGCTCCCCCTGATCTTGAAGATCTTTGGCCTTTTGAAAGTTATTCTGGCTTAATTCAGGGTTGGCCCTGGCAGCCATTGACACCTTTCCCCACTCAGAGGTATTCTCGGCTCTAAAGATGAAGAGGTGGCATAGGCACCAAATTCCCATGATCCTGAGGTAAAGAAGTATCGTGGTTTCCAGTTATGGTTCGAAGTCTGGGTAACCAGCAACATCTTCTTATTAGACATCCGAGCTAGAAAGTGATAGTAACTCGTATGATTCCTAGCAGAGGAGGGAACGTAGCACCCTGTGAAGACCTGGATGGGAAGGTATGAATGATGGACTGCCCTCCATAAGACGATAGCTCCAATCATCACCCTCCAGGCATTGGGGGACAATTGGGAGGGAGTCAAGTTAATATGAGACAATATGGACCTTATTATTGGATGAATGGGGAGATAAAATCCTAACTTGAACATCTTCTCATATAGGCAGATTTCACCATCTCGGCTGCCAAAGGCCCTTTCATCCCTTAGAGGCCTCCTAAGTTTTATGGAGGGACCTATGGAATAAAGATACCAAAAGGCTAGGAGGTAGAATTCGTTGATACTGATCTCTATCTCAGCCGCCTCTAAGACATCAACATCACTCTCATTACCATCATCCTCAACCCGGGCATCGTCGGCTTGGGCAAGGGTGGGAGCACCAGTGGGGAACCTCTGAGCGAACTCAGCCCCTGTGGCAGATGACAGGGGGATAGCATTGATAGGTGGTGGAAGGGTCACACTAGGTCCTACAATTTTGACATCAGAGGAAGAGTGCGAAGTGCTAGAACTCTTGTTAGACAAGGCACGATTGGAAACCTCGACTTGGTCAGGGGCTTGATCCATCCTCATGGAATAATCCATGGCTTCTTGAAAATAATCCACAGACATAGGGTTTGAGGTTGATGACTTAGACTCAAACATTGGAATGGGTTCTATTGGGACCTCTGCTGGCACAGAGGTCTTAGGATATATCAATTTCAAAGGGGGTGGAAATATAGGTCTGAGGGGGAAGGCCTCAGTCCTACGAGCTTCCTCTTGGGCTCTCTCTATCTTCCTAATCTTTTCTAAGGTCTTCTCCCTAAGAGAAGGGAAATCCTCTAAAAGATAGTAAAAATGTCTGAGCATGTAAGGACAAGACTACACTTTAGACTCAAAGCCATAAAAAAACAACTTAGCTTAACCTAATGAAGGATCTAAATGATACTTTAGAACAAGAACAAGTATGAACAGTCTTAAATGTCACCGGAAAACTCTTGATATCTCACCGAAAAACTCTTAAATGTCACCGAAAAAATCAAACTCTCACCGGAAAACCCAAGCTCACACCAAAAATTACATAAATGGAAATTAAAAGGAAGGAAACGGTAGGACAAGGTGGAGAGGATACCTGGATGACCGTGGAATAAGAGGAAGAAGATGAGAATCGAACAAGCACCTCATAGTAGCAGCAAAGCTTTTGAAGAGAATGAAGTTACAGAGAAAAGCCCTGGCAGGAAAAGAGAAGAGGAAATGAAGAATAAAGAAGGAAAGGGGAGTTTTAAACCCATAATCATTTTGGCGCACGTCCCAAGGCTCATCATTGCCTTGGGAACCCAAAGGTACAAACCATGAACGCATGATAATCACTTAAGCAAGTGACATGTGTCAAGATAGTATTGGCACACAAGAAAACTTAGCCTAGGCCTTACAAATACCCCTCAATAACCTACTCACATAGGTAACTAAGGTCTAGGGGGTGATTGATATGCCCAAAGTGCACCTTCCCATTCAGAGACACTAACCTCGGCCTGACTCACAACCGAGGTAGTAGAGGCTCATAGTGACTGACGTTAATATCGAACCTCATAAGGTCGGCTCTGGCAGATGTTGTAATAACCTCATCATCAAGGCTTATATCTGAATTCAGATATTATATCAATCAAGATTAACTAGGCACTTGGGCTCAACTTGTATAGGGTTGACCACAGCCGACGTTGCCAGCATCACCTCAAATGAGCCCTGCATATGGCCACGAATGCATGGTGTTGGCCGAGGCCGACATTATGAGTATCATCTGAGACCAGCAAAATACTTAAGATCAATCAACAAGCACCATGTCATCATTGACTTTGGTCGACGTTACACCTCATACCTAACCTCGGTCGCACATCCTGGTCGAGGTCTTCATGGAACATTGATCTCTGATAAGTTAAGGGTCGTACTCCAGTAGCCTGGTACTCACCTAAGCTAAGGTTCGTATCAAGCTAAGACAGTCGAGCATTGACAAATGTATGCAAGGGTAGTAACACGTGGATGAAATCAGTTGTAACCGAATCAATCCCCTCACGTGGGGGAATATTTCATTATCATTCTCTACATATGACAATGACAGATGTCTTCATTAGATTGTCTAGATCAACACACACATGCTCATTACATGCATGGGGGGTACATTGCACCCCCCACACACTATATATACTTGTCTTCTCCTACATTGAGAAGGATCCGAGAATTACAACCCTAGTTGAAACTTTTTCCAATTATATAGTAGAGAGAGAAAGCTTAAGAGATTGTATCCATGGCCATTAGTGTCTTATTCTAATGACTTTACTCACTCACTTGCACAGTGGACGTAGGCCTAATTGGCTAAACCACTTATATATTGGCCTTTATCCTCTTCTCCTCATCTCTATCTCTTATATTTAATATACTCTCGTGCTTCCATTGTTAACATTGATTTGAGCTTACAAACACCTTGAAGGTTGGTTCTACTTCCATCATCATCACTAAATAAAAAGTATATTAGGATGTTTGATATGAGATAATAAAAGCACTAAGTAATAAAAAAAAGTTATTGAAAATTTATGAGAATTTAAGGAGAGAGTTGAGAAAATTGGACCTTCTTGAAGATCTTGAGCTTGATCTTAAATGTTGGAGAGAAGCCCTTAGACTTTGATGATGATGGAGGGTAGTGAATTCACCAAGTTTGATAAAAAGGATGATGAAAAGTGAAGGCTGGAAGGGATTTGGGTGGAGAAATCACACTGACTTCGAGAGAGGTTTTCAGGATCTGTTGAGAGTCAAAAGTTTCTGATTTTTGGCCTCCTTTGTAATGAGTTCAATGCCTCCTTTTTATAGGCCCAGGGTGTTGCCAATTGTCATAGACCTTTTCCTGTCGTTCGGCAGGTGCATTTAGGCACACTGCCGATAGGCAGGGTCTGAGACCTGCCATTTGGTAGGGTCTTTCAGGCCTTTTTGGAAAATCAACCGCAGAATGCAAACCGTTGATTAGAATCATGCACAGGGTGGACCGTTGGAAAGGTAATTCAGATACCTTCGAAAGTCCTTTGGACCACTCCCAGGTTCAGGAGTGTACTTTGGGTCAAATGTGGCTCGGAAGTATTCGTCGGTTCATTGGATGGGAAAACGTCGGATGCAAACGGAATGTTCATCCGCATGCTAAGTCCGAATCACACACAGGGTGGATCTTTGGAGAGTTTAGGAGATGTACTTCAATATTACAAAGAGTTTGATCTAGTTTGGATAGTTGACTTTGGTCAATCAGTCCCTGGAAGCATTCAGTGACCTTACGGAGTAAAAGGGATCGTTCGTCCATACCGTAAACTAGAATTATGCATGGAGCGAACCGTTGGAAAGGAGTTTTAGTGCCCTTTGAAGATTCATTCAGCCTCGATCGAGCGGAAAATTTTTACTTTGGTCGAATGGAGCCGAGAGCGCCCGGTGGCCTCCTGATTGAGTTTTAGGGAAAATGGGTCATTCATCTGCATGGTAGGTCGTAATCGCGCATGGGATGGACCGTTGAAGACGAGTTTCAGTACCCTTCAAAGATTCATTCAGCCTCGGTCGAGCTGAAGACTTTGACTTTTGGTCAAACGGAGCCTAGGAGTGCCCGATGGCTTCTAGGTCAGTATTTGGGGTATGACCTGGGTTTATGGTGATGACGGGAGGTTCTAGGGACCTAAGGAGAGTTTAAGGGGTAACATAATGGGGTGTCTACAATATGATCGCATTTCCATTATGGAATTCGTAATGGTTGAAGAAGTCCACCACGATACTAATGCTCTATCTTTACTTGTTGTAAAGTAAAACATTTTCTCACAAAACGCTCAATATCATTTCTCATATTTGGCCACCAATACTGTTAATTCAATGTGTCATACATCTTGGAGCTTAAGTGATGAATCATGAATTTAGAACGATGGGCTTCCTATAATACTTCTTCTCTAAGAGATGAATTATTAGGCACATCCAATCTATTTCAAAACCGTAAGCATGTTTCCTCGTCATATAAGAAGTCATGGCTTTTGTATTGGACGTGTTGTAGAAAAGGATCTTTGGACTATTGTGCTAAAATCTTCTTTCTCAGATCTCGATATGTAATTATATTGGAAAATTTTGAGAAAATTGGTGTTAATATCATATCAAATTTCTTTATGGTAGCAGGAATATCATAAGAGATCAAATTTGGAGTCTTCCAATTTGATTATAACTTAAAGCAATTGCTAATGCATTACCCTTTCCTGGGTGGTAGTCTAATTTAAATCGATAATCTTCCAAACATCCCATACAACATCCTTGTCTTAGATTCAAATCCTTTTAACTGAAGATATACTTTAAACTTTTGTGATCAGAAAGACTTGAAATTCTTCACCATAAGTGTAAAAATGCCAAATCTTTAAAGCAAAAGCAATGGCACCAAACTCAAGATCATGGTCAAGGTAATTAAACTCATGGGTCTTGATTTTTCATCATCCATATTCTTCTACTCTCCCTATTTTCATTAGGATACATCCTAAACCATGCAACTAGGCGTCGGTATATACATCATAGCTTATATCACTAGAAGGAATAATTAGGGCATGAGTGGTGGTTAATTTGTCGCTTAAAATTTTGAATGTTCGATCACATCCGGCAATCCATACAAATGGTACTTCCTTCCTAATTTGTCTTAAGAGGAGAAGATAAATGATAGAAAATCCTTCAACAAAATAATGATAATAACCAGCTAATCCTAGAATTTTTTTATCTCGATGACATTAGTAGGGTTTTTCCATTCTAAAATAGCTAAAATTTATGCAGGGTCAACTCTGATTTCATTCTCAGAAATCACATGTCCTGTGAATTTTACTTCCTATATTGAAAAATCACATCTGATCTTTTTATCATACAGTCTATGGTTTCTTAACGTGCCTAATATTTTTTTCTAAGTGTTGGGCACGCTTTACGTGGCTTGGGGAATAAACAAGAATATCATCAATAAATACGATAACAAAATGGTCAAGAAAAGATCTAAAGATTATGTACATAAGATCTATACAAGATGCAGGCGCATTAGTTAATAAAAAAGACATGATAGTAAATTTGAAATATCCATAACGACTATAAAAAGAAGTATTTGGAATATCTTTCCCTCTTACTCATAATTAATTGTAACCAGAATTTAAATCTTTATAAAAGACCTTCGCTCCTCGAAGTTGACCAAATAAATCTCCTATTCTAGGTAAAGGATATCTATTCCTAATAGTTTATGAGTTTATTTTTATGATAATCTATGCACAACATAAAGCATCCATCTTGGTTCCCCAAGGATATGAGATAAGTTGAATAAAACCCTTTTGAAGAAGATTATCTAGTGGGCTAGGGAGTTTTCGAAGTTCGAAAGGAGCCATTCGATATGGAAGTATTGAAATAGGGGAATAATTTGGATAAAGATTAATACTAAATTCTATTTCTTAGGAAGGGGGTATTCCTAGTAACTCTTCGAGAAATCTTTGAATTACTCCAAATTTTTAGGAATTAAGGAATATAAGTTTTGAATTTGGGAGGTTGATAGTTTAGAATGACCCGATCCTTGCAACACAAAAGAAAAGGTTTCTTGGTCTCGAAAGTATATTTTATTTTCATGAAAATCAATATATGCATCATGTCTTGAAAGAACATCCATCCTGATAATAATATCTAATCCAGAAATATCTAAAATTATCAAATTTACAAAGAGCGTACCTAAACCTAGATAAATGTCACAATTTTCAAACCTTTGGGTAGGTGTATTTATTTCACCCATGGGGAATTATATTTCAAATGGAATAGTTAAAGATGCAGGTAACAGTTGTAAAATCTTAGCTAGTTTAAGTCTTATAAATGAATGTGTTGAACTATAATTAAATAAGATATAAGCAAGAAGATTATGAAAAAGTATTTACCTTCTGTCACGTCATGTTAATTTTGGATAGGTGGTATAACACAATTCTTTCCACAACGAGGGACCAATACAATTTTTCTGAAAATATTTGGCCTAAGCTAATTTTGGATAGGATGGGGATTTTGAATTATTAGGGGATTTCATAATTGATGGAGGATTGGAGGAGGTTTTAACTTAGGACACTGTGGGCGAATATATCCTACTTCTTGATAATCATGGCAATGAATCAATGGATAAGTAGTGTTATGACGAATTTGGGAATCATCTTACCCACTCGGAATTGGATAAGGCTGGTGTCGATATTGATATATATTCCTAACAACATGATTATTTCGAGTACTAGGATGAGGGTAATGTACAACACTTGAAGAATTTATTTCAACAATGGCTGGAACATCGAGAAGTTGAGAGTAATCTTGGATTTGCAAAGGGGCAACATGAGTCTTGATTCTCGGATGTAGCCCAATCTCAAACTACCTACATTTCTTTATCTCGGTATCCATATACTCAATGGCATAATGGGATAACTCTGTAAAAATGGTTTCATACTGGGCTACGAAAATATTTTCTTTTTGTAATCTTAAGAAATCTACAATCTGTTGATCACGCTTGGTTTCAGAAAGTATTTCTTGAAGAAGATGTCTTCAAATTTCTCCCAAGTTAACGTAGCTACATTATGATTATGGGACATGGCTTCCCATCAATAATCAACTTCATCATCGAATATGTAAGCAGTCAAAATTACTCGAAGATTGGCAACTATTCTTTCTCCATTAAATATTTTCTCAATCTAACACTTCCATTTCTAAGCTTCACTGGCACTTGGCTTTCCATGCAATGAAGGAGGTCATTGTCTTAAAAATTCTTTGAGAGCATTCATTCTACGGGTATCATATGAGATTTCTTATGGAGCTGGGTGAGAAACTTGTTTTTATCGGCTAGGGATGTTAATCCTTAAAGGCATCGTATGATTCCTTCAGTATGGGCCAGTTCAGTTTGAGTTCCGATGGAGGGAATTCAAGTGTTAACCATACTAAAATATGATACAACAGTCAAAAAAATATATAAGAATATTTCCTTAAAAGAGGATATATCCCAAGCCTAGTTATCTTATACAAAAGGTTATATTTTACAAGAGAGTTGTATGTTACAATAGAATAGTATTTTACAATATAACATATTCTACATAAGTTAGAGTTAGTCAAACTCCGAAGATAGTAGTTGTGCACAGTATATACATTACTTTATTCATTATGGTACATTAGGAAGGACTTGTCTTCCAATGTTTTTGTATCTTCTTAAGTGTGAATGACAACATCAATTTATGAAGAATTAGTATCTAGAATTTTGAAAAAGTCATTGGGATCGGATGGATCATTGTCAGTAGAATCGCTTGAGTTTGAAAAAATTACGATAATAAGTTTTCCATTCAATGTGGCCTTGGGATAAAGTGGTGGAGGTAGTTTTGCATCGGTTGGAGAAAGACTGATTACTTCTTGGAGTTTGACTGGATCGTATACATAATCACATATTTTTCTCATCACTTGTGCCTCTCCCGAGACTTTGCTTTTCAATACCAAATGTTTTATGTCACTGCTTGAATCTAGCCATTCCTTGTCAATAATGTGAATCATTCCTCTGAGGCGTGTAAACTCTTCTTCTCTAATGGTAGTTTTTCAATAGTTATTGGGGATGATATCCAAACTAAATAAAAGAGAGTCCCATGTGTTCATCTTGCAAAATAGAGGTTAATATATAATAGCGATAAAGAAGTTACGAAAAATGTAAAATAACTAATATGCTATAGAAGTTTTCCCGTATAAGAGTCTAACCTCACGTAGTCTTAATTTTAAAACATGCTCTGATACCAAATTGTCACACACTATTTTTGGTATGAATGTACAAGAGAGTATTTATTAAGCAATGAATTAAAATTAAGGCGAAAAATAAAACTTTATTCATTAGATAACATCGTATGTAGTGTACTACCACTACATGGGTGAATGACATTTTATTCTCAACACGAAATATAAAGTAGGTAATAGTAAAGTGCCACCCCTAGCTCCCATGTTCCTTAATCTCTTCCCAAACAGTTATATACGCAAACGCATCACAAAAAGGGAAGTGAGACTATCCCCTTTTTCCTGGGCCATCTGGAGGAAAAATCAATTAGCACAAATGTTCTAAGTAGGTTCTACCAATTTTATAAAAAAACTATATATATAGATGGAAGGTGGAGTGTGCATGGAATTCAAATGTCGGATAGTAAACATAATTACATAATAAGAAAGTTAAGGAGGTTGAACCGATAATCTCATACATACCAGATTATAGAATAAGCGAAGCGCCATCACTAAAATCATATAATTTAATAAATCAAGTAACTCGCTAGGCACATAATTAAAGTGGCACTCATTCGTATGTAGCTGAAAATCCGGTCTCTCAACATCTGAGACTATAGACGGAGTAAAATATTATGTGAGACAACACGACAGTCTACTCCCTATTTATGATTTATGCTTTTACGGGGAATAGAAATGCCCAAAAGGTGCAAGGTGAACTTAATTAAATATTACAAAGAATTTTCATGATATCAGTTATTAGGTGAGAAAGGTGTATGTTGATCCAAATGATCATAAGTAAAACAATTCACGATATAGTAACATATGAGTATGGTAATCTCAGCACATATTTAGAATCAATGGGCAATCATGAAAGGATATCAATAAGCAGTTAAACAATTACGCGAAAATTTACTATTAAAAAGGCAAAAAACCTACTTATACGGATATTTGAACAACTTAAATGGGATCAAAAGGGGATGTTCGGAGGGGTTGCTGCTTGATTATCTGCGCACAAACATTTTTATGAGTAAATATAATGGAGAACAACGTTGGTTTTGGTAGAATTGTAATAGAAGTTGTGTTTATTTAATTTTAAGTGGTTAAATTATATATATTTTGGGACTTTAAAATCTATACCATGGATTTAAATTTGAAACTTGGTGCCGAAGACTTTTTGATTGAAAATTAATCAAAGTATTTATAGAAAAAAGTTTGGGAAAAAATTTAGAATTTAAAAAACTCAGAAGGGGTCAATTGCAATTTAGAGAAAATATTTCTTACCCGAAAAACTAATTTTTCATAACTCTAACTAGGCATGACCAAACACAGTCTTATCTTATACCATTTTAACCAGAAAAATAAACGAAAAATATTTGGAAAAAAATCAGAATTTGTTGATTGGCCACGCTCCGTCACGCGCTTGGTCAATGGTTCTGGCTAAAAAAGTTCAACTTCAACCTCTCGACAGTTGACCTAGGGTTTGAAAAACATTCTTGATTTAGAAAATTGAGTTACAAAACTGTGTGTTTTTTAGAACATTTTACTGAACTTTCGAATCTTTACTGAATATGGCATAGTTTTTTTATGAATATGGTTGTTTTTCCTATATCTTAAGGAAAATTTTAGATTTTTTTTTAAGGAATGAGGTGTTCTAGTTGTGGAGAATTTAAGGTTTTATTTTTTTGAACAATTAGAGCTGAAAACCTATGGCTTTTTTAACACGATCATTGTATTAGAGCTCCTGAGTTCATAAGGAACAATTTCCTTACTTTAAAACTTGTTAAAAGTCAAAGAATAAAATTCCACCATTGAAGCTCAAGCTTTAATGGAGGTGTCTCTGATTTTTTTTCGAATATAGGTCATTTTGGACGTAAAAGATCTAATGTTTTGATTGATATGAGTATAATATCACACAGTAAACTATTGGAATTAAAAGAATGATGTTTTATATATAAAATGACAGAATACCTATTTAGAGGGAAATTTTTAAACTTTGGGTAGGTTCAAGGGGTGGAGATTGTTGCTTTTGATCATGGGAGATTTATTGGGGATGGAGGGAGAATGTATTAGAGCATTTGGGTGGTGCATTCTTCCTAAATTTAAGAAGATAATATGGTGGGAAGTTATTCCTCACATGAATGCATGGTGTGTCTACGTGTTTTTGGAGTCTATTCCCAATTAGATGCTGATGTGGTGAGGGGAAATATGAAAATGTTGGTTTTTAATTTTTAGTCCTTAGTTGAACGTGTATATATTTATTTGGCTCGAAATTGTATGTTTAAAAGTTTTAATGGCATTTCTGTAATTTTAGGGAAATATAGGGGCTGGAACTATAATTTATAGTTACTTGAAGCCTAGATGTTTAATTTGACAAAAATTTTGGGTTTAAGGGTTAAGTATAGGTCAAGTTATGTTTTTTTGAAAAGTTTAGGGGCTATTTTGGAAATTTTTAAAAATTCAAGGGGTACTTGGGAATTTTAGTAACGTTTTAGTTTTTGTAGAGTAGTTTTATCTTCATTTATGATGTTTTTGGAATTTTCATACTCTATGAGGGGTAAAATGTGGATTGTAGGTGATTAATGTTATTAATTAACTTGGTTCGGAAGTGGGGTTGTTACAAAACCACAACAAACCTCAGCAAAACCATTAGTTGAGATTAGTAAAAATCAAACTCAAAAAATTAAGAATTTTGGGTACTCATATATTTTATACCCCAAACTCACTTTCAACAATTTTACATAGTTTCTGCACTTGTTTAGATTCCATTTATCATTTTACATGTATTAATTCATGTAGAAATACATTGTAGAAGATCAAAATTTAGAAAACACCATGAAAGCTTGAGCTTCAATGGTGAATTATGTATTCCTGGCCTTGAACCAATTTTAAGGTGGGAATATTTATCCTTAAACCTTAAGAAATTCAGGTGCAATGTCTAATTTGATTATAGAATAGTCACATGACTCAAAATTAAGATTTTTAATCTCGATAGTAGAAATTTCAAAATCAAAATTCTCTTATTATACTATGAATTAGAACCTCAAAGCAAAACCATTTTACTCTAAAATAATTTAGGAACAAAACCATATCACTGACATAACTCAAATTTTACTATAAATCCACGAATATAGGACTAAAATGTTTCAAAATTTGCAGAACGTGGAGATGAAGCTACATACACCTCAATCCATAAAAGTTATATTTTTGAATTCCTTGTGAAAAATAAGAAAGAGTGGCTTTTAAATCATCTAAAATGATAGTCTGCACTGGATTTAACTGAAGGTCAAAGTTTGAAATCCTAAAGTCAAAATTACGAAGGTTGAAGATGAAGTGGACAACATGTGAATGAGTGAAGTCAAATTCAGTGCGCAGGATGTTTGACCAAGTGTGTGAGGGCGTGTGTCCAATCAGAAAATTCTAAAAAAAATCAAATCTTTTTTCATCTTTCTAGTAAAAAATGGGATTTTACAACACCCTATTTGGTCAACCAAAAAGCCAATTAAAAGAAACACCCAACTTTGATTTTCAAATTAAGAATTTATTTTACACATAAACCCCTGAATTTTTTCAACTTTTGAATTTTTACCCCAAACTTTACCCACTGATTTTTGTCACCTTTACGAACAAAAAAGTCTATTACCATTAAACATAAAAACCTAATGAACTAGGAGTAATTAATTAAAACATTAGTTTATATACGCAACTATATTTTATATGCACCTTAGTATTTCTAAACTCAACCTTATTTAGATTCTTTTCTACATTCCAGACCTTCTCGGACCCGAGCATTGAACAAAATCAACGTAAACTTAATTCAAAAAGTCCTAACAAGTAGGTGATTCTTATTAAATATTATTTCACGCAATGCTTCTAATTACGTCAATTGTTGATATAACATTGTGATAGTCCAAGTTATATTGTTCTCATTTATGAACTCATTTGGGTAGTTAAAAAATTATATTATATTGATTTGATTTTAAAACTTATGTTGATTTTTCTGCAATCATATCATTTAATTTGATTTCATTGAACCTGTTCTATTATAGCATACATTATGACCAGGGAATAGTCTACCATTATACCCGCGATAGTATTATTTGGCATGTGTGACTCAGGGTATTGAGTGCCTAGTTTATGCTTACCATATGGAATTTCTCTCTTAGTATTGGCTTAACATGGTTACTTTATCTCTAGTTTTTTGGATTGATTTGTTATATGTATGTCTATTTCCCTGAAGCCTCTAAATGGATAATTATAGGTTATTTGTTTAGAAACCATCCCTAACAAATAATTATTCTAGCTTTGATATTTCTAATTGTAGCAATATCATCATGTATTAGTGTTCTTATCTAAAATGAACTATTGAATCCAACTTTTTATGTACTCCTCATATTACTAATCTTAAGGCATGAATTTATCTTTACAAAAATTATTATAGAATCAAAATTATCTAATGTGCAGCTTATGCTTATTCTTTAAAAATTCTAGATGGACCTTGAGCGTAAGGAATGTAACATTCTCCCCGACCCCACAAACTTTATTGCATCATTGCGTGTTTCTCTATTAGTCATACACTCATGGAAATTCAGTAGCAGGACTGGAAACCCCATCATGATTTCATATCTTACCACCTATCAGATGATATATCTTTATTATATATTTTCCCTTTTTTGTTGTTTTACTTTTGTTTAGAAATAGTATCCATAATTATAATGAATAAATTACTTAGTTAATATACATAATTATGGGGATGTAATACTGCATTTACTATTTTGTTTATGTATGTGTTGGAAGCTTTTATTATCCACGCAGTCTTAAGTCACCCTAAAAACCCAAGATGTGACAAAAGCATTTGTCCGTAGCCCGCGAGACAAATGTATTTGACCTGTTACTCTGCCTCTCAGCTTGTCGACATCTTTCTTGTTTTCTGGAGAGACTACATTTTTATTAATGCAAATATTTTATCTAGGATGGCCTCAACACCTCTTTGATTTACTATAAAGCAAAGGAACATTCATTTTCTCACGCTGAACACTCATTTTGTAGGGTTAAGCTTCATTTTGTGTTTCTCGAACTGGTCGAATGTCTACCTTTGGTCTATAATATGATCGACGGCTTTCTTTCTCCAAGTGGGCATGTCATCCAATATACATTCCATGTTCTTGCTGATTTGTTCCTTGAAGACTTTGTTCACTAAACTTTGGTACATTGCACTAGCATTTTTAAGCCCAAAGGGCAAAACCTTGTAGTAATATGTACCCCGACTGGTGATGAATGAAATGTTCTCCTTATCTTCTGGCTACATTTTAGTTTGGTTATAGCCCAAGTATGCGTCCATGAAGCTAAGTAATTCATGCCTAGTAGTAGAATCAACCAACTGATTAATCATTGGTAGGAGTAATGGTCCTTCGGGCTGGCTTTTCTCAAGTCTGTGAAATCAACACACATAAGCCATATATCATTCATTTTTCTAACCATAAGTACGTTAACCATCCATTCGGGGTATTTGATGTCTTCAATGAAACTTATTTTCTTCAACTTCTCCACTTCCTCTTGAATGGCCATGTTTTTTCTCAGAACTCAAGACACATCATTTCTAATTAATCGGTATCACCTCCTTAATAATCATGAGTTCATGACACAAGAAATTTGGATAAATTATCATCATATCCTATTGACTCTAGGCAAGCACATTCTTTTACTATTAGAGGAAATCCACCAATTTCTTCTTGATAGCAAGGTCTAGTGATGAGCCAATCTGTATTGTCTTTTTCGGGTGTTCGTCATCCAATATAATGGACTCTACTACTTCCACAACCTGTCCTTTGACTATATATGCTTCTTTATAAGGTTCTATAGTCTATATCTAGTAGGTAGTGGTGAGCTTTCTTAGTTCTTTTTTATCGACTGATGTGTAATAACACTCCCTGACTTCAACTTGATTTCTTTTAACTACACTGACTCCATAATATATGGGGAACTTCAGATATTGATGTACACTGGAAGGAATAACTTTAAAT
This sequence comes from Sambucus nigra, assembly GCA_949130495.1. Classification (NCBI taxonomy): domain Eukaryota; kingdom Viridiplantae; phylum Streptophyta; class Magnoliopsida; order Dipsacales; family Adoxaceae; genus Sambucus; species Sambucus nigra. Next base: position 540,599,452 of record OX422212.1, read on the forward strand.
TTCTTTAATCTATACCTACCGAGGATAATATTGTATGTTGAGTTCATGTTCTAATCACGGATAAATAAATATATCTTCTCAATTTAGTAGGTTATCTAGGTATCAATTATAATTTCTAGGTTAATAGTTCCTCGAGGATACACCTTCTCTGCTGAGAAACTAATGAGGGGTCTACGATGGAGTCTAATCTTCTCATCTCACAATCCTAATCCTTTAAAACAGTTGTAGAATATGACATTGGTTGAGTTACTTATATCGATTAATAATCCAGCCACCCTTCCTTCATGAACCAACATCGTGATAACCAGACGATCGTTATGAGGATAGAGCACTCCTGATAGGTCGTCTTGAAGAATCATATCATAAATCGGTCTTTTTTTACCTTCCTCGGGCGATTATCCACGCCGCTAGACAGGTTCATCTGTCAGATGTAAGAGCATGCATCACCTTCATTGAGGTAGGATTTCCTCTTAACTATTTTGTCGCCCCCATTAGCGTTAACCCATGTCATAAAATTATAGCCAAAATAGATCATTTTAACCTCACGTAAAAGCCCCATGGATTTTTTTGGAAAATCTGGATCATCCTTGGCATCATTGTCCCTGCCTCCTTTCTCAAATTTTAGAAGGGGAGTATGATTGTCTCATGATTTCTTGTACATCTAAATGGTCTTCTATGCCCTCTCAATTATAGAACTTGAACATCTTTTCCCTTAGGATTAGGCTTTCTATCTCGTTCTTTAAGTTTATACAATTATTCGTGTCGTGGTCATTATCTTTGTATACTTCGCAATAATTGCTTATATCCCTTCGATTTGGTGGAGATTTTAGCATCGTAGGACTTTTTAGATCCCTGCATCCCCGTATTTCCTTGAGAATGTGATGCAAACCAATGGTAAGAGGAAAGTGTTTCTCATACCTCTTTGGTTTATCTATTTTTTTATCCTTCTTCTCTTTTATCTCGAAGCCCTTATTTCCATCGGCATTCACTACACCAAATCTGCCCATTTGTCAAGGTCATTGACCTTGACAAATCCGCCTTGTCAAGGTCAATGACCGTGACATTTCGAGGCGAGACAACTTTTTTTGTCACGGTCGTGTCACGGTCATTGACCTTGACACAAAACTCGCGTTTTGTGTCACGGTCATTGACCTTGACACGTTTGTCACGGTTTATAACCGTGACAAAGCCGTGACCCTTAGTAAAAAAAATTGTCACGGTCAATGACCGTGACAATTCTGGGCAGAATTAAAAAAAAAAACTGCTGGGCAGTATGGCCACTGCCACTGCCCAGCAGTATATTTGTACCTGTTATAGCAACGTTGTACCTGTTCCAAACATCATATATCCGAACAAACTAAAGATAATGCAAATTGTTTTGTGAAGAATCCTAATACTAACCAGATATGGTTGAAAACTCGAAACAGCTTATGATAACTATACACTAAGAAGACGTTTAAATGAAAAGTATGTCATCCATGTGGGACACCCTTGTGTTCGTTATGGATGTCTTTTCATGGTACATTTGGTTTCTAGGAAATTGACTTTAGAATCTAAAGTTTAAAATTTAATAAACATGACTTCGGCCCCCATTTAGTTGTTCGTCTGTTAAGCAAAAAAGTTTGTCACTCCATACATACCCCCCCATGAAAAACTTCCAAAATAAAAAATCAAAACGGAACCCGACCTAGAAAATTGAGTTGCATATCTCCATCCGCAAATGAAACTAGCCACTGTCGGTGTTATTGAGCCACAACATCAACCCCAATGGTCGTTTCTGGCCAGGCTCAACATTTGGTTATGGATATATAGTGCACATCGGTAAAAGCTCAAATCAGGCGTCAAAGAAGAGGGTGAAGAATGATAGACCTGATTAGTGATTCCAGATGTAAATAAAGAATGTTCAGCGATGAAGACAAAGTAACGATATACTACAAGTTGAAAAAGCCCCTCCCGTTCAATGTGTCACTGCTGCAGGCAAATTACATAATAAAAAATTAATATAATAGATTTTTTACAAGCAAAACAATTATGGTGATTTGAGGTTTTACCGCAACTAATTCTTTGATGTTAAATTTATCCTCTAACAATTTCATTTCTTGAGGTTCCCTCGAGATGACTTTCAGTGACACAAAAAGTGTTACAGGATATTTTTTGCATCACTAAAAGTCACTCTGGGGTTTAAGCCTTAAGAAATGAAACTGTTGGGGGGGCAAATTCAATATCAAATAAATAATGAGCTCCAAAGCCCAAGTGACCCATAAAATTAATAATAGACAATTTAAAAAAAAAACTAAACATTAGATAGAAAATGTCAATTTAGCAGTAGATATAAACACATTGAAAGTTTATCATAGGCGCGATTCGTGATTGTAAGTGTACCAATACAGGAGTCATCTGAGGATCTTTAGTTCTTCAACATAAGGAATTGATAAGGGGTAAAAGATGAAAAATATTCTCCCATCAACAATGACACTAACCTAGCCAATTTCATGACACAATTAATAACCTATCTTGGCCGGTAAGAGATTTATTTCAATTTATGGAACCTAGCCTCACTAGAACAATTACTAAAAAAATATATTTAAATTATTGATCGGAAAGGACAATTTACCAATTGGAGCTGTGTTTGGAGCACTTGAGTTAGGACCATCTTCTCCATTACTCTTTTCTCAAAATAAGTCGTGTTAAGACCATCTACTCCATGACTGGGTTCTGAAAGAAATAATAATATTTTAAACGATTCAAAACATATAAAAATAACAAATTCAGAAATAATAAAAGTTAATCTAGGAATAAATAATCAGAGCCAATGAATCAGAAAGAAAGATTATTTACTGCTGATTGGAGCTGTTTCTTGAGCATTCAAATTAGGACCATCTGCCCCATGATTGGTTTCTAAAATAAGTAATGATATTTTAAATTATTCAAAACACATAAAGATAACAAATTCAGAAATAATGAAGATTCCTACTAGGAGGCTTAACAAAATCCAGGGATATAATAACCGAGCTAATGGATCGGAAAGAGATATTACTTACTCTCGACTGGAGCCATTTCTTGAGCACTCGTATTCGTACCATCAGCTCCATGACTGATTTCTAAAAGAAAAAATCATATATACATGCAAAATGAGACAAAAAATACATCAATACAGTCTAGGTCTAATCATAAAAAATGCATAAAGATAGGAATGGTTGGGAGGGTTATAATAATAAATGCAAACTAGTTCTAAATCATCCTTTTATCTTTTATAATTGTGTTTTAAGGAGTGATAAACAATGTGGAAACACATGAAGGATGATGGGAATTAAAGTTTCTTATGTTATTGGTTCGCTAAACACAATCCTATAATTTTAGAATAAATTCCATGTGTGTATTATTTTTAGGGCTTTAATCAATGGATTCATTTAAGACATGATGTGGTAGATGTCTTGTAAAAATCTAGAGATAGGGAAAACGTTTTATATTGGTTCAATAATGTGAAGCACAAAATTTTCGAAATGGTCTACACACCTAAATTGAATCTCAATCCTCCACCCCACCCCCTCCCCCACCACACACCACCACACACACACACACACCCACCCCACCCACCCCACCCAACACCCTACCCCCCTCCCCCACCCCCTCCCCCTCCCCCCTCCCCCACCCCACCCCATGCCCCCTCCACCACCCCCTCCCCCACCACACACCACCACACACACACACACACACCACCCTACCCCACCCCCTGCCCCCCTCCACCACCCCCTCCCCCTCCCCCAAAACACACCACCACACACACACACACCGCACCCCACCCCCTGCCCCCTCCACCACCCCCTCCCCCAGCCCACCCACCCCACCCAACCCCCTACCCCCCTCCCCCACCCCCTCCCCCTCCCCCACCCCACCCCCTGCCCCCTCCAGCACCCCTTCCCCCACCACACACCACCACACACACACACACACACCCTGCCCCCCTCCACCACCCCCTCCCCCCTCCCCCAAAACACACCACCACACACACACACACCGCACCCCACCCCACCCCCTGCCCCCTCCACCACCCCCTCCCCCACCCTGCCCCACCCCGCCCCACCCCTTGCCCCCCTCCACCACGCCCTCCCCCCACCCTGCCCCATCCCGCCCCACCCCCCACACACGCACACACATACACACATATATATATACACATACATACATAAATATACACACAAATATATATATATAAATGGAAGAGAGAGAGAGAGAGAGAGAGAGAGAAATTGGACCTGAGAGAGAGAGAGAGAGAGAGAGCAGCGTCGAGTCGAGAGAGAGAGAGAGAGAGAGGGAGGGAACGGTGGGAGGGAAAAAAGAAGGGGGAAAGGGTTTTTGCTGGAAAAGTTGTCACGGTCGTGTCAAGGTCATTGACCTTGACAAGAATTATCACGGTCTTGTCAAGGTCATTGACCGTGACACGACCGTGACAAATTTAATTGTCACGGGCTTGTCACGGTCAATGACCTTGACAAGTCGTTGTCACGGTTGTGTCAAGGTCAATGACCGTGACATAAAACGCGTGTTTTTTTGTCACGGTCAATGACCTTGACAAGGCTGGCCGGCTGAAAGGTGACAATTTGCCCATTTTGGTGTAGTGATTGGAGTTATGGGACCGCTTGGTAGCCATGGCCTCCTTGGATTTCATAATTTTACCAGTTTTAGCTAGTAACTCGGTCATGGTTTTGGGGGTCTCTTTAGCTAGAGCATAGTATAGTTTCTCAGGAATAAAACTACTTATCAATGCGGTGATCATCTTCTTCTCTTCGTAATCAACGACCTATAATTTTTTAATATTAAACCCAGTGATGTACTCGCGTTTGGTTTCTCTAAATGTATAGCAAACACTTAGTAGATGAGCTAACCTTTTATCTAGCTTAGCTCAAAAGAAGAAGTTATTAATAAACAAATCAACCAACTATTGAAAGCTGGAGATCTATCCTCGAGGTAAATTATTGTACCATATCTCGACTAACCCAGTAATAGTTATAGTAAATGACCAAAAACACATCTCATTGGGGACTAAATAGATGTGGGTGGCAGCTTGATATTGTTCTACGTGAAGTACTGAATTTATTTTTCCATCATAGCTTGGGATTACTATGGGTGGTTTGAACTTGGAAGGTGTAGTGTAATCCATAATTACATGTGTGAAGGGTGACCCCTTTACAAAACTTCTATGCAAGGGGGGTTTTTACTTTGCTATTTCTCCCAAATATCCTTCCAATCATTGAATTGAACCTTTCTATGGCTGATCATCTGGCTAGAATTTGACTAAGATAGTATTAGCTGCTCGCTCATAATTTTATTCTGAGATCTCTTCCTATGAAGTCTTCTCGACACATATCGATCCTCGCACGATAGTCCTTGACCGAAAATATTTTTCTTGAAGATCTTTGGATCCTATTATCTCTTTATACTGATGACACCTTGTAGCCCGAGGATATAGGCGATCAAATGCAAAGCCTCTACTCAGCCTTTCTAGCCACTTGGCCTTTCCTTGGAGAACGATTTCCCATCATGATAATCAGTGGACCTCAAAGATGTGGTGGCTCCCGGACGATAAGTTAGGTCGTGATTTGATTCTGAAATAGATAAATCTCCTCCTCTTATTTAGTCCTGCTAGGTTTGCGAGTCGCCTATCTCTATAGGGGCAGGAGGTACATTTTTCCTCTCCTGTTGGAGTGTTCCTATTCAAATTGCATGACCGGGCCTGCTAGAGGCCTGTCTTAAAGCATATAAGTCAACTATTTGACAATCTATTGCATGGCTTCTTGACATTTGTCTATTCTCATCAAAATTTATTTGAATATCCTTTACCCCTAGAGAGTCGGAGGGTAGGATGGTTTTGGCTGCGTGGCTACTTTCAGTATTGTCCGCCATTTTTCAGTACTTGTAAGCAAGTGATTGGAAAATTACTTTGAATTTAAAATATGTAGGAAACAACAATAACTTATTGATTTGCCCCAGAGGGAGCCAAATTATAGGTGCCTAAATTTGTTATGGAATTTATAATGAGTCTTATCTGGATTATACCAACAATATATCTACCACAAATAAAGAATAAGTGATTATGATCTAAAGATATGAGAGGAAAATAATGGGATAAAGGTTTTTACGTGGTTCAGCTCAAAGAGGTACCTATATCCACAAGTACTAAGTCTCTAGGGATTAGGGTTGAGTACAAGCTCTCAAGAACACTCTATGGTTGAATGCATGTTATTTTTCTGTTGTTACCTAGTTGGGGTGTGTAATAAGCTATTTATAGTTATGAGAAGGAGAAGAGGGAAAATACCTTTATACATCAGTTATTTACACCTTTTTACATTATGGATAACAACTAAGAGTGAGCTAGTATGTCTTTCACATCCATGTGCATAGGTGACTGTAGAGATTCCCACATGTGCCTGTTTCACGTTGTTGATTGTTTGCATTCCTGAAAATGGTTGGCCATTCTACCAACCGGGGGGGATAATGAGTCGACCACTTTAATATCACGATATTAGTCCCACTAGATGACGACAAGTGACATATTCTCACTCGTCCATGTAATACTGATATTTTGGGTACAACAACTAGATTATGTGACTTATAATTTTATCCCTTAAAATATCTCGTCATTTTTGGGCGACATTTACTACATACTTGATATTACTTGATTATAAATACACATGCTCATATGATCACCTTGCACTTACTCCCTTATCGGTCTAATTTTTTTTTTTACATGGTAAAAATTAATTATTATGTTGTTCGGGTTGTAAGACAACCCAAAATTGATTGTGAAAATCAAGACAAAGTCTCGAGTAATGCAAAATTCAAAAAATATCTTTCCGTTTATGAGGCACTTGATGCTATCTCTAAATCTCCGCCTCACATACCGTGGGTTAATCCCAATTCGTGGCCTTATTTTCTTTCACCCCATATAATTTAATACTCGCCTATGTCTTTCGATCCCTCTAGTGAAATTGGGTCTACTTCCTCAATCAATAATTAAGATAGTGGTGTTGTCAATGTCAAATTGGAAGAAAACGGAAGAAAATTATTGATAAAGGCAGCGCAAAAGATGTTTGCTATATGGTCAACTATTTGAAAAATTAGTTACTATCTCTTGTATTTGAAATTTCACTCTTCTCTGAATAAACCTTTAATTCGTGTGCTTTCACTACTAATGATATATCTTTAACAGGTTGAATCAAGTCCTTTTGATAGCGGGAGTTTTTTTTTACTCTTATGCATATTTTTATCATGTCGAAAGGAAAGAAATTTATGTGATACAGTTTTGAATTAAAAAATACTAAATCTATTTACTTACATGAAACATTATTTATCATCATAAAAAAAGGGGAGATTATTGAAGAATGTTTAGAATTAATTTTCTTTTAAATATTTATTATTAATTTATTATATTTATTTTTTATGATAACAAACTATTTTTTTGTATAACTTTATTTTTGCACTTATAAATATTTTTGTATACAACTTATTATATTTATTTGCGTACATACAAATATTTTTTTGTCTACAACTAATTATATTTTTTAGAGTAGTTCATATTATAGCATTCATTTTATATTTCTTTATGATTATTAAAATCAAACTCAAAAATTGAGAATTTCAAGTACTCTTATATTTTATGCACCAAACTCAGTTTCAATAATTCTACCTAGTTTTTACACTTGTTTAGATTCCATTTATGGTTTTAAATGTATTAATTCACGTAGATATACAATGTAAAGGATAAAACTTCATAAAACACCATAAAAGCTTGAGCTTCAGTGGTGGATTCTGTGATCCTGGCATTGAAATAGTTTTAAGTTGGGAATATTTGTCCTTGGACCTTAAAAAACTCACGTGGAATGTTTAATTATATTATAGAATAGTTACGCATGTCGAAATCAAGATTCTTAATCTCGGCATCTATGAATTATAACCTCAAACCAAAATCATTTTACTCTAAAATCATTGAGGAAAACCCACATCACTGCTATAGCTCGAATTTTATTGTAAATCCACGGATATAGAGCTGAAAATTTTCAAAATTTGCAGAAATATGTAGATAAGACTACAGTTCACCTCAATCTATACAAGTTATATTTTTGAATTCCTAGTGAAAGATCAGAAAGAATGGATTTTGATCAGCTAAAATGGTATCCGGTACTGGATTATATTTGAGGTCAAAGTTTGAAACCCTAAAGTCAAAATTACGAAGGTTGAAGATGAAGCGGTCAACACTTGCGTGACCGATGTCAAATTCAGTGCGTGGGATGATTGAATGAGCGCGTGAGGTCGCGTGTCAAATCAAAAAATACTTATTTTTTTTCAAATATTCTATTTTATTTTTCTGGTCAAAATGGAATACTACAACACCAAGTTTATTCAACCAAAAGTAAATTCGAAGAAATATCCAACTTTGATTTTAAATTTTAAAATATATTTGAACATAGAGCCCTGATTTTTTTAACTTTTGAATTTTTACCCCAAACTCTACCCACTAATTTTTGTCACCTTTATGAACAAAAAGCCTATTATCACTAAATTTAAAACCCTAAGGAACTAGGAGTAATTAATCAAAACATTAATTTATATATTAACCCCTAGAAAGTTATTTTATACACGATTATATTTTATATGCACCTTAGTATTTCAAAACTCAACCCTTTTTAGATTATTTTCTACATTTCAGACCTTCTCGAACCCCAATACTGAATCAAATCAAACTAAACTTAATTCAAAAATCCCAAAAAAAATAGGTGATTCTTATTCAATATTATTTCACGCAATGCTTTTGATTGTGTCAATTGTCGGTATCACAATGTGATAGCCCGAGTTATCTTGTTCTCGTTTATGAACTCATTTGTGTAATTCAAAAATTACATTATATTGATTTGATTTTAAAACCTTATAATGATTTTTACACAATGATATCATTTAATTTGATTTGTTGAACCTGTTCTATTATAGCATACATTACGACTAGGGAATAATCTACCGATATACCCATGGCAATATAATTTGGCTTATCGGACTCAGGGTATTGAGTGCCTAGTTTATGCTTACTATGTGGAATTATTCTCTTAGTAATGGCATAGAACGACTACTTTATCTTCAATTTTTTGGATTGATTTGTTGTATGTGTGTCTATTGCCCTAAAGCCTCTAAATGGATAATTATGAGTTATTTGTTTAGAAATAATCTTTTACCAATAACTATTCTAGCCTTGATATTTCTAATTGTAGCAATATCAAATTGTAATATTGTGCTTATCTCAATTGAACTACTGAATCCAACTTCTTATGTACTCTTAATCTTACTAAATTTCAGGCATGATTTTGTCTTTAAAAAAAGTGTTATAGAATCAAAATTATCTTTTAGGCAATTTTTACTTATTCTTTAAAAATTTCAAATGAACCCTGAGAGTAAAGAAGGCAGCATTCCCACTGAACCTGTAAACTTTAGTGCATCACTGCATGTGTCTCTATCAATCATATACTCATGGAAATTCAGTAGTAGGATCGAAAAACCCCTCATGATTTCATATGTTACCACCTATCAACTGGTATAGATTTATTATGTAATTTTCCTTTTTTGTTATCCATATCCAGTATTCTTATAGTGAATAATGCGCTTAGTCGCTATACTTTATAATGGGAATATAATACCGCACTTACTATTTTATTTATGTATGCGTTGGAACCTTTTATTATCCACACAGTCTTAAGTGACCCTAAAAACTCGAGATGTGACAAACTCGGTTCAGTTACAAGGTTTGTACGTGGTGATTTGATACCACCCTCAACAGATTTTTTAATGGAACTCAAGAAGATGCGATCAACTTGAATAGTGGACGTAGGCTTGCCATTTTTTAGACGAACCACTGCAAAATCTTGTGCATTTTTTTTATTTCTTATGTATGGCATTTGTTGTGTTTACCTATATTTTTTTTCTTATCATCATCATCATTATCATCCTTGCCTTAATCCTGTCACATGGGGCGTCCACATGAATTCTCATTTTCCATTCTAATCTATTATAAACAATATTATCATGCAAATTTAATTTTTTAAGATCTCTCCTAATAATTTCTTCCCAAGATAGCTTAAGATGACCCTTTTGTCTTTTACCATATATTTTTCGGTATTCTTCCTCTTGTTATAGGTTCATATAATGGTCTATGCAACACATGTTCGTACCATCAAAGTCTACTTTCTGTTAATTTATTACTAATGGCAGCTACTCCCAAATTATCTCTCAGATACTGGTTTTTATATTTTCATTTCTAGTAATTCGTATCATCCATCAGAGTATACTCATCTCACTAGCATGGATATTTTTCTCATGTTTATTCTATAAAGCCCAACACTCCGCTCCATAGAGGGTCGCTGCCCTAACAACCGTTTATAAAAAAGTTTATTTAATTTTTTAGTTATCCTCTTATCGCATAACATCTCTTGTTTCCATTTCATCCATCTAGTTGTTATTCTACTCATAACATCCTTATCAATATCCCCATTACTCTATATCACTAAACTTTGATAATGAAAATTATTAGATTGGTTTATCAATTTTTCTTCAATCTTCAATATTATGCTATCAGACGACTCATTATTAAATTTACATTCCACATATTCAATTTTATGTCTACTGATTTTTAGTCCCTTATCCTCTAAGGCATTTCTCCAACTATCTACTCTTATCGCTAATGCCTCATTTGAAGTGTCTACTCAACTATATCATCTGCAAACAACATACATTATGGGACATCTACTTATATATCCTCAGTAATCTCATCCAATACTATAACAAATAAGTAAGGACTTAAAGTCGATCCTTGATATCGGCCCACTTTAATAGTAAAATCATTAATTCCTCCACAAATAGTTCTTACCCTAGCCTTTGTGTTATCATACACATCTTCAATAGCTTTAATATCAGAAATAGAGATTATTTTTCTCCTTAAATCCCACCATAATATAACCCTGGGTACTCTATCATATGCCTTATTTAAGTTTATAAAGACGATGCGTAAATTTTTATTCTTACCTCTACATTGTTCCAAAAGTTGTCTTAATAAGTAAATAACATTCATGGTGGATCACCCTGGCATAAATCCAAATTGGTTATTTGAAATAGTTGATTCATTTCTTAACCTTTGTTTTATAACCTTTTACCATAATTTCATTGTGAGATTCATCAGTTTGATTCGTCTATAAATACCGCAGTTTTATATATCCCCTTTATTATTATACCAAGGTATTGTGGTACTTTTCCTCCACAAATGTGGTATACTTCCTTCTTTTAAAATTTTATTAAATAAACATGTTAACCATTCCACCCCTATACTTACAAGGGTTATCCACACCTCTATAGGTATTTTATCCAGTCCAGCTGTTTTATTCCTCCCCTTTTTATTAATATATCTACTTCTTTTTTAGTAACCGGACACACCATCCATATATTTGGTTCTATGTTCTCAACATCGTTTTTAGGATATTCTTCATTTAATAATCCTTGAAAATACTATTCCCCTCTATCTAGAATTTCTTTCTCATTACTTAATATATTTTGGTTTATATCTTTTATACACTTAATTGGACCCATATCATTTGTCACTCTATCCCTATTCCTTGCCAATTTATATATATTCTTCCCACCTTCATTGGTACCTAATTTATTCTACAAATTATCTAGTACGTTTTGTTACGCATTTCTAATAATATTTTTTGCTTTACTTTTTAATTTCTTATACCTTGCTAAGTCTTCTTGGCTTTTACTCTTTTTTCATTATTGAAAACTTATTCATTTCTTTTGTATTATCTGTTGAACTTAATCATTCCACCACCAAACCTCTTTTTAATTAATCGTTTTCATTTACTCTCACCTAAAATTTGCTTATCTATTTTCTCAATATCAGTCTTTGTTCATGACCAAATGTTGTTAATAATGTCATTCCAACTAAACATAATGTTTATCAATAACGTTTGCCTAAATTATATCTCTTTGCATCCTATTAAATCCTTTCAATTTATATTTTGATAACCTATTTTTTCTTTTCGGTACTTAAATCCTTTAATGGATAAATCTATTACTAGAAGACGATGTTGATTTTTTAAGCTTTCACCTGGTATAACCTTACAGCCTTCACAAGTCTTCAAGTCTCTTCTTCTAAGTAAGTAAATAATCTATTTGAGTTTTATTCTTGCCACTTTTAAATGTTCTTCCCTTTTTTTAAAATATGTGTTTGCTATTGCTAGACCCTAGGCCTTAGCAAATTCAAAAATAGTTTCCTCTCCTATATTTATCTAACCAAAACTATAACCCCCCGTGTATCCTTGGATAACTATCCCGTTCTACTCCTACATGCCCATTCAGGTCGCCTCATAAAAACATGTGTTCATGAGTAAGAATTTATTATAATATTTCATCTAATAATTACAAAAATGATTTCTTTACATTTTCATCTAAAGCTCCTTGGGGCGCGTAAGAACTTATAACATTCAAAATTATTTTATCTAAGACAATCTTAATGTTCATTATTCTATCTCCCCATCTTTTAACATCCACCACTTTATCTTTCATATAGTGATCAACGACGATACATACCCTATTTCTATTATTATCTCTCCCTCCCAAATAAAATAATTTACAACCTTCTCCTATCTCTCTAGACTTTTTTCCCTTCCATTTAGTTTCTTGTGGACATGCTATGATCAGTTTTCTCCATTTTAAGGTATCCATATGTTGTTTACACTTGCCAGTCAGTATTTCTAAATTCCACATACCAAATCTAATTTATGTATGTTATTATTATTTGTGTTTCTTTTTTTAACTAGAGAATCCATCATCAAGAACTGACATAAATTTTTACAACCAACTGTCAACCTCACACTAACCCACCTTGTTTCACATCCGGACTTGGGTACCGAAAATGGTAGAGTTAAAAGGATTAATTAGTTCTAAATTAATTATATTATCTACAATTTAATTCACAAAATAAGTATGCTAAATGTAAAGTCACAAATAAGCTCATATAAAAAATTCAGACCCCACATATGCTAAAATAGTAATCAAACTAGCCCACACAGTTAAGCGAGATAAAATAATTAAGGAAGAAAAATCAGATGATAAAAGTAACCTCCAAATCTGTAAGAAGAGTTATCGAATCTGTGGGGTCGCAAACAGAGGGGCATACGAAGGTTTACGGACAACAAGATAAACTATTATACTAATCAAACACAAGGTATAAAAAACTGGAATCTAATCTCCAAATAAAAAGGAATAATTATAGAAAATGAAAAATACAACGGACAAAACATGTGGTGAAATTATCAGATTTAATTCAATTAATCAATGAAAATAAGATAATCACGCACATCTGTTAACAAATCTGACGAAATTAAAGTGAAATTATAACAAATAATAAAAAAATGAGATGGTTTAATCTATTTAGAAATTTGATCCAGATCAGGATCAATGACAAAGTACAGAGAGAAAATGAGAGAGAGACCTTATTCCAGGTTATTTGATAAAATGCTTTAATCTAGCCACAATATGACATTCAAATAGTGTTCGGGTCTTCCCACTCAATTCTAAAAAATGCTACCATATGAGTTTAATTAATTTGGGTTTGAAATCGTTCGAGTTAACTAGGGTTTGTTTAAAGATTCAATCGATTGAGTTTGACAACGTACCTAGCTATGGTTTGTTCATAGATACAACCCAAATCTATGGACGTTTGTTTATAAAATCATGTTTAAGTGGTCAATGTATATTTAAACCCAAATCTAAAGACGTTTGTTTGTAAAATCAATCATACCAGATAATGTAAGATTGATGTGGAAAACAATTGTATGAATATCTTCGCGAGTACATGCATAAGATTATTAGCATCTGAAACTCTAAAAGGGTATTAATGAATGAAACACAGTTCTATCTTATGTCTTCCTTCATCCCTCTTTGTTTTTTTGCTTATACTTCAGCCATTTTATTTATTCTGAAAAAGTACAAATATTTTTTTAAACAGAATATTCATTAATTTCATAACTAATTAGTTTTTTTAGAATCAAATCAATTTGTTTATTTCTTATAGAAATCAAAAGGTTTTAAAAATCCAATTTACTCTCCTCTTGTGTATTTTTCTGGGCAATAAAGTACATTTAAGTTCATAAGTCCTAAGTCCCAAACATAAACTAGTCTTAAATGGATGATCATTATTACGAAACATACGATATTTTTGTAAATTTTCTTGATGACATGCTCAAGATGAATGGATGGAGTGCCATCACCACAAAATGACTTATTTTGTAACCATGTGTTATACGCCCAAATAAGTTACCATGTGCAAAAAAATCATAAATCCCCCATATCAACATAGTCCTGATGTATATGGGTTACATTTTGTGCATGTCACAAGATGGAAATCCATCCTAAAATTTGATCAACTCATATATTTGTGGTTGAACAAAAACATCAATGTCTTGACCTATTGCCTTTGGCTGAAGAATCAACAGATATGAGATATGGAACTCATACTTGAAGTACAATAAAGGTACCACATTGTGATGCATTCATAAATAGCTATCAACTACTGGACTAAATACCACGGGGATTAAACTTACTCGTTGCTATTGCAAGCCATCATTGTGCCCTTATTAAGAAAAACATTCCATCAACCTTTTAACACTATCCATTGGGATAAATTATAAGGATGTTGCTGATAGTCCCATGAACTTGTTTTTCTATAGTGCCATGTCATTTCATGCGTTATCCAACATTTAATATACAATCTCACCAACCTTGAAATTAAACGAAAATGTCTCGATACTTTCATACGTTATTTATATGATCTTTTTTTAGTCGCTCATGTTCCCCTCATATCTCACTTCTACACATTATGAGCATTCTTCCAAATATCCATTCTCTTTCCAATAATAAATTCGTTAACGCAAGCATAAATGTAATTCTCTTTCATCTCTAGTTTTTTATTATTCTCTTCATATATAGATACATTTCTAGTAATGTGATTTCTTTTGGAAGTCAATTCTTCAAGATAGGAAAGAGAGAAGTCATGTTATTTCTCGACAAACCTAATTGATTCTTTATATTATGAAATTCTCTAATATCAGAGAGAGTAGTCTCCAGACCCTCATATATAGGGTATAGTTTTTGTGACACTAAAACCTTTTTCTCATTATACTTCTCATTATTGAAATAATGTTTTTTAAAAAAACTCATGGTTAGTCAAGTTATGCACAATGTTGTTTATGCACTACGTAAAATGTGTCAACTAAATTTGAAACCATGTATTCTCAATATTCTTTTCTTTAACATATTTTTCACATTCAACCGGTTCTACTATGGTATATGTTGTTATGTTGGAGAATCATTTTTTACCATGTAAAACCCACGTAGTATTTTGTCCTATTTATACCGTGTCTAATCAAATGACTATTGATTTCTAATGCACTAAAATCCTTATTTTAACACTTAATAAATGGACAAATAAGTCAAGAATTAAGGCTCATTATTTGAAACGAAAAATAAGGAAACATTTAACTCGATTTGTTTACACCTCACTTACTATATTCCTCTCATCTACCCACTATTTGTTTATTGTTTATGATATTCTGCACCACCACAAATATCATATTTCACACATAACCGTATATTTTGTTCACAAAACACTTATAAGAAAAAAATAGCTCCTAAAAAGAACGTATCATCATGAAAACATAAATGGATTTTAAAACAAAAAAATCACCAACGTAATGAAAAATAACTTATTACAACACTCTAAAAATAACTTTAAAAAAAATTATATTACACATTAAAACTGAAATTTCACAAAATAATATTTATATTATTTTTAAACCAATGAGAAATAAATCTTTGATGTCATACATACACAAACAATAACAATGCACACAACAAAGTTCCTTAATTTTACTTTATATCTAAAAACAATTGAGGTAAAACCCTAATTGACATCTATTGGAACAAAAAAGACATTTTGTCTTTCATGTAAGTTTTTGTTTTAAAAAGTTTGTTTTCTTAAAGAAAGAAAGAAGTGGCGGACAAAAAAGAGGGGTTTCTTTTCATAAAGAAAGAAAAAAAGGGGATCAAAGAAAAAATTCTTCTGTGATTTACTCTTACCTTACCTACCATCATTCACAATTGTTATTTCATAGAGAAAGTTATCTTCATTGTTGAGTAGTACAATAAAAAGAAATAGAAACGGGTATTTCTTTCTCTCTGAGAAAACTACTTAAAAATATATTGGCTATCTACCTCTCTCACCAAAAATATTTTTTTTTCTCTATGAATTAGAGGAGAGGAAAACACAATTACGCTCTCTCTTTCTGATCATTTTTTCTTTTTTCCTTACCTGATCAATTCATCCCCGAAGCTAATGTGCAATTGAGCAATTAATAGTGAAGGGACGATATTATACCAGATTACTACCGCGCATAGTTTTCTGAGACATATTATTTTTATTCTAGTATGTTTTATCCTAGGGGGACGGGGAAATATAAAGACTACAACACAATTTTTGGGTAGAGCCCCAAAACACCATAAAAAGATCAACCTAGTCCGCAACTCAGCCATGTTAATTTTTTGCCATTGGATTTTTTAATTTGTTAATTTTGTTCCATTCTCTTCTTTTGGATACAAAAATTTTAAAGTATTTCATTCATCTCTATCTACTCCAAAAATCACTCTACACCCATTGGTCCTATTGGTCTTAATATACTTTTCAAATTTGGAGGGTTAAATTTCAAAAGGTGGAGAAAAAAATGCTATTTATTTTTCACAATAAAAAAACTAGTAGACTGTATCGTGTCAAATAAGCCTAATGGGTCTGAACCTCGTAGGGCTAATAAGACTAAGGATATTCAAACTTGGGAAGAAAACGATTTTTTTTATGTAAAACTTATATTTTGAATGGCTTAAGTGATGATCTTTATAATTATTATGCCTTGTGTAATTCTTCCAAAGAAATTTGGGATTCTCTTCGAAAAAAATATAATACCAAGGAGACTGGAGCTAAAAAATAAGCAAATGGCCGTTATCAAAAAATTTAGATAAGGGATGATAAACCAGGTGTTGCCCAGACTCATGAATTACATAAAAATTCACATGATATTATTTCGAAAGGAATGAAATTGGATGAGTAGTTCTAGGTTACAGTTATGATTGATGACCTCTCGGTTGGAATGATTTTAAAAATACACTGAGACATAATTAAAAAGAATTTTCACTCTCATCACTCGTATTTGAATTGAGGAGGAAGCCAGAAAATAAGATTATAAGGAAGAAATTCTTGTAGTGTCTAACAACAAGAATTATAACTAAAACTGCACTCCAGTTGTTTTAAAACCAAATAGGAAAAATATGAAATATCCGAAAAAGAACCACAACCAAAATTTTAAATCGGGTGAGAATCATAATAAGAATAAGTATCGAGCTATTGAAAATGGACAGACTAGTAATACTGGGCAGCTTCTTTGCTTTAGGTGTAACAAGCCCCGACATATTACCCGTAAATATCGAAATGGACCTCGCCGTGCTACTCAGGAGAACCTAACCAAAGAGGACTTATGTACCATGATTTCTAAAATCAATATAGTTAGCGGGGTTGAAAGGTGGTTGGTATATACTGGCGTTTCTCGCCAAATTTGCTATGATCGTTCTTTATTTAAGACTTATTCTAAGTCTAAAGATAAGAATGTGTTGTTGGGTGATTACCACTCCACTGAGGTTGTTGAAACTAGCAATGTGGAATTGAATTTCACTTCTTGAAAAATTATGGTCCTTAAGGAAGTGTAGCACACTCCCGAGATAAGGAATAACTCGGTTTCTATATATCTCCTCAACAAAGATGGTTTCACTCGGACATTGGGGGTAGACTAATTTACATTAACCAAAAATGGAATTTTTATATGAAAATGTTATGCCACTGAAGGAATGTTTAAATAGAACATTGATGTTATTAACAAAATTTCTCCTTCTACTTATATTGATTTTTTTTAATGTGTGGCATGCTATACTTTGCCAAGTTAATAAACGACTTATTAAAAATATGAGTACTTTAGGATTAATTCTAGAAATATCATTAAATAATTTTGAAAAATATAAATGGTGTAGTCAAACTAAAATAACTGAGACCCCACATAAATATTTTATTAGAGAATATAAACCACTTGACTTAATTCATTAGGACATTTAAAAATTGGATGGAATTACATTTAGAAATAAAAAAAAACATTACTTTATTACTTTTATTGATGATTGCGCAGACTACTCATTTGTATACTTAATGAAAAATAAAAGTGAAGCATTTGACATGTTTAAAGTTTTACTAAATGAAATTGAAAATCAATTTAATTAGAAAATTAAGAGAATATGTAGTGACAGAGGCACCGAATATGATTTTGGACCTTTTATTGGTTTTTATAAAACCCATGGTATTATTCATGAAAAAAACCCTCATATTATCCCGAAATGAATGGTAAAGCTAAAAGAAAAATTGGACTTTAACTGAATTGGTAATTGCTATTTTATTAAGTTCCGAGGATGCCTCACATTGGTGGGGAGAAATTCTTTTAACAGTATGTCACATGCTTAATAGAATTCCTAAGACTGAAACAAAAATATATCCATACGAAATCTAGAAAAATATTAAGACGAGTGTGTCATGTTTTAGAATGTGAGGATACTTTGCCTATGTACGTAACTCTAACCCTAAGAGGTCTAAATTGGCTTATAGAGCGTATGCGTGTGTTTATTAACTACGCAATTAATATCAAAGTATATAGATTTTGTGATTTGAAAAATAAAGTCATTATCGAGTCAAATGATTTTGATTTTATGAAGATAAATTTCCATTTATATTAAGAAATAGTGGGGTCTCGAGATCCCCTAGTATTTCTAATCCTAAAACTTCGGAACCTAATAGATCTGCTTTAGAGCTAAGAAAAAGTAAAAGACATCGTATTGAAAAATATTTTGGTCTCAAATTTTACGCTTTCATATTAGAGGAAGACGTTAATACCATTCAAAAAGATTTATCTTCTTTAGATGTCGATTTATGGCAATATGTTATTAATGACGAAATAAAATCATTAGAAACTAATAAAACTTTGCATTTAGTGGATCTTTCACTGGGGTTTAAAACAATTGGTTGCAAATGGATTCTTAAAAAGAAATTAATAACTCATGGTTTTGTTGAAAAATATAACGCACATCTAGTTGCCAAAGGTTTTAGACAACGTGAAAACATGGACTTTTTTTTATACATTTTCACCCGTGACTAGAATTACGTCTATGCATATACTATTTGCATTAGCTACTTTAAATGATTTAATTGTACACTAAATTGACGTTAAAACTACCTTTTTAAATACTGAATTAGAAGAAGAGATTTATATGGACTGACCTGAAGATTTTATTTTATAAAATCAAGAAAATAAAGTGTGTAAATTAGATAAATCTCTTTACGAACTAAAACAGGCACATAAACGATGGCATGATAAATTTGATAGCTTAGTCATCTCTAATGGGTTCAAAATTAATGAAAGTGATAAATGCATTTATTATATATATGAAAATAATATTTTCACTATCATATGTTTTTATGTGGATGACTTTCTTATATTTGGATCTAATATTCAGGTCGTAAATAATATTATATCTTTATTGTGTTCAAACTTTGATATGAAGGATATGGGTGAAGTTAGTATAATATTGAGAATTAAAATTACCAGGTCTGAAAAGGGAATTTCTTTAGACCAATTTCATTATATTGAGAAAATTCTAAAGAAATATAATTACTTTAACTGTAAACCTGCTAGTACTCCATTTGATCATAGTGTAAAGTTGTTCAAGAATATTGGTGACAGTGTTAACCATACTTAGTATGCGAGTATCATTAGTAGCCTACGTTATACTATAAATTACACTAGGCCTGATATAGGTTATGTTGTGGGAGTACTATGTAGAACCAGTAGACCTAGTATGGAGAATTAACATGCTATTAAGAGGCACTACACCAAAATGGTCAAATTGTCACCTTTCAGCCGACCACCCTTGTCAAGGTCATTGACCGTGACAAAAAATACGCGTTTTATGTCACGGTCATTGACCTTGACATGACCGTGACAAAGAATTGTCACGGTCAATGACCGTGACAATTCTTTAAATACTTGTCACGGTCAATGACCTTGACACGACCGTGACAATGTTTGCAGCAAAAACCCTTTCCCCCTTCTTTTCTCCCTTCCGCCGTTCCCTCCCTCTCTCTCTCTCTCTCTCGACGCTGCTCTCTCTACTTTCAGGTCGATTTTCTCTCTCTCTCTCTCTCTCTCTCTCTCTTCCATTTATATATGTGTGTATGTGTGTATATATATGTAAATTAGAAAAAAAAAATTATACTTGCAATGTGGTATTAATGATGTGAAGTTTGTGTGTGATAGTGCAAAAAGAATTGATATGTTTCACAAATGATGTGAAGTTTGTGTGTTTCAAGATTATCTAGAAAGGAACGAGTTAGAGGTTTTACCTAAGTTATGTTTTACAAGATTGGGACACATCAACTATAGATATTTGAAGCCATTGACTTATGTCTTACAAGATTGAAGCCATTGATATATATAGTGCAAAAATTGAAGCCATTGATATATATAGTGCAAAAATTGATATATATAGTGCAAAAATTTATATATATAGTGCAAAAATTGCAATGTGGTATTTGAAGCCATTGATATATATAGTGCAAAAATTGAAGCCATTGACTTATGTCTTACAAGATTGGGACACATCAACTATAGATATTTGGATAGATTATCTAGAAAGGAACGAGTTAGAGGTTTTACCTAAGTTAGGAAAACCAGATACCAAGTTTTGTGGAATATATTAAAAAGGAAAACATGAAAAGTCCCCACAAGAAACTAAATAAGATAAATTCTTCTAAGACTTTAGAGTTAGTACATATTGATCTTAAGGGTCCCTATAAACTAAGAGTTTAAGAGGCAAGTGATATTGTTTTGTGATTGTGGATGATTTCTTTATGATATGATGGGGGTGGGGTGGGGTGGTGGGGGTGTGAGCGTAGGTGTGTGCGTGTGTGCGTGGCAGGGGGAGGGGGAGGGGGTGGGGTATGTGTATATGTGTGTGTAAGGTGGTGTGTGGTGGGGGAGGGGGGTAGTGGGGGTGGGGTGTGGTGGGGGAAGGGGGTAGTGGGGGTGGGGTGTGGTGGGGGGAGGGGGTGGGGGTGGGGGTGTGCGTGGCGGGGGGAGGGGGGCAAGGGGTGTGGTGGGGTGTGGGGGTGGGGTGTGGGGGGTGTGGAGGGGCAATTTTAACAATTGTATATCTTTAATTAAGAAATTGTATAGCTTTAATTGTAATTTTAATTGTATAGTTTTAGATGAAAGTAAAATTTCATATGAAAGTAGGATTGTCCCTCATTGTAAATTAGTAAATTAATAATTCTATACTTTAATTGTTAGTTTAATTGATGAAATGTTGGGTTGGTTAGTTTTAAAAGTGGTATGACGTGTGCGTGTGTGTGGTGGGGGTGGGGTAGGGGTGTGTGTATGTGTACTATTAATATATTTTTTTATCTGTACTATTAACATTTTTTTACAGCAAAAATGACTCCTTCGGATATTAAGGCGAAGATGATGATGATGTTTATGATGATGTCGTCTGGGCTCGGTGGTAGCGGAGGCGACGAGGGCTCCTCCGCCCCTAGGCTCCCCAAATATGGAAAATTTGGGATTACCGTCGAGAACAAGTCGGAGTTATTAGCGAGATCCCTCGAGCTGCTAAAGACGGTCATAGACCCGGGGTTTACGAGTTGGAAGGAGGTGCCATATGAGTTCAAGTTAGCTGTTTGGGCGGCACTACAGGTAATATATTTATATTTATATTTATATGAATATTTCAATTTCAATTTCAATTTCAATTTCAATTTCAATTTCATATTTATATTTATATTTATAAATATAAATATAAATATAAATATAAATATAAATATGAAATTGAAACTTGGATCCAAAGCTACGCGATTACGTCTTGGAGCAGTTGAGGGAGTAACATAAGACGTGGAAGAAAAATATGCGGACAAGGTACTTTGGGAAAACACGAGAGTCCATTATACAATGGCGCGGATCCGTCCCGCCCAAGGAGCTGATCTCATTGGCACAATGGCAAAAGTTCATTGACAATGAGATTGAGGATCGACAATTGGCATCTCGCCAATCGGGGAGGGAAAATCGGGCAAAAAAGACAGACGTGCACTACTCCGGCCGGACCTCTCACGCCGAGGTGGAGCATAGGATACAGGTAAGATTTAATTTATCTATAACTACAAAAATATATTATTCTTCACTATTTTACTTTGCGGGGCCGATACTAATTTTACTTTACTTTATTTTATTTCAGGGGGTAGGGAGTGGGCCAGGGGGTAAGCCACATAGGCTCGATACTTATGTGGCTCTTCGGACGAAGAAGGGGAAGGACAAGGAGGTGTCCCCGAGCGTCGCGGTCACGATTGTAAGTAATCCGACAGTTTAATTTTTGTTAATTACGTTATAATTTTTTAGTTTATTTATTTTACTAATCATGTGCTTTTTGTCGTTTCAGGCAAAGCTTAAGGAAGTGCATGAGTCGCAGTCTGATGTCGACAAGTCATCTTTGTCCACAGACGCACTCAGCCAAGTGCTTGGCTCTGATCGCAAGGGGAGGACAAGGGGAGTGAGCTCGCGGGTGGCCAAATCTAGGATCATCGGATTGGAGATGAGCGACACCGGGTTGGCTCGAACGGTGGATTCACACGACGCGAAGCTGTCCCGTTTGGAGGCGACGGTCCAAGATATGTACGCATTCATGAAGCGTACGTTGGGCGGAGACCGTAGAGGGAAAGGGAAAGGGAAGGAGAAGGCGGTGGAGGAGGAGGTGCGGGAGGACGAGGCGCAGGATGACGAGGATGTGGACCTCGCTGCTTCATCACCGACACATTCGTACTTCGATGATCCACATCCCTATTTGGCGCCCTTCAACAGACCATTGTCGACACTTGGTTGGCCGAGCGTGTTCATATTGGACGTATTTGATGGCCAGCGGATAGGGAGGGGGTTGAGGAACCCGAATATCGTCGAGGGTG
Organism: Sambucus nigra; assembly: GCA_949130495.1. NCBI lineage: Eukaryota > Viridiplantae > Streptophyta > Magnoliopsida > Dipsacales > Adoxaceae > Sambucus > Sambucus nigra. The sequence goes on from OX422212.1 coordinate 540,622,634, forward strand.
GAATAGTCCATGGACGTGTGCTTCAAGAGATGGAGTCCAGGGTGCTCGTCACGCATGTCATACCCGGGAAGGAGAAATCCCTATTGTGGTTGCGCGAACAATGCGGCACGACGTATATTAGTGGGTGCGTCAATTCGTATGTCATGTGGCCTACTCACCTCCTCAGTTTTACCCAAGACATGTAGTAACATTATTTTTAAATTTGTCCATTTTAATTATATTTGGATTATATCGTCATGTATATTATTTCTATTTTGAATATTTGGATTATATCATCATGAATATATATTTGCATTATCTTTAGTTTGTTTGGATATATGATGTTTGGAACAGGTACGACGTTACTATAACAAGTACAAATATACTGCTGGGCAGTGGCAGTGGCCATACTGCCCAGCAGATTTTTTTTAAATTCTGCCTAGAATTGTCACAGTCAATGACCGTGACAATTTTTTTAAAAAGGGTCACGACTTTGTCACGGTTTATAACCGTGACAAACGTGTCACGGTCATTGACCGCGACACGACCCTGACACAAAACGCGAGTTGTGTGTCAAGGTCAATGACCGTGACACGATCGTGACAAAAAAAGTTGTCTCGCCTCGAAATGTCACGGTCATTGACCTTGACAAGGGTGATTTGTCAGGGTCAATGACCTTGACAATAGTGCAGATTTGGTGTAGTGAGGGTCATGTGGTACCTTAAAATGACCATGACCTTAAATTACACTATCAAAAGCATCATGCCGTCCTTGAAGGATTTAGTGATGTTGATTGGAACACCTTATCTAATAACTCCAAACCTACTAGTGGATACATATTTAGTATCTCCGGTGGTGCAGTTTCATAGAAGTCTAAGAAACATACTATTTGGACTCAGTCGACGATGGAGTCGGAGATGATAGCGCTAGTTACTGCTAGTGAGGAGTCAGGATGGTTAAGAAACCTTCTGTGAAATATTCCATTATGGGAGAAACTATACCAGTCGTTCTAATCCACTACAATAGTACTACAACTATTGTAAAAGTTGAGAACCGTTATTGTAACAGTAAAAAGCGATAAATACATCGCATACATATTATTGTTAGAGAGTTTATCTCTACAGGTGTTGTGAGAGTAGATCACATGCGATCTGAGGGAAATTTGGCTAATCCTTTTACAAAATGAATAGTAAGAGAAGGGCGTGAAACACATTGAAAGGGATAGGCCTAAAGCCCTTATATGTTTGAGTCACTTGTGATGGTAACCCAACCTATAGACTACAGATACCAAGAAATACGCTCAATGGGTAATAACAAGTCATAAGTGATATGGGTCAAATCATGTTTATTATTTTATATGGAGTTTTGTTCCAAGTTCATCCCTATGGGGAATGATATCTTGAAGGCAGTTGAGGTTGAGTTAATTATAACTCTCAATAAAGATCTATAGCTCTATTTTGAGTTGGGTACCTCGTTACATGAGTATCCTTGATAGACTCACCTATGTGAATGTGGAAGTGAGGCCGCTTCCTATGATAATTTCAGGCAAATTTCTTAGAGCATTCACTAAACTATGATAGAAACGCATGGTCGTAACATAATGGCTTGAGGACTACATCCCAATAGGGTTGTGTGTGGGATATTATCAGAGATAGAGTTCAAAATTACGGTTACTCTAGTATAATATGAATCATCTTTACTTATAAAGGTTCAAGTCGAAAGACATCTTTGCTTATGCACAATTCTATGAATTATTGCTCAATATATATGTTTTTTCTAAATTTATAAATAAGGGATTGTTAGGAGAAAAAGGAAATTTGTCTTTTATGTAAATTAAAAAAAAAGGTTGCTTTTCTTAATGAAAGAAATAAGTGGGAGAAAAAATAGGGAGTTGCTTTTCTTAAAGAAAGAAAAAAGTGGAAGACAGAGAATTTATTTTTCTTCGTAATTTACTCCTACCTTGCCTACAATTATTCACAATCTTCATTGTTGAGTAGCAGAGCAAAAAAAAAAAAGAGAAACAACTTTTTCTTTCTCTACGAGAAAACTACCTAGAAATATATTAACTATCTCTCTCTCACACTCAACATCAATTTTTCCTCTATAAAACACCTTATTGATGTGATATTGAGCAATTAATAGTGAATACGTGATAGTATACCAAATTACTACTGTACATAATTTTTTAAGACAAAAATCATCATAAAACACCTTAAAGAGAACGACCTAACAACCATTCAACCATGTTAATTTTTTATTGTTGGATTTTCGCATTTGATAATTTGGTTCCATCCTCTTATTTCATATACATCAACATCTGATATTAAACGATGGCAAACCCATTCTCATCCAAAATTGTAGTACCACTAATCCTGAATTCAGGAGAGAGAGTGAGAATAGTAGTACCAGAAACCCCGAATGAGAGAGAGAGAGAGAGAGAGAGAGAGAGAGAGAGTTACTGGGTCATTTATCTAATTTTTGCGGGTAAATTTGGGTTGTTTTTCAGGGGATATAATTTCTTTGAGTCAACTTTTTTTTGCTTCTTTCACTTTCGATTCGTGGAAAAGTCGTCTCATTTAAGACGGTAACATAACTTCGCAAGTATGGACAGCATTGGATTGGGACTGTATATTTAGATTATCTAACTATTTGAGCTTGTGACTCTATGAATAACAAACCGGTGCATTCAACTTAAAAAACAGTTTTCGATGCATAGCTCCTTTGCAAACAGTTTACATTCACTATAAAACATTAATTTTTAATTTAAGCAATGGGGTCCCTAGTTAAGTGTAAAAGATTTATTACATATCCATTTATAGAAATCTTGTAGAATTAAATTTTTTACTTTTTCACATCTTTGAAACGAGGGAGAACTATGGCTATTGGAATATTGAGCAATAAATAATATATACATAAAAAATGGAAAATAACGTAAATCAGTGAAATGTATCTGAAGCAGTATTTAAGAATTTATATATACTTTTGGTAAAATAAGACATACATATATAAAAAAGGATATGGTTATTCCCACTCTAACAAATTACTCAGACACTCCATTTTGCTCTCATATATTAGGGAATGACCCATCTACCCTTATATATTCATATGAAAAATTTGTCATCCCCTCTCTCTTTCATACTTTCAAAAGTAAAATAACCCTCTCAAATATCGAAAAAAAATTAAAATAAAAAGATTTTTAATTTGTTACATACTCAAAAATAATAGTGACTATACACGCATAGTAATTTTTATATCAATATATAATAAATAAATATAAATATACAAACAATGACCCAATTAAAACGTAACACGATACCATACAACACAAATTCTTAATTTTTTTTATATAACATGGCCACCACTCAAATAAAAGAGACACAATACGGCACATCACGATATCTTTTTTTTTTTAATTAACACAAATACATCCCTACAAATTTTTATATTTTTATCTAGTTAGAACGACACAAATAAAAGCGACATACTAATTTTTTTACCAAACACACACGGCCCAATTATTCAAAGACACGACACATAACATGAAATATTTATTTTTTACGTAGCACGAACACAACCCAAATAAAAGCGACACGACACGAAAAAAAATCTCATTTTTTTACAAAACGCAAAACCCAAACCCATTCCTCGTCTAACATTATCCAACTCGTAGAATATGCCTCACCTTGAAGTTTAAATCTTGTATTGTCACCAAAGTCTCTCTCTCTCTCTCTCTCTCTCTCTATATATATATATATATATAGGGAGAGATTCACAAGTGAACCAAAAGAATGGACTTTTTAATGGACCTTAACAAAAAACACATAATAACACATTAATTTTAATTTCTATAGTGTAATTGGTTCGCGCCAGTGGCACCCGAGACCCCACCTTCACCCCACTACCCCTCCCACCCCACCCCCCACCGCCCACCCCACCCACCCAAGCACCACCATCACCATAGCAGCCCTTGTGGGGTGGGAGTGGGAGGGTGAGGGGTGGGGTGGGTGGGGGGCGTGTAGGGGGTTGGGGGATCGATCGATACGCGTATTTGGTGCCGCTGGCGCGGACCAATTACACTATAGGAATTAAAATTAATGTGTTATTATGTATTTTTTGTTAAGATCCATTAAAAAGTTCATTCTTTTGGTCCACTTGTGAACCTCTCCCTATATATATATATATATATATATATATATATATATATATATATATATATATATATAGGGTATGGTTATTTCCACACCAACAAACTATTTAGACACTCCATTTTGCTATCATATATTAGGAAATGACCCATACACTCTTATATATTCATATGATAAATTATTCCTCCCTCCTTTCTCTCTCTTACTCCCATAAGTCAAATAACCCCCCAAATATCATAAAAACAATTGAAAAAAGTAGATTTTTAATTTGTTACATACTAAAAAATAATAGTGGACTATATTTGTATAGTAATTTTTATATCAATATATAATTAATAAGTATAAATATATAAATAATGACCCAATTAAAACGTGACACAACACCATACAACTCAAATTCTTAATTTTTTTTATATATAACATGGACACCACTCAAATAAAAGAGACATGACACGGTTCGGCACGATATCTTTTTTTTTACTTAACACGAATACATCCTTACAAATTTTTATATTTTTATCTAGTTAGAACGACACAAATAAAAGCGACACGCGATTTTTTTTACAAAACACGTACGACCCAATTATTCAAAGACAAGAAACATAACATGAAATATTTATTTTTTTACTTACCACGAACACAATTCAAATAAAAGCGACACAACACCAAAAATAAATCTTACTTTTTTGCGAAATACAAACACCAGTCAATTAAAAAAGACATGACACATAATAGGAAATCTTTATTTTTAACTCGTGTTGCTTTTATTTGAGTTGTGTTTGTGCTAAGTAAAAAATAAAGATTTCATGTTAGGTATTGTGCATTTTTTTATTGGCCCATGTTTGCGTTTTGTAAAAAAATGAGATTTTTTTCTTGTCATGTCACTTTTATTTGGATTGTGTTCGTGCTAAGTAAAAAATAAATATTTCATGTTATGTGTCATGTCTTTGAATAATTGCGCCGTGCGTGTTTGGTAAAAAAATCGCGTGTCGCTTTTATTTGTGTCGTTCTAACTAGATAAAAATATAAAAAATTTGTAAGGATATATTCGTTTTAAGTAAAAAAAAAAGATATCGTGTTGTGCCGTATCGTGTCTCTTTTATTTGAGTGGTGGCCATTTATAGATTTTTTTTTTAAGAATTTGTGTTGTATGGTGTCATGTTACGTTTTAATTGGGTCATTGTTTGTATATTTATATTTATTTATTATATATTGATATAAAAATTACTATGCATGTATAGTGACTATTATTTTTTAGTATGTAACAAATTAAAAGTCTTTTTATTTAATTTTTTTTTTCGATATTTGGGTGGGTCGGGGATTTTACTTGTGGAAGTAAGAGAGAGAAAGGGGATGATAAATTTTTCATATGAATATATAAAGATAGGTGGGTCATTCCATAATGTATGAGAGCAAAATGGACCATCCCCTTAAAAAAAAAAAAAAAAAAAAAAAGTATATTTGTCTTGTGTAAAACATACTTGATTTATAGTTAACGTAAAAAAGAAGCATGATACACGTATTCTGTCAGAACGGATTTTTTGAGTTAGATGTAATCATGCATTTCTATCGCTTTTAGATTAGAATGTACAAACGAAGTATTCCGACTAAACAAAAAAACCTTTAAAAAAATAACAAAAAAGGTAGAGGGGAAACTAAATATAGTCATGTATGAGAAAAAAACTTAGTTTAACGATTATTGTAATAATACGATATCACTTGCTCTTTAATATTTTCTTGCTGCTCCAACTCATACTTTCTCCTTTTTCCAAACCCAATAGTGATATACCTTAGGCCTCCACTGAGATAACCTAAGAAAATGTAAATTTAGACGATTTTGAATACATTTTTTTGTTTGAATACACAATGAGGCAATGTAAAAATGGGTTTGACACTCTGGACGGATAAGTTTTACCCGCTCAACAATATTATTAAAATCCTTTCCCCACTAATCGTATATTTTATGTTTTTTTTTTAATTGGAGTTGGACGGAGAAGTTTTTGTCCGCCCACAGTCTGGACTTGTAACTGTTAGCCGCCCAACTATAGGACCCGCCATTTGTACAATGTGTAGTGTCAATCTTGTTTTACAGTGTCCATAGATTTTCTCTCTCTTGATTGTGCATTTTTCTCTACTCATTGTAGAAGAGAAAAAAATGCAAATTTGCACATTTGAACTACCCAATGGAGATGGCCTTACACTTTATCTTTTGACATGATAAAAAAATATGGACTTTATCTTATAAAAACATGAAACAAAATTGATTTTATCATATTTTTTACTCTCATTAAAAATATCATTCTTAAGCTTATTGTTTAAAATGATACACATATCTTGTTATGTAGGGCTAGAACGTAGTTTGATGTTTTAGGACTCTCCCACAGCCTTTAAACCTCTGTTTTTAATTTATCCTTTACAAAGAACTGTTCCCTCGAGTTGAATAAGTTGGCCCGCATGTCCCAGTTGGGGGCAATTTTTTCTGATGAAGAAGATCAATTCCTGCAAGTTTTTACTATCAATTTATCAAAAAGTAAGGGAGTGTATGCTCAACAGAAAATTTCAAGTTAGTCTATTTACTTTCAGTAAGTCTAGGTTTAGTCAGTATTGATTCGCATAGGTTCACTAGATTTTGAGGTTAATGTACAAACATATCTACCTCTCTGTGTATGTGTGTGCATATTAATTGCGTGACCCGAACTGCAGTGATAGATTCCATTAGTTGCAGCTAAATTCTTTATTATTTCATGTCTGCTTTGCAACTTCATGAAAACCTAGAGAGGCATCTTATGTGAAGACCAATTCTTATGCATATAATAAGTTGGGAAAAGAATCAACTCTGTGTGTACTTGCTTAAAAGTGAAATTTCTGACAGCCTAATTGCAGATATATGTAAATGGAAAAACAAATGCTAAATATTGAAAAAGATAGGTTTCTCTTTCATAAAATGAACTTCAAACATGTTAAATGTCAATTCATTAAGCACAGATGGTCAAAATAAAAATCAATTACATAGATAATGACAATTGCATCATAAATTGGATGTGAGAAAGAATTTTGATTACTAGCAATCATATTTGGATAATCAATTAATGACTTGACTCATGATAAAAAAACATAGGATGGATTTAGTGGGCACAAGAGAGATTAATAGACGCTAAAGTTGATGTGGTCTAATACATACATTGAAACATCAAATGTCAATTTATGCGAATCTATATGTGCCTTGTGAATACAAAACCAATTATTTTGCAATCATACATGCTAAATTGATGGATTATCCTTATCCGACAAACGAGTATACTATAACTCTTGTGAATTGATATGAATGTTATCGAATAAATGTCGTGAGAGTGATGATTACTTCGATAAAGACACCATAATCTTGCTAATAATTGCTGAAAATAGACGAAACAATCAAATTATGATGATGTTTCAATCACTGATAGGACGATTACATCCATGAAAGGTATGCTGAAGAATGTGATATCCAAAAGGCAAACCTCATTTCATGCAGCAATTTTTTTTCTCCTTCCTCAAATGGAATTAATCTGTCTTTTTTAACTAACATGACCCTGTTAATAAATGTAAACAATTAATGTAGAATATTAATCTACAACACCGTGAGATTGATAAAGGAGATATATTTCATCTTTTATAAAAATATTTCTAGACAGTCAAGTTTTGCTTATTAGTTTGAAATGGGAAAACCCTTGAAATTTGGAGAAAAAGGGCTCAAGCCTAATGAATTTGATGTACTCCACTAAAAAAAAAAAGAATACAAAAGTAGATATATATACTTTTCAAGTTAGTTCGAAAGGAAATATATTTAGAGCTTTCAAGCTTTCCCTAGGTGCTCCAAATTTGGAGCATAACACCCATGTGGTGGAGATTCATTAGGACCTAGAATGAGACATCAAGACTAAAAGGAACTTTCAGTGGGGTGGGGGAGAGCCCCAAGTAGTAGGTTCATCATCAATTCCTCATTTCCCACACTAAGTGTCTATCTTAATCTGAAGTTTGATAGGTGTGAAATGTTGTTAAGGTTATGAAGTGGTGAGGTTGTTGAGAAGAAAATGTGGGCATTTGATAGAGGTTTAATTAGCCACGATAGTAGGTATCTTTGTCCTTCGTAAGAGTGTGATTGAAGGGGTCTATTTTGAATTTAAATTCATTTAAGCTGGGACCTATATTGTCTAAGAGTCCAACTGAATCAAGACAATCTGTTTAGCTACGATGGGTCACTCATAGTAGAGTGTGCCTTATTACCCTACACATAAGACAAAAATTAGTAATAATAAGAGAATGGGCTAGGCATGTACAAGTAGCGTAGGTGATGGGGCAGTACTTATGGTTGAGGTGGCATGTAAGTAGAGGGAGGGGCAGATAATTTTTGGGCCATCTCAAACTTAAAAGCTTTGAATTTCTATATATTTAAATTAGGTTGAGTTGATTTATTAGAGAACATCACTTGCTTTAGCAGAAATCCATGTAATTAAGTATGCAGTTTAGATGATAAGATCAAGAACTAATGTCAATTTACGACTATCACAAATTTTTGATATCTCAATTTAAGTACAAAATCAATTAAACTGTATTTCGCATTTCAGTAAAATCTCACTTAGCTCTCACAATATAGCTCTCATTTAGTATATGAACCCACCACATTTAGTATATGAACCCACCAATTAGGGATAGCCATGGAGCGGGTTTGAGGTGGGTTTGGCAAAACCCTAACCCGCCCCATTTAATAAACGGGTGGGACGGGCCGGGTTGGTTTTTATTAAAATTAATTTATAACCCGCCCCATTTAATAAATTGGGCGGGTCGAGGCTCTTGCGGGTTGGGTTAATTTTAAAAATAGTAAAATTAAAATTATTACATTATAGTCTTAGAGGTCTATAATGGTTCATATTTCATTATGTGAGACAATTCCCCAATTATCAATCCATGTTTTCACATAGATCTTTTACAAAATTAACATAAAATCAAGAGTTTTTTTAGTGTTTGTGTGTGTGTGTATATATATGATTTAATTGTAATTAATATACATATAAAGGATAATTATGTAGGCATAAGTTAAACGGGTCGGCGGGCGGTTTTATTTAACTTGACTCCTAACCCGCCCCATTTAATAAACAAATTTGTTTTTAAAACCTGTACCCGCTCTTAATTCATTTATCGGGTTTTTAACCCCCCCCCCCCCATGAAGGGTGGGGCGGGACAGGGCTCCTACGGGTCGGGTTAAATTGTCATCCCTACCACTGTGTAGACAGGTATGAGCAAAATTTGAAAGTTATTGTTCACCAAAGGGCGCTTTCAACTAAAATAAAGGACCTTGATTAGTCAAAAAGTACCTAGAATTGGACTTGACAAAATTTATAAGCCTAATAAAGTATAAGGGTTGACGTTATTTTCGTGGAGTGCAAACCCAACCTACCTTTGAGTCAAACTACGTAAAGAAAATGTATATTTTAAAAGTAAAATAATAATATGTACTTTACGCACATGTTTTCAGCGTCAAGAATAATAGTTTTGTATAATCGTTTCGACTCTAATAATTATATGTCGATACTATGCTCTTACTATTTTGATCTTATTATTTTGAGGCTCTTAGTATATGTACTTATGGTACATGTTATCAACATTCATTTTGAAATGACCCTATGCTTCCATGCAAGACAAAGTAATGACGTTCGTGAGTATATATATATATATATATATATATATATATATATATATATATATATATATATATATATATATATATATATATATAGGGAGATGTTCAAAAGTGAACCTAAAAGATGAACATTTTAATGAACCTAGTTTTAATTCTTATATTGTAATTGGTCTGCGCCAGCAGCAATGGACACGCGTATGACACGCGGGTGGGGGGGTAAGATATATGTATTAAAAAACACGCGTATCACACGCGTGTCCGTTGCCGCTAGCACGAACCGATTACAACATACACTACACCAAAATGGCCAAATTGTCACCTTTCAGCCGGCCAGCCTTGTCAAGGTCATTGACCGTGACAAAAAACACGCGTTTTATGTCACGGTCATTGACCTTGACACGACCGTGACAACCGTGACAAGACCGTGACAAATTTACTTGTTACGGACTTGTCACGGTCAATGACCGTGACAATTCTTTGAATACTTGTCACGGTCAATGACTTTGACACGACCGTGACAATGTTTACAGTAAAAACCATGTCCCCCTTCTTTTTTTCCTCCCGCGCCGTTCCCTCCCTCTCTCTCTCTCTCGACGCTGCTCTCTCTCTCTACTTTCAGGTCGATTTTATCTCTCTCTCTCTCTCTCTCTCTCTCTCTCTTCCATTTATATATATATATGTTTGTGTGTATATTTATGTGTGTATGTGTATATATATGTGTGTGTATGTGTGTGCGTGTGTGGGGGGTGGGGCAGGGTGGGGGTAGGGGGTAGGGTGGGTGTGGGGCAGGGTGGGGGAGGGGGGCAGGGGGTGGGGTGGTGTGGTGTGTGTGTGCGCGCGCGCGCGCGCGTAGGTGCGTAGGTGTGCGTGTGTGTGTGGCGGGGGGAGGGGGGAAGGGGGTGGGGGTGGGGCGGGGCACCCATTTAATAAGTTTTAAAATATTTGGAAAAAACATAATATTACAAAATTGAAACGAAATGATATTGACGGAACTTACACATACGTTATGTACTGTGCTCTTACGTTGAAAATTATTAGATAGAAAAAGAAAAATATAAATTGAGATAACCTTAGAATCTAATTAGGCTAAAAATATAATGGCATCAACTAACATATATACACAACACTAAAAGTAGACATCAATTTTATAAATAATTGATAATAGTTGGATAATAATTGGATAATAAACATCGGGAGGGGGTGGGGGTGGGGGTGGGGGTGGGTGGGGTTTTGAATATTATTTACATTTATATTTTTGGATAATAATTGGATAATAGTTGATATTTTCTTTCAAAATAAATATTTCATTCAAATATATTGGATAATAATTGATATTTTCATTGAAATTGATAATAATTTTATTCATGAAATTAATTCAATTGATAATAATTTATATATATGTTTGTGTGTATATATATGTGTGTATGTGTGTATATATGTGCGTGTGTGTGCATATGTGGTGAGCCCTTCATATTTTAAAAATATTGTTTTTATTCCTATAGAACAACTTAGATAGTGTGTGTGTGTGTGTGTATGTGGTCAATACATGAATTTATTTTTGTATTTGAATTAACCCATGAATTTATTTTTGTATTTGAATTAACCCATTATATGAAACATACTTGAAATTAAATATAGTGCGCATAGATACTAGCATTCTTGTTCTTATGCGTACGCATTCAATAGCCCTTAGACCCGTTCGAGAGTCATTACCCCTGTAATGAGATCTCTCCAATTGTCCCGTTTGGACAGTTTGAGACTGTATAATTTCTGTATAATATTCTTATTGGCTTAAAGTTGTTACTTTTGGAGGAAGTTCTGCAGTCGTATCTTAATGTTCTCTGGGTACATACTTGATTGACAAGTGTGACTGTTATTTTAATTGACCAATTGAAATAACACTCACACCTGCCAATCTACGTCGTGTACTTGGAGAACTAAGGGGATATGCTGTCGAATTTTTTTCAAATCGTAACAATGTGCATGAGCTATTAAGTATATTACAGAAAAATGCATTCTTGAATGGGATAGGACCACTTACTATTTAATAGGATAATTAAATGACGGGATAATTAAATAAAACATACTATAAATCTAAGTTTTGTTTACCTTTAATAGGTGTTTAGTTGTGGTAGCTGTGATGGGATATCCGAAATACAAAGAGTGGATGGGTGAGACTAATGGAATGGGGGATGTGTTTCGCAGAGGTGCTAACGAATTTGTGAAATATGCAAAGAGATATCGTAATGATGAAGAGTTTTCGTGTCCGTGTGCTAGGTGTAAGAATGGTAAGGTGTTTTAGTGGAAAACAGTCGAACTACATTTGTTAAGATCGGGTATGCAAGATAGTTATCGATTTTGGAGTTTTCATGGTGAATTGAAAGTTCCTTTTGTCCCCGACCAACCTTCACAACAACCTTCAACAAGTAGAATAGATGAAGAAGGGGACGACATAGATCATAATATGTTAGAGGATTTAGTTGATGATGCGTACGGAGTTTATGAAGCTGAGGAGAATGAGGTTACTGATGATGTAGAAGATTCAAGTGCTCGTGAAGATAACACGATAAAACTTGACGATGACTACCAAAGTTTAAAATTTAAGGTAACCCAATCGTTATACTCTGGCTGTGAGAAAGATCAAACAACTTTACATGCCATGGTTGGTTTGCACAGTTTGAAGACGCAGTACGGTTTGTCTGGCAATAGCGTGACGGGAATTTTGAAATGGGTGAAGGGCTTATTACCCAAGGTGAATACACTTCCAAATAGCTATCCTGTTATGAATAACAGTTTGAAAGGTTTGGGAATGAAGTATAAATCGATTCATGCTTGTGTGTATGACTGCATACTATACCGAAAGGAGTATGAAAATCTCGATCGTTGTCCGGTATGCGATGAACCTAGATATGTCCAATCTACTAGTAAGGAAGGCACAAGCTAAAAAGTGCCTAAAAAAGGATTGAAATATTTTCCCGTTGGGCCTAGATTAAAGTGATTTTTCACAGTACCATGGATTGCAGAGGCAATGACTTGGCATGCTAGGGCAGAAGTAGGGGGTAATATCATGCGTCATCCTATTGATTCTATTGCCTGGCGGAGGATGAATTATGAGTATCCCGATTTTGCTCGAGAACAACGCAACATTCGTTTGGCTATATCAACAGATGGTTTCAATCTATTTGGAAATCTAAGCACCAATAAGAGTGTATGGCCAGTGATCCTAGCCCCACTCAACCTCCCTCCTTCATAGTGTATGAGACCTGAATTTTCGATGATGGCTTTATTGATACCAGGGCCAAAGGCACCAAGTGAAGACATTGATATCTACCTGTCTCCTTTGGTAGAAGAATTAAATGAGTTCTGGGAAGAGGGTGTACAATCATTTGACTCTTTTAGAAAAGAAGAGTTTACGCTGAAAGCTATGTTGATGTGGGCAATTCATAATTTTCCAGCTTATGGGACATTATCCGGATGTGTAGTGCATGGTTATTTGGGGTGTCCTATTTGTGGAGAGGAGACTGAATCTCTTCGTCTATCCTCTAGGTTAAAAAATGTATACCATTGCCACAGAAGGTTTTTACCCCCAGCTCATAGTTTCAGATTTGAGAAAGGTTCCAATTTTTTATTGGGCGGACTTGAACATAGGCTACCGCCGAGACAACTTTCGGGTTCAGAAGTTGAAAGTAAATCTTCTGAATGTGGCCCAAATATGCCAGGTAAGAATCCCAAATTTAAGAATGTCAAGCATAAGAAGACCCCAACTGGGAATGAAACTGAGATAAGAAAGGCATGGTCTCGGAGGTCAATTTTATTTGACTTGCCTTATTGGAAGAAAAACTCGGTGCGCCATGTATTGGATGTGATGCATGCAGAGAAGAACTTCGCTGAACATATTGTGGGTACTTGCCTTGGGGGGAGTCATTCGAAGGATGGAGAAAATGCACGAAAAGACCTTAAAATGTTAAAACTTAAACCACAACTATGGTTGAAAGAAGATAGTAGGGGAAGGACAATAATTCCCCCTGGTGCGTTTACTTTGACGAGTGAGGAAAGGAAGGTGCTTCTAGACACAATATATAATTTGAAGGGCCCATCTACTTTTTCGTCCAACTTGCAAAGGATTGTGAATTATGTTACTCATGATTTACATAAGTGTAAGTCCCACGATTGGCATGTGATCATGAAATTGGTTCATCTGTTGTTTAAGAACTATTTCTCCAAGCACATGGATTTGCGTAGGGCTATTATGCAAATTAGTATTACCTTCTCCCTCTTGTGTGAGAAAGTAGTGAATCGAGAACACATAGTGGCCGCAAAATTGGCTGTGAACGAAGCGATTTGTATATTGGAGAAGTACTTTCCCCCAGCATTTCTTTGACATAAGTGTTCACTTGTTGGTACACCTATGCGACGAGGCACTTCTTTGTGGTCCAGTTAGATATCAGTGGATGTATCCGTTTGGAAGATTGATGAAAGTTTTTAAAGATTACGTCAAGAATGCGCGATATATTGCAGGATCAATTGCAGAGGAATACATCACCGTGGAGTCATCAATATATACTCGGGAATATATGCCTGACTCGACCAACGTTGATGACACTGATGAATTCCTCGATGATGGTGGTAATGTGATGGGAAAACGAGTGAAATTAACGAGTTTGCAGCATGAACAAGTAGCTCATTATCTATTTGACACACATGAAGATGTCGAAGAATGGAAAAAGTAAGTTTCGAATATTATAATGTTTAACATTATTTTAGATTATTTTATACATGATTAATTTTGTAATATGCAGTAAATATGAAGCCTGTGAGAACAATAAAAGACGAAAAACAATGGTACAATCAGACAAGGAATTTATGCTATGGTTGACACAAGAGGTAATTATAATGAAAACAGTCGTTATATAACGTTACATTACACTCAAATTTTACCACTAATATAATTAATTTATCTATATTCTCAGCTCCTAAAGATGGGTGATGCGACATCAAGGCTTGCTCGTCTAGCCACTGGACCCTTGTTCGTGGCACAAGAGTACAAAAAGTATCGATTGAACGGTTACATTTTGGCGCTAAAGTGTACGAGGAAAGTACAAATGTACAGAACTCGGGAATTTCATAAAAGGCTCTTACTTTCTTTCGAGCGAGCGCAAAAGATAAAAACCTCGTTGAAGCTGAAATGACTTACTATGGTGTAATCCAAAATATATTTGAATTGGATTTTATAAGCTTCAAAGAGGTTGTATTTTACTGTGAATGGGTAAGAGTTGAGGATAAAAATGCTTGTAAAATTGATCCTGTCACCAATTTTATCATGGTTGACTTGTCCAAGTTGAAGAGCAACGACCACGTGAGCGATTAGCCGTTTGTTTGTGCATTTCAAAAGGTTAAGCAAGTGTTTTACTCGGAGTATATCAACAACGAGCCGTGGTCAATTGTCCAACACGCGCCAAGGCGTCTAAATAGTAGTGTGGATGACTTGGCTGCTCCTACCGAATATCAATCCATTTTTTATGATAACCCGAATTTGAAACAAATTTTCAATTTGTAATAAATATTTCAATTTGTACCGAAACATCCATTTTTAATGCTTTTACTTGATCTTCACTTTATCATTTTCACTCTTGTGTAGTGTGCGTGTGTGGAGAGGAGATTAATACATAAATATTCCAACTACATCTAAGTTTTGTTTATACTAATCCATGAATACACGCTTCTTACCTTTAATAGGTGATTAGTACATAGTTATTTGGGGTGTCCTATTTGTGGAGAGGAGACTGAATCCCTTCGTCTATCCGAACACTAAGAAATGCCATAATCCTATGGAGCGATGCTCTGCAAATTCCTCCCAACCGTTATGTAGCCAAACATCACCAGTTGAAGTTGTCAATTCCACTTTCCATACCCCACCACTTGGAACTTCTAGCAAAACATGGGAGACCATTGAAAGTTGGAATTGATAACTTCAACTGCTGATTTTTGGCTACACAACGGTTGGAAGGAATTTGCAGCGCATAACTCCATAGGATTATGGTATTTCTTAGTGTTTAGATATGAAGAGAATTATAATTGACACGATTTCCCGGGCTACATTAGTTGGAAGGAGGTGCCATATGAGCTCAAGTTAGCTGTTTAAGTGACACTACAGGTAATGTATTTATATTTATATGTCAATTTCGATTTCGATTTCAATTACGATTTATATTTATCTATATTTGAGGGGCGGATAATTTTACTTTATTTCAATTTAGGGGACAGGGAGTGGCCCTAAGGGTAGGCCACATATGCTCTATACTTATGTGGCTATTCGGACGAGAAGGGAAGGATAAGGAGGTGTTCCCGAGCGTCGCAGTACAAAATCTCTTTTCCATGTTTAGGTGGTGATGTTGTTTCTTTTTAAATAGTTTCTTATTTGAATATATATTTGCATTATCTTTAGTTTGTTCGGATATATGATGTTTGGAACAGTTACAACGTTGCTATAACAGGTACAAATATCCTGTTGGGCAGTGGCAGTGGCCATACTGCCCAGCAGTTTTTTTTAAATTCTGCCCAGAATTGTCACGGTCGTTGACCGTGACAAGTTTTTTTAAAAAGGTCACGGCTTTGTCACGGTTATAAACTGTGACAAACGTGTCACGGTCATTGACCTTGACAAGGTGGATTTGTCAAGGTCAATGACCTTAACAAATGGGCAGATTTGGTGTAGTGATATGAATTAAAATTAATGGGTTGTTAAGGAATTGTTTCTTTTAGGTTCAATTTTGAACCTCTCCCTATATATATATATATATATATATATATATATACTAACGTGCAACTCGCGGGGTGCATGCTAGTATATGTATATATATAATATCCTGCATATACTAGCGTGCAACTCGTGGGATCAGCGAGCATATTATAATCTTTTGTAAAAATGTTGTTGAAAAATAAAGAACCACTCATAAAACAAACATTCCATACTAAAACTAACTCTGGTGGTGAGTAAGCTACAAATATAAAACTCTCAGTGAACAATCATAACCTTTATAATGATGTAGTTAAGCTTTTAAATAAATATAATAAATAAAATCAAGCCTACACTTGATGAAATACGACGTATTTAAATTCATGAATAAAGAGACAACTTTGTATTCAATCCTGATCATTGATTTGCTTCGTCCTTTCAGAGCCTTCCATGCTCTAGTATAAATAGGACTCATATGTGCAACGTTTACAATCTTTGGATAATTTTCACCTCAGAGAGAAAAAAGGGAGAAGAGAGAGAAATAGAACCCTAACCTAACTCCAACCAAATTTCACCAACAAACCCTTCTGAGTGTTGAGTTAGTTTGAGATTTTAGAAGACATCCTCTCTAGTTATTAATCTATTTTCCAACTAAGTCATGTAGTTCCAATCTCATTTTCTTTCAAAGAAAGTTGAGACTTGAGACTTTATGATACATATCACGTAGATATTACTGAGTTTGATTTCTTCTTTCAAGAAATCTTTATTTTGTTAATTGTTTTTAAAACGTTTATGTTGCTTTCAAAATATAAACTAACAAAACAATTTATGATTTCAATTTATGATAATATCTAGACTTAGATCTAGTTGAGATCTTGATTGGGGATTTACACTTTCATATATTTCACATTTTGTGAAATATTTGTACATTTTCGAATAAAGAAAGTGTCTAGGATCTTGACTCTTTTATATAACAAGATACCCTATGATCTGCGGATAAATATAAAGATCAGAAAGTCTGAGAGTTTCGATCAAACTGATTTTAGAAATATCTGTTGCATATTTGAAATATGTTTGTAATTTGATATGCATTATGTTTGTAATAAGTGTGTGTGAGTTACATGCATGTGTTAGGCACATCACATCACAACACTTTCACACTACAACACTAAAACATATTGGTAGAAAGATTTTGGACTTTAAGAGTCGAAAAAAAGTTAAAAGGAGTGGAGTTACAAAGATGAGAGGACATCTACAACAATAGAGCCTTGGGAGAAGTCAGAATAATCGAGAGGACCTGGTATATTTTCTAAACTTATATTAGGTCTGTTTGTGTATTTAGATTGTTATATAGTTTGTAATATATTACTTTATTTTAGTGTATTTTTTTTTAGGTGTAGAGACCTCCAAGGATGTTTCCCCAAGTGGGGTTTTACCATATTAAAAATCTTTGTGCACTTCTGTACTTAATCTTCCTCTCATCCCTTTCTATTGGCGTGCTGATTTAAAACTGTTTTAGTTTTGGTTTTCAAAACTTGGTTACATAATTACTTTTTACACATCTGACATAATACCTGAAAAAGAGTTTCAACCATATAGACTATTTAATCGTGAATTAAACAACTTAAGTGGTACTTTTTCAATTGGTATTAGAGCTTTAGTTTTTCAAATTCTTTAGATCTTGAGTTTTTGAAATTGTTTTCTCAAAACAAACAATGGACGAGAAATTTGAGAGATTAGGAAACCTGTCCAGACCCCCTCTTTTTGATGGAACCAACTTCCCTTACTGGAAAGTGAGGATGGTTTCGTTCATCTAAGGGATATTGGGAGATGATGTCTGGGAAACAATTGAAAATGGTTATACTTTTCCTACTAAACCAGCCACTGAAGGAAGTACTATGAGGATTAGAAAATTACTTAGTGAATTAACTAAATAATAGAAACAAACTTCACTTAATAGTAACAAAGGCAAAAATTCTATATTCATGTCTATCAATGAACATGAATTTAAGAGGATATCTTTATGTACTACCTCTTAGGAAGCATAGGACACCCTAGTGACTGCACATGAAGGAGGCACACGTGTTAAAGCTGTTAAAACCCAAATGTTCATCCAGCAGTACAACACTTTAGTTATGACTGAGGCTGAGTCATTTGATGACTTCTATATTAGGTTGACAAACACAGTGACTAAGCTGCATGCTAATGGAATAATCTATGATAGAAAAAAAAATTGACTCTAAAATTCTAAGGTCACTTCCACAAACATTTGACAATAAGCGCTATGAAATTGAGGAGATGGATAATCAAAACCTTACCCCTGAACTCCTTAGTAGCAAGCTAAGAGCTGTGGAAATGGAATTAGAGTTTAAGAAACAATTAACTCAGAACCATAAGAAATGGATTTGCTTCCAATATTGTCTTCACCCCTAAGTTGACTAAACCTCATTGTCATTTACCTAAAATTGACTTAGATTCTGATGAGGACTGGAATATAGAGAGCTTGGATAACCAGATTGCCTTAATGTCTAAACAATTCAAGAAAATTGTGAAGTTCAGAAATAAAATTGTAAATAGATAAGGCAAGCCTACCGATTGAAACAACTCTAATAATAAGCCTCATGAGAAAAGACTTAACAACAAACCTAGCAGAGACCTTAAGAAGACTGAATGCTATAGATGTGGCAAGTTAGGACACTTATCCAGTAACTGTAGAGTTAATTTAAATAAGAACAAGAATACTAGGGCTAACTTGTTCAAGAATTTGGATGACTCAAGTGAATCAGAAAATGATGAACCCGAGTCATCTAACACTTATGACCTTTGTATGTCCTTCTTTGCTAAAATCATATACACTGATGATAAGGAACCTGATCATGTTATGTTAAATGATGCTATTCTCACTGATTTGTCTGATTTATTACTTGAGAATGTTGATAATGCTTCAAAGGCGGTGTTTGTGAGTCAAAGTGAACGCTCTATTGTTGATGTTAATGGGTGTGTGAGTCCTAAAAATGAATCACTAGGGGACACTGCACACTATACACTTAGTGACTCCGACACTGAAGATCTTCCTGACATTCACACACTGTACACAAAAACTCTCAAGAAAAGCACTAGACTTGAAAAGATTGTCAAAGATCTTACCTAGAAGATAGAAACCCTAAGTCATATGATCAAACATAATGCTAAATACTACACTTCTCAATGTCAAATTCATTATAATGAAACTAAAAATTTTGAACAAAATTGAAAGAGTTGGCTGACTTAAATGAAATTATGGAAAAGAAATACAAAGGAACATTGTTAGAATTGGAACAAACAAAAGAAAATGCATCAACACTCTTAAAAATGTTTACTAAATTTAAAAATAACTCTAAATGTTTTGAAGGCTGTGTTGCTGAAATTAAGACCAATTCTGATGACAAAACTGGAATAGGCTTTACCCTAACAATTCCAAGAAAATAAAATCTTTCGAAGTTATCAAGTTTGTCTCTGGTGGCAAAAGACCTGTTGAAACGTATCCAAAGTTTCAAACATTAAAAAATGATTTTGACTCAAAATAATAAAAGTTAGACATTGGTGAATCAAGTAAGTCTAAGCATAATGTTGAACATATGGCTAAATACGTCTGCCCCCTATCAGATAAGTTGATTCTTTATTTCATCTTATGCCACCTAGGAATAAGACTAGAGCTCAAAACCTAGACAAGCCTTCGAATAAAAAGTTTCCTAAGGTTATCAGTTCTACATGCCATCTTTCCTGCTCCTATTGTGATGTCTATGGACATTTCTTTGATGGATGCTATTCCAAATGTCTATATAATCCGGTCTATAACTCTCCTGTTTACCATAACTTTAACTATTCTAGGAGAAGTCAAAATAATTATATCCTTCCTAGATAGCCAGACAAGAATTCTAACTATCAAAATAGGAAGAGAAGAACTAATACTAAAAGACCATCAACAAAAAGGAATACATGATTCTTTTCTAAACCAAATGCTTAAACTATTTATAATACTCATAAACCTGCACAAAAAACTTTAAAAAAAAAGACAGAAGCTTTCAAGTTTTATCAAGTACGAGCTAATAAGGGTAAATTGAAAACTAGAGAAATTTAGGTTAGAAAAGATGATCTATTACCCCATATGAAATGCAACATTGTGATTAGTGCTCTTAAAGCTGAACACACAACATCTGGATAGTATTTAGACTCTGGATGTTCCAAATATATGACTGAGGATGATTCTAAACTTTCAAACAAAACTAACTTCTCCGAAGGAAAATTCTTGTTTGGAGATGGTGTATCAGCCTAGATCATTGGTAAAGGAACACTCCATAAAGAAGGATTACCTATTCTGGAGGATGTTCTCTTGGTAAAAGGTCTATAATTTACTAAGTATATCACAGTTTTGTGACTCCAACTGTACTGCCACCTTTTCAATGAACGATTGCAAAATTTTAAATGAAAAAGGTGATTGCATTATTATAGGACTCCGTACTCCAGATAACTGTTACACAGTCAATCCAAGTACAAAGGTTTGTAACATTTCCAGAATGGATGATAATGAGATATGGCATAATAGCTTGGGTCATATTAATTATGGCAATCTTAGTAAATTGTTCTCCCAAGAGATAGTTAGTGGACTTTCTAAGATCAAACCAATTTCAAACATCATATGTGGTCCCTGTCAAGAAGGAAAAATTACTAAGGCTCCCCATAAGAAAGTCAAAGAAGTTATATCCAGTAAACCTCTAGAACTCATCCATATGGACCTAATGGGTCCTTCTTGTACTGTTAGTCTTTGTGGAAATAGTTATATCTTGGTTATGGTTGACGACTTCACTCAATTTACCTGGTTTGCCTTTTTAAAACACAAGTCAGAAACTTTCCGTAAGTTTTTGAAAATCCTTGTTCATTTAGAAAATGAAAAGGATTCCCATGTAGATGTAATTCGTAGTGATAGAGGAGGAGAGTTCATAGATTCAGGTGTCATCGAATACTATGACTATAATGGTTACAAACATGAATTTAGTGCCCTTAAGACACCTCAACAAAATGGAATTGTTAAGCGTAAAAATTGCACTCTTCAAGAAATAGCCCGTGTGATGATTCATGCGAAGAACCTACCTAAATATTTATGGGTAGAATCCATTCGTATAGCCTGTCACATAATCAATCGAGTTTATCTAAGGAAAAATACCAAACAAACATCCTATAAGCTTTGGTATGGGAAGAAACCTAACTTAAAATACTTTAGAACCTTTAGTAGCGCTTGTTACGTCTGTAAGGACAGAGAACATCTGTCTAAATTTGAAACCAGAGGAGATAAAGATATTTTCTAAGGATACTCTCCAAATAGTAGAGTCTATCGTGTATACAATCTTCATAACAAAACTATGATGAAATCCATTAATGCGGTTGTAAGTGACACTAATGTAGAAAGTAAGATCAAAGGACCAACTATAGTGGATGAATTCGAAAACATTTTAAATTATAATTCTCCAAAGATAGATGCGTCCTTACCAACTAAGAACCATGAAGTGCCTGACTAGGTTTCCAAAGATCATCCTTTAGATAGTGTATTTGGTAATCCTACTAAGCCGGTTCGTACAAGATCCCAACTACATTCGTACAAGATCCCAACTACATACCTGTTGATGTAAAAAATTAGATTACTCTAATTATTCAATCACAGATAAATAAATGAGACAAAGAATTTTAAAGTGGTTCAGCCTTATAAGAATGGCCTACGTCCACTGTTGCTTTATTGCTGAGTGTTTGGGAATTCTCGATTATAAGTTCTATCAAGAAATTTCGGTATGGATTCGGGGTCCTTTTACAATGAGGATTGTACAATGTATTTATAGCCCTGAGGTTGTAATGTGAAAGGGTAATACATTAAATGATATACATATGAAGGGTAATACATTTAATGCCCTTTTTGCGTGTGCGTCTGAATGATAAGCATTTAATGAGCAGTTAAACTGTTGGTATCCTGCTTCGAGGTGTAGCTCGGACCGCCTGAGTTTCTCGGATCGCTAGAGCTTCTCGGTGCTAAAGAGTTCCTCGAAGAGGTCTGTTCCTCGGAGCGTATGAGTTCCTCGGAGTAACATGGTTCCTCGGAGCGTGTGATTATCTCGGAAGTGCTTGTTATAGTCATGTAGATAGCCACGTGTCTTCATATGATTGGTCCATGTCATCAGATTAAATTTGGTATCAACAGAAGCCCCCAATATTTCATAGTTCAAAATTTGAGGAGTATGGAACATTCTTTCTCGGAATATGGTAGCTTTAAATAGTCTTCCTGATTTTTAGGAGCGTTTCTTTTGTATTTATTTCTCCTTCCCAATTCGTAGAACCATGCTTTTTTGGACTTTTCTGCGTGCTTCGATTCCCGCGTCACTTTTCGTCTTTTTAGCCGCTGTTGCCCGCTCTGATTCCCGCGCCACTTTTTATCTTTTTAGCCGCCGGTAACGTAATCATCCTTTTTTGTAATCATTACTTCACCATTTCCCAAGGCATGGTATTTAAACTTCACAGATACTCCCATCGTCTTCTACTTTTCAAATTTGTGTTTTCGAGTTTTTCATTGTCTTCTACTCTCTTGTATGTTCATCTCTTCCATCGTTCATTGTCAACAGCTCTACTCTTTTTCTGTAAGATCTTCTTCTTTCTTCTTCATTTCTTTTATTCATCATCATGGTTTACCCTGTTGAGTCTCTTGAAAAGTTTCGCTCTGATTTTTTCATTCCCTCTTGGGTTGTCTTCGAAGAGCTTTCTGAGCCTTCTGATTATTTCAATTTGGCCGAGGGACATTGGTTCCCCAACCTTTTTATTGCTGAGTGTGAATTTTCTTTTCCACCAAATCCCTTGTGTCTGGAATTCTGTCATTATTTTGACGTCGTTCCTGCAAGAATAGCCCCCAACATATGGAGAATAGTTAATGGGGTGCATAAATTAAATCAAGTTCATGGAACTCGCATAGGAATTCCAGAAATCATGTACTGCTATAGATGGGTAGTTAATGATAATATTTTTTATTTAAAAACTAGATTTTTAAATAGAGCCTTAGTAGTCAATTTCCCTGATGCCAATAGGGATTATTTTGAACACGGGGTTGTCATAAAAAAATGGCAACACCCTCCATTAACTGGAGATGAGGTTTACCAGGGTCCCAGATGCCCTCCTTGTGGCAATGGGATAGGTTATTTTTATTTCATTTTATTTATTTTGAAATCATGTTTCTTTTATGTTTGATAAAATGTGCCACTGATATCTCAATGTTTGTTTATTTGCAGTTGATAACAAAAGTAAGTGCCCAAAGGAAGCAGAAGTTAATATAAGACATCTGAAACTTCTCTGGAGTCTGCATCAGAGTGTAGCCGATGAGCACATTAGGTCGGCTTCGTATCTGCTCCAGTACAAGAGCTACACCACTTATTTCACTGCTCGTCCAGTGATAAGTGAATCAGAGCCAGTACGAGCTTCCACCAGCTCATCGCCTAAATCCCATATTCCTTTAAGTGAAAGGATGAAGAAGAGAAGACCTCCTACCCTGTTTGAGAAAATTGCCTCCGGTTCTAGGGAGGCAAAAAGGCGTAGGATTGATGTCCCGAGGGAGGGGAAGAAAAATGATGCATCTTCCTCAGCTGTTGTAGTTGTGAAGGTTGCTGAGAAGCCCGTAGTGGCTCCGAGCAGGTCTGCTGCTCCTGGAGAGGTGATTGTGATATCACCGACCAAGGGTTCTTCCTTGGTTGAATCCGTTCCTATTCCCCCGAGGAGACTGAAGAAAAGCTCCTCGGTCAATTTGGCTGATACCATCACTCAGCCCCCAGTTATTGGAACTGGGGTTCCAACTTTTGTTCCCCCGAGCTCTGCCATGAGCTCGGTAAAGTCCTGGATCATTCCCGAGGTCCAAGGTACTGAAGAAAACCTTACTCGGGACATGGTCACCTCACTAGCTGCTCGTCACCTTGCTTTTGTAAGTCTTCTTACTTTCAACTTTTCATATTTCCTTTGTCATTTCTGTTTTTAACTTGCTTTCTTATTCTGTTCACAGTTGACGAGTTGCTTTAACATAATCCTGAAGAAGGATGAAGCAATTAAAGCTTCATGCTCCTCGTCCAGTGTGGAGGGAGCTCTGGAAGAGGCTATCAAGTCTTTGGAAGACTCTCGCCAGAAGTATGCCACTGATAAGGCTGTCTGGGAGAAGAAGTTTACCTCCATCGAGCAAGAAAAAGCTCGAGCTGTTGATGCCTCGAAGGAGTTGGAGAAGAGAATAAATGCCCTGGAGAAGGCTAATAAGGAGCTTGAAGAGAAGCTCAACACTGCTAGAGAGTTTGAAGATAAACTCAAGGCTGCCGAGGAGGAGTTGGCTCGGCTTCGGGAAGTAGGTCGACAGAAATAGGAGGGATAAAATAAATTGAAGGCTGTTGAGAACCTGCTGTCCGAGCAGCTCTCCTCGAAGAAATTGAAGAGGAAGATGGGTGTGAAGAAGTCCTTCAGCGCTGGCTGGGACAAGGGGTGGAACAAAGGGTTGGCTGCCATGGTATCACAAGTTGACTATGGCAGCCTAAAGTACTTCAGAAATGGATGGGTTGCAGCTCTCCAGGAAATGAAAGTTGATGAATCTTCTGAGCTTTTCCAACAACACATTCCTGGTTCCCCTCCAACCCCAGAAGACCTTGAAGAGGACGAAGCTGCCTTAGAAGAATCTTCTATGGTGATGGGAGAGCATCCCCCATCCATTCAGCCTGCTGCCGAGGAACTTCAGCAGATCGTCAGTTCCTCCGAGCAATTGCCAGTGCTGCCCGAGCAACTATCCATTCCCTCCGAGCAACCTACATCTTCATCCCAGCCTCCCGAGAAGGTTTTGGGAGATAAGGAGAAGGTGTAGAATTGTTCGTGTTTATCTTTATTTTCTTTCTCTTTATCAAATGTAACCCAGAATATCTAACTCTGAACTATGATCTAATAAAACTTGAACTTTTTGCATACTATTGTCTATTTTCTATTCATACTCTGCTTATATTTCTTATTGATGATTGCTCTTTCTTTCTCTGCTAGTTTCTGGTCAGGATGGAATTACTATCTTCCCATAATACTAAGTTGCTGTGACAATTTAATGAATACTTTAAGGCTGGTCATACAGACTTGAGTGCATCACAAGTTGTAGACATCCTCGGCCAAGATGCTTTAGAATAGGCAGTTGAAGCATATCGATATCTGAAGTGTCTACTCGATCGAGCAGTGGCTAATAACGTTGCCTATTATGAAATGATCGAGGATCTTCAAAGCACCCTTGAAGACCTTCAGCTTCAATACAAAGAATCCACTGCCTTATTGCAAGAGGGGTACGAGAAGAAATACCAGCAGATCATTGTCGACAAGGGCTACGAGAAGCTTTTTGCTGGGTACGATGTAAGGGAGAGAACCTTGAGAGGTGAGGTCGAAGAATGCAGACAGATTGCTGAGTTGCTGGAAAAAAAAACAACAACCTGCAAAAGGAGCTGTCATAATTGAAGTCTGCAACTTCCACTTCTAGTGCCTTGATCCCAGTGACCGACGAGGGATTTTCGTTCTTAGAGGTTGAGAACGCCAAGTTGAGGGACGAGTTGGAGACTTTGAAGAGCTATGGCACCTCTTCATCTTCTCGTGGTCGAGCAAGAGCTCATCGGGGATGAGCAAGATCAGCTCGGGTTCTTGTCGAGGAACAGAGGACTCAGTCTGCCTTAGAGAACCAGGCTTTCCAATTAATGGCGAAGAACTAGGCGTTGTATGATATGTCAAAGAAGATTAGGGACCTAGAAAAATAGCTCTCTGCGCAGAAGTCAGTCTTGGAGAATAAGGAGATTTTCATCAAGAATCTCCACGAGCAGATGGAGAGGCTAACATATCAGTTCCACAAACAGCCCAGGGAGTTCTGGATGGCTGGATACAACGAAGCACTATACCACTTGGATGATCGTATCCAGAATGCCAACAATGAGGGCTATAAGCAAGGCTGGATGAATGCCTTAGCTGTGTTGAAGCTCGAACAAGGTCATTATCTGTGGGACTACCATGATCCCGGGTTGCTCGACTTGC
The DNA here is from genome assembly GCA_949130495.1 of Sambucus nigra. NCBI lineage: Eukaryota > Viridiplantae > Streptophyta > Magnoliopsida > Dipsacales > Adoxaceae > Sambucus > Sambucus nigra. The sequence goes on from OX422212.1 coordinate 540,649,263, forward strand.
CTCTGCCACTATACAAACTGGACATGAGTTGGATCCCTTCTCGGGCCATTCCTCGGAGATTAATTTTAAAGTATCTCGGTGACTACAATTTACATTCTCAAAATGAGGTATCTCGTCCCGAGCATCTCTTAGATCGACCATCCGTGATGAATGTCAGGATGTTGAAGGATCTCAACTTCATCAATTCTCCTCTGTCTTTAAATGATCCGCCTGCTGGCGAGGAACATGTGTCAAAAGCAGAGGGGAAGAGACCAGTAGAATAGGAATTTTTGATGTAATAGTTAGTTGGCATTTTAATATCAATGTACTTTTCATTTTATTATCAATCTAATTTCAATATCAATGTACTTTCATTTTTGTTTGCAAATCTTGATTTCTATTGTCTTGTAATTATCAAATTATATTTGTGCATATTTGTTAAAAAGATAACAATATTGGGTTGTTTGTCAACCAAATCAGTAACAATTAAAAAGTTACAAGTATCAATAGTGTTGCTCGATCACTTAATAATAAAGTAATGAGTATAAAAATGTTGTTTAAAATGTTTTCAACATACCAAGGTTGTTAGATTCTCCATGTCGACCAACTACAGTTAGTGGGTTTTTATCCCCGACCAGCTATAGTTAGTCTTTTTGAAATAATTTTACCCATAAAATGTTTCCGACCAACTAAGATCGGTAAATTTTGCTTGTCGACTAACTACAGTTGGTGGGTTTTTATCTTCGACCAGCCATAGTTAGTAGATTTTTATCGCTTTCTGGATGTAATCTTACCTCCCGACCAACATAAGAATATTTTGTTTCCTAGCCAAACAAGTTGGCATTTTTAGGAATATTTTGTTTCCTAGCCAAACAAGTTGGCATTTTTAGGAATATTTGGTTTCCTAACCAACCGAAGTTGGCATTTTTAGGAATATTTGGTTTCCTAGCCAACCGAAGTTGGCATTTTTAGGAATATTTTGTTTCCTAACCAACCGAAGTTGGCATTTTTAGGAATATTTGATTTCCTAGCCAACCGAAGTTGGCATTTTTAGGAATATTTTGTTTCCTAGCCAACCGAAGTTGGCATTTTTAGGAATATTTTGTTTCCTAACCAATCCGAGGTTGGCATTTTTAGGAATATTTTGCTGAGCAGTCTGGAGTTTTGCCAAGTTTTGCCGAGTAGTGTGTAGCACTAGTATTCCCCAAAAAATTCTCAATAAAAGGAGAGACTTTAGCAGAATATCTTCATTTTATTCATACTGATGGAACTGTGTTACATATACATCACTGATAATACTTGTGCAGGTGCTCTGCATTCCATGCGTTCTTAAACTCCTCCCCTTCTAGAGTTGCTATTCGATAAGTTCCTGGTCGAACAACTTCTGTAACTCGATATGGTCCATTCCAATTTGCCTCCAGTTTGTTGTGCTTTTGGATTACTTTCTTCAGCACATAGTCTCCTTCTTTCAGGTCGCATTTCTTCACCCTCTTATTGTAGAATAGAGCTGTTCGCTATTGGTATGCAGCATTTCTGATGGCTACTTCTTCTCTGACTTCCTCGAGCATGTTTAAATCCATCCTTCTCATTAAGTCGCTGACAGGGGAATTGAAATTCAGTACCCTCTGTGTTGGGAGGCCCAACTCGACAGGTATGACAGCTTCACTTCCAAACGCCAGCATGTATGGTGATTCTCCAGTAGGTACTCGGGGAGTAGTTCGGTAAGCCCAAAGTACTAATTGTAACTCATTGATCCAGTTTGCTTTCGCATCATCCAATCTTTTCTTCAAGCCATTTAGTAGTGTTCTGTTTGTCACTTCAGTTTGTCCATTGCTTTGAGGATGGCTTGGTGCTGAGTGGACCTTCAAAATATTTGATTGATGATAATAGGCCGCGAACTCTTCGTTATCAAATTGTGTTCCATGGTCTGTGATGAAAGCATGGGGAAGACCATATCGACAAATGATGTTCTTCCAAACAAATTGGTACACCTTCTCGTACGTCATATCAATGAGTGGCTCAACTTCTACCCACTTAGTAAAATAATCCACTGCGATGACGGGGTACTTGAACCTTCCTCGGGTCGTTGGCAGTGGCCCAACCAAGTCAATTCCCCACATGGAAAATGGCCAATGGGAAGTTATGGGTGTCAACAATGCTTGTGGAGTTCTTCGGATGGAGCAAAAGCACTGGCACTTGTCACATTTCTTTGCATAGGCTATACAATCAGCCCTTATCGTCGGCCAGTAGTATCCCTGCGTCATCACCCTTTGTAGAAGCGTCCGAACTGCTACATGTGCTCCACAGGACCCTTCATGGATCTCTTCGATTAATTCTTTTACCTCGGAGGGATGTACACATCTCTGCAAACCTTCCATAATTCCTCGTCTATAAAGAATACCGTTAGTTAATACATATCGAGCAACTTTAAACTTCAATTTCTTGGCTGCGAACTTGTCAATTGGCAATTCTCCTTCCGCAATATATGCCTTGATGGGATCCATCTAAGATGGTCCTAAATCAAGGGTAATAAAGTTCATCGCCAGATCTTCATTTATACTCCGACCAGCTAAAACTTCAATTGGGATTGTTCGTCGTAGCTCGGTACGAGTAGCTGATGCTAATCGAGCTAAGGCGTCTTCTCTTGCATTCTCCATTCTTGGTATTCTGACCAGCTTAATAGCGGCAAATTCTGACACCAACTCCTTTGCCTTTGCATGATATCGGATCATTAATTCTCCTCTAACTGCATATACTCCCATCATTTGGTTTATGATCAATTGAGAATCACTGAAAACCATGACCTGTTGCGCTTCCCTAATTTTTGCCAAACTAAGTCCTACAATCATGGCCTCATACTCAGCCTCATTGTTGAAAGCTTTGAATTGAAAACGCAAGGCGTATTCCATATCAAACTCATCTGGAGTGCTCAAAACTATCCCCGCGCCGCATCCTGCAGTGCAAGATGAGCCATCTACATATAGTCTCCATATAGGTAACTCGTCTTCAAATTTCTGATCAGTTAGAATTTCTCGGTGAAATATTTGCTTCTTCCTTTCCTCCTCGGATTTTTCTTGCTCTTCGTCGATCATTTCTTCTTGCCCTTTTACCAATCGGAGTTGGTCTGAGCCCGAATTCAATGATCTTGTAACATCCACTTGCCCTTTTACCAATCGGAGTTGGTCTGATCTAGTGTTTGTTGATCCTGTAACATCCACAGGTTGATCAGCGAGCAACTCTTGTTTCTCGTCCGGAGTCCTCACAACTATCTCTGCATCACATCCTGTAACATCCACACGCCCTTTTACCAATCAAAATTGGTTTAAGCCTGTGTTTGTTGATTTTGTAACATCCACAGGTTGATCAACGAGAAACTCTTGTTCCTCGGAGCTATCAGGATAGGTGAACTCCGCTATAAAATCTGCTACAACCTTCCCTTTAAGCGTTGATCTGGGTTCATAGACTATATCATATTCACCGAGCTCTATTGCCCAGTACATCAGTCTTCCTGATTTTTTTAGCTTATGCAGGTCTTGCCTCAATGGCATATCAGTATATACTACTATGGTATGAGCCTGGAAGTATGGCCTCATTCTCCTACTCACTTTAATTAAGGCCAGTGCTAACTTTTCCAGCCTTGGATATCTGATTTTTGCTCCTCGGAAGGCCTTACTTGTGTAGTTTATTGGTTTTTGCACTCCATTCTCCACCCTGATCAATGCCGGGCTAACTGCATTCTCAGACACTGTAAGGTACAAATATAATTTTTCTCCCATCACCGGCCTGGACAACAATGGAGGTGCTCCCAAGTATTTTTTCAAGTTTTGAAAAGCCTTCTCACATTCATCATTCCACTCAAAAGTCTTTCTGAGTGTCTTGAAGAATGGGACACATCTATCAGTTGCTCATGACATAAATCTTTTGAGTGCCTCTACTCATCCTGTGAGACTCTGTACTTCCTTCTTCGTCGCTAGAGATCGCAGCCCTAATAGAGCTTTGATCTTTTCAGGATTTGGTTCAATGCCTCTTTAATTGACGATGTACCCGAGGAACATGCCTTCTCGTACTCCAAATATGCACTTCGTCGGGTTCAGCTTCATTTGATATTTATCTGGTTGGTCAAAAGTTTGACTTAAGCCAACTAGATGATCGGCAGCTTTCTTGCTTTTCGTCATCATATCGCCAATATAGACTTCCATATTGCAACTGATTTGTTCAGCAAAGACCTTGTTCATCAGCCTCTGATATGTCGCACCTGCATTTTTCAAACCAAAAGGCATAACATTATAACAATAAGTTCCTCTAGGGGTAATGAAAGAAGTACTCTCCTTGTCTTCAGGTTTCATTTTGATCTGATTGTAACCAGAATAAGCATCCATGAATCTCAAAAACTCGTGTCCTGAGGTAGCATCCACCAGTTGATAAATTCGGGGCAGTGGAAAGTGATCCTTTGGGCATGCTTTGTTGAGGTCGGTGAAGTCTACACACATCCTCCACTTGTTGTTTTTATTCTTTACCATTATCACATTAGCTAACCAATCTGGATATTTAACATCTTCAATGAAACAAGCTTTCTGGAGCTTCTCGACTTCCTTCTGTATAGCTTGATTCTTCTCGGGACTGAATAATCTTCTTCTTTGCTTCACAGGCTTGATCTCCTTATTCACATTGAGCTCCTGACATAAGAAGTTTGGGTCTATCCCAGGCATATCTTCATGACTCCACGCAAAAGTTTGTCTTCTGGTTCTAAGGAAAGTTATCAATTCCTGTTTTAATGAGGATTCCAACGATGAACCTATTTGAGTAGTTCGCTCAGGGTGCTCGTCGTCCATAATGATGTTTTCAGTAATTTCCACCACTTGACCCTTCACGAGTTGCGACTCATCTCGAGGATCCAATGTTTCAATTTATGCACCTTCATCCACTTGATAGGTAGTAGTCTTTTTCTTTGATTCTTCCAGTTCTTTTTGCTCGGCGGATGAATAATAGCATTCCCTAGATTCTTTCTGATCACCTTTCACAACTCCTACTCCAAAGTTTGTTGGAAATTTTAGGCACTGATGCACTGTAGATGGTACAGCCTCGAACTTCTTCAATCCTACTCTTCCCATGATGATATTGTACGATGATTGGAAATTCTTATCCATCACGAAGAAACATATTCTTTCTGTCCGACAAGCAGGCCACGTACTAATGAATATATTCAACTTGATCGTCCCAAGTGGAAATACTTTCTCGCCAGCAAAACCAATGAGGGGTCTGTGGTAAGGATCCAGTTGAGATAGCTTTAGATTTAAACTATCAAAGCACGAGTAGAACATGATGTCTGCCGAGCTACCATTATCGACCAGTACTCCTGAAATCATGACCTCCTTCATTCTCATTTTGATCACCAGCGGGTCATCATGAGGATATAAAACACGTACAAGGTCATTTTTTGAAAAACCAATGACCAATTTCTCCTTGTTCACCTTTCTCGGGCGATCTTCCTCAGCTAGATTTATTCGCTGAATGTACGAGCAAGCTTGAGCCTCACCGAGGTAAGCTTTTTTTTCTGCAGTAAGGTCTCCTCCTCCTGCATCTCCTCTTGTAATAACATTACAATCAAATGACCCAAAGCGTATTGAAAATACCTCTTGTTCTGGCTGTCTTGGTTTCTTGGGAAGATCGGGGTCATCCTCTGGATCAACTTCATGGTTTCTCTTCTTGTTCTCCTCTGCTCGATGAGGAGATCTAGACCTCTCTCTAGTTCGGTCGTTATTTCTTCTTTCGCCTCCCCGATCAATATACTTTGCTATCTTTCCTCGTCAGATGGGTGTTTCAATCTCATTCTGAAGAGCTATGCAATTTTTGATCATATGGCCATGATCCTTGTGAAACTCGCATTATTTTTCCCTATTCCTCGTGTCAGGGTCTGCCTTCATTTTCTTTGGCCAGTTTAACTCCTCGCTGTTCTTAATTTCTTCCAGGACGTGGTTGATATTTTCCTTCAAAGGTGTGTACTTATCACATTTCCTCAAGACCTCCCATGACGACCTATTTTTGGATTGTTTGTCACCACCATTGTTCTTATGTTCTTTCTTCTTAACTTTATCACCTTCCACCTTGGTTTCTTTGGCATCCATATTCTTCTTCGCAGACATAGCCTCCTTGGCATTCATAATCTTTGATGCTTTTCCCATCAGGTTCGACATGGTTTGAGGTGGATCTTTGGCCAAAGTGTAGTACAACTTGTTTGGCAGTAGTCCACTCATCGAAGAGGTAATCGCTGTCTTCTCCTCATAATCAATGACTTTGAGTTTCTCGTTATTAAAACGAGTTATATAATCTCTGGTACTCTCACCAGCTTTTTGTCTAACACTGAACAAATGTGCTACTCGTTTAACTGGCTTTGCTCCAAAGCAGAAATTCCCATTGAATAACTCGGCCAGTTGAAGAAAAGTTGAAATCTTACCCCGAGGAAGATTATTATACCATATTTGATCAGATCCGGTAAGTGTTCCCGAGAATGCTCTGCATCTCATCTCATCTGGGACAGCATAGATGTCGGCTGCAGCTTGGTATTGTTCTATATGAAGGACAGGGCCAGTCTTTCCATCATACTTGGGAGTCACAACAGGTGCTTTGAACTCTGATGGTGTTGGAAAATCAACAAACTCCTGGACAAAAGGTTTTCCTCGAGCAAAGGTTCGTTGTAGAGGGTTCTTGCCCTTAGCCATTTCCCCTAATCTATCCTCCAGCCTCTAAATAAATCCTTTCCATGCATCATTTCCTTCCTCGGGCCTATTTGTTCGAGCAACTGATCACGTTGAAGTGGCTTCCTGGGATTTATCTTGACGAGCAACTGGTCGGTCATAGGATCTATCTTGACGAGCAGCTGGTCGCGACTGGGCAGATCCTTCCCTTAAAACTGATGGTCGTCGAAAGCTCCTCGACGCTTCATTAAGAGGACTTTTGTTCCTCCTAGGGCCTAATCGGTCGAAAGGAGAAACCCTACTTAATCTTTCCAATGCGCTGGTCCTTTCTGGGGAGAGGGTGACACGTTGTTCAGTATCTGTGGCCCGCACTGACGAAGTTCGTCCAGGTTGATAAGAAAAATCTTCAGATTCCTCATTGCAATATGAATTAGTACGCCTAGTACGCGAAGACGACCCACGGGTATTTCTTTGAATGCTTCGTGGTCCGGAATGGGCTGATGCACCGCCATGGAGGGTTTGGATGAGTTGTCGCATTGTTTCTTGCATGAAGGTCTGGCCCTGAGCCAGATTTGCCATTATTCCAGTCAGATCTGGAATAATTGGTGGAGCAGATGGATTTGGAGGGGTTCCAGCATTTCAATTGCTGGATTCAGGAATATCAGCCATTGGTAATGGATTGTTTTTTATGAAAAAAGATATTATCAGTCGTTTCCCACAGACGGCGCCAATCTGTTGATGTAAAAAATTAGATTACTCTAATTATTCAATCACAGATAAATAAATGAGACAAAGAATTTTAAAGTGGTTCAGCCTTATAAGAATGGCCTATGTCTACTGTTGCTTTATTGCTGAGTGTTTGGGAATTCTTGATTATAAGTTCTATCAAGAAATTCCGGTATGGATTCGGGGTCCTTTTACAATGAGGATTGTACAATGTATTTATAGCCCTGAGGTTGTAATGTGAAAGGGTAATACATTAAATGATATACATATGAAAGGGTAATACATTTAATGCCCTTTTTGCATGTGCGTCTGAATGATAAGCATTTAATGAGAAGTTAAACTGTTGGTATCCTGCTTCGAGGTGCAGCTCGGACCGCCTGAGTTGCTCGGACCGCTTGAGCTTCTCGGTGCTAAAGAGTTCCTCGGAGAGGTCTGTTCCTCGGAGCGTATGAGTTCCTCGGAGTAACATGGTTCCTCGGAGCGTGTGATCATCTCGTAAGTGCTTGTTGTAGTCATGTAGATAGCCACTTATCTTCATATGATTGGTCCATGTCAGCAGATTAAATTTGGTATCAACAATACCCTTGGTTATTATGCATGCTTTGTTTCTTTTATAAGACCAACGAATGTTAATGAAGCACTGAATGACCCGTTGTGGTTAAATGCTGTGCAGGAGGAATGTCTTTAATTCGTCATATATGATGTGTGGTATTGAAAGCGTAAACAATTTCCTTTTTAGATATGCGGAAGCGTTGAATGATGGTTCAATAAAATTAATCAATGAAGATATTCACTTAAACCAATTAATTCAATCCAAGTCCTAGAATTTTTCCTAAGTCATATTTATCAATATTAGCAAATTAGGCGAAACCAAATTTTAGCAAATGACTTGAATTAAATAAACTTTACCCAAAATTAATATAAGTCCCAATTAAAGTGAGTGTGATAATTTAAATCGAATTTTATCTTGAATTATGCTACGCATGCGTTCTACGTTATTTTTCAAGATAAAATAAACCAATCACACTACGCCGCGATGTACGAGGAAAAACCCAAGATGGGAAACAACCTCGGACGGCCCTAGCCACAAATCTACTAGATACAGAATTACAATTACAAGACAGATAGACTTACAACGCACGACTCGATCCCTCTGAAGCCCCGATGCTTCTTCTTGTAGACACCTCTTCCTAACGGATAACCTTGGAACACCACCGCGGTCTCGGAATCCACCGATGGGACTTTATATGGTCACCGTCACCCGAGCAAGGAGCCTTTCTCCAAGTGGGTAGAATCGCAACAAAACGTCTTCTTCTTTGATGGATGTAGAAGCAAACCAAAACTTCTCTTTGAAACGGAAGAGATAAACCGGTGACAAACTCCAAGCAATTTGATATGTATATAAGAACTTGGATAAACAATATGGGTGTAAAACACTAGAGTGATGGATATTTTTCTCTAAAAATCTCACTCAAAACATGAACATTTTCCTTAAAACAATTTTCTCTCAAACTCTCTCTAAGAGATGAAAATGGTATGGAAAAGTCAAATAGAAAATGTTATTCCCACACATATTAAAATCTGAAAAAGTTGGTTAAAAACCAAGTGGGGAAGTGGGTGCAAAACTGCAAAAAAAACCGCCAAAAACTGTTCCCGCTTGGCATCTCGTTCGAACGACATTTCGTTCGAACGAAATCTCGTTCGAACGAGACTTCTAAGGACGTTCCAGATTGAACTCGTTAGAATCTCTTTGGATATCTCATTCGAACATAAGGTTCGTTCGAACGACATATCGAACGACATTTCATAGGCCTATACTGGAACCTTGTTGGCAAACTCGTTCGAACGACATCAGGTTCGAACGAAAAAACTCGTTCGAACGACATATCTAACGAACCACCAGAAAGTTTGAAAAATTCATTTTTAGCCCAGAAAAACTTTATAAAATTTATTTAAAGTTTTAATTATTTCTTTCTTACAACAAAACGCAGTTTTTATGAAACCTTACACCCAATAAACTTTGTTCCAAGCTCCTATATATATAATATTGCATTCATACCTTGGGAGCATGGAACTATGGTTGATGACGTAGAAATGAGGCACGCAAACCGACACATTTGATGAAGCTTTATACTCTTTGCCGCTACGTCTTCAACAAACACTTCATAGGCTTGAGAGTATTACAATTAAATACTATCCTATGAATAAATGTTTTTATCCGAAATTGAGCCAAAACTATATATGGACTCAATTGGAAATTTGTGTCCTTACAAATCTCCCCCTTTGGATATTCCGGAACAAAAACCAAACAAAAATCCTAAAGGGCCGTCAAGCTCTACTAGACTCAAAACATAACCCATCCAAACTTGACTCAACCCAAGGATCAAACGCTTTGCCGTTTAAACAATGCCGCTTTAGAAGAAATCCTGCATACTTAAGCAAACTCATCAAATGCATAGGGAATATCAAAGTATTAAATGCAATTAATTAATTACTCCCCCTAAATTAATTCTCCCCTTTATCAAACACATGACCTACTTAGAAAGACGTCTCCCCCTAAGATAAATCTCCCCCAAACTAAGATATGATAATAATAGGTTTAGATATCATCATTCTCCCCCTATCATCATTCTCCCCCTTTTTGTTCAGGAATAGGCAAAGGATAAAGAACTAATAAACACGTTGAAGCTTAAAGATTTAAGACATTAAAGCATATGGGCAATAAAAGCAAGGCAAAGACAAACAAATATCATATATATATATAAACTAGAAATATTCCAATGAAGCACTTGCATATATATATAGATATAAACACACATATAACACAAAACACAATAAGTTTGCACACTTGTATGGCAAAAATGTGTCATATGGAAACGGAAGTGTTGGGGTGTGAACTAGCAACAATTAAATTTAGACCCAAACACTTAAGAAACGTTCACGGAGTTCTCATTTGATTGCAAAATTCATCACAGTTAAATATAACCTCATGTGACAATATAGATTGAACTCAATGAACAAACATACACAATGCATACAAGCCTAGCATGATGATGATTCTACAAACCAAATAGAGTCATGACATTAAAGACAACTAGGATAAACGGACATTGTGAAAACCGTTGATATACCATCCAATTCTCCCTCAATAAGCATATATATTCTTTTGGTTTTGAATGAATATATCAAACAAACATAGGCCTTGGCAATTGTTTTCTTTTTAATGCCAAATATTCTGTTTTTAGGCCTTTGGATCACGTATTTCTTTTAGATCCAATAAACGGTGGTTTACTATCGCAAAGGATTTAATTCATCCTTTCGGAGCCCTTCCCCGTGCACATTTTTATCATGTTTTCATTTTTCACACAAATCTCACATGCAACGAATTTTGACATGCACTAGTCCTCCTAGGTCATAGATATGTAGATGACTAGATTGGTAGGAGAACACCTCAAAAAGCTCAAATATAACATGTGACATTAAGATTTCAAAAGAGCTCGTGCATGTGTGAAAAGAGGCATATAAAAATAGAATCCATTTAAACAATACAAAATCCAACTACTCCATATAAAACATGGTAAAGAATATTTTAAGGATTGAAAATCTAAACCAAAAGTTCTAGCCACGTGGGAGCGTAAAAGATGGGATTCAAACACAAATATATGCCACATAAAGTGTGTGAAACAAAAATACACACACAAAAAAAATCTTTTTGAGTTTTTAACATTTTTAAATAAAAAATAAATATTTACTCAAAAGGACAAACAAAAAACATTTGTATTTTTCATTAATCTCAAATGAAACAGATAAAACAAAAATGATAAACAAAAATCTTTTTATATTTTTTCACTTAATTCAAACACAAAATATAATACAAAAAGATAAACAAGTCATAATTTCTAGCATGTGATATGAAATAAGGTAATGACTAGAAAATGACTAAACAAGCATACATTTAGCATGTGAATATAGCATGAAGTACAAACGCTAAAGTATGCAAACACTAACACATTCATCCTTTAGATTTAGCAAGAGAGGAAGCATGTGAAAGTAAATGAGAATCATAAACCCTATTTTGCAAGGCAACCAAGTCGGATTTCCTAACCCAAATTAATGAAGAATGACTATCTTGGGGTGTTGGAACGTTAACTACCGTGGTTACTTTACTATGATATTTTCTAGGAATTCGTTTAAGATCAAAACAAAATTTCCTAAGATGACCTTTTCGACCACAATGTGTACAAGAAAAAACATGTCGAAAATATTTTCCTAAGGATTGATCTTTAAATGCATTCCTAGTAGATTCTCCTAAAACATTGGTCTTGGCTTTATGAGAAGATTCATTACAAGTATTGAAGCCTAAACCACAAGTGTCATTTTTAATTTGAACCGTTCCTAACATTTTATCTAGTTTTTCCGAACGACACTCCAAATCAAATTTGACATTACTAGAATCTTTTAATTTATTTTCCAATTCTAAAATGTTAGATTCTAGTAAAACATTTCTCTCTTCAAAAGCAAGAAGCTCCTTTTTCAAGGATTCCATTAAACCCCTAAGGCTATCTCTCTCGCCTTCTACATATTCAAGCTTCTCTTGAAGAGTCCTTTCACGTGTCCTAAGGTCTTCTATTAAAGCACTTTCATCAACGACCTTGACACTTTCTCTTAAACTAGCTTCTAACTTCAAATTAGCTCTTTTTAATTTAATAGATTCTTTATAAAGCTCTTGAAAAGCATTTTGAAGTTCACTCACATTAACCTCTTCTTCATTTTCACTCTCTCTTTCTTCTCCACTCTTACTATCATAAAAAACAAGTGAATCATAAACTTTGACCTTGGAAGTGTCATGAGTTAAAGTTTCATCAATCGATGAGTTCTCACTATCACTCACATGACTAGCCATAAAAGCCACAAAATTTTTCTTAGTGGGGGAATCGGGCTTCTCTTCCTTATCACTATCACTAAGGGTCGCATTATATGAAATGGGTCGCTTACCCTCTTTCCTCAGTTTAGTGGGGCACTCATAAGCCCTATGGCCATAACCTTCACAACCAAAACACTTATTAGACTCGTCCCTATCTAAATTTTCATTACTAGGTTTAGGGATCTTTTCGGCTTTAGGAATCTTCTCCGCTTTAGAAAACTTCTCGTTCTTGTCATGCTTAGAAGATTCAAATTTCTTAAAATCATTTTTAAATTTATCTTTGTTAATTTTGAGAAATTTTCTAAATTTGCGAGCAAATAAAGCCATGTCTTCCGAGTCACTATCACTATCGCTCTCTACTACTTGTTTGACCTCTTTTCGGGCTTTTAAAGCAACGCCCTTTTCGATTTTCTTTTCAGTTTTAGAGGGAAACATATCAAGTTCATAGGTTTATAAATCACCTACAAGCTCTTCTAATTTCGTAGAGGCTAAAGTGGGTAAAGAATTTAAAACGGTCACTTTTGGAATAAATCTATCGGGTAAGGACCTTTAAAATTTTCTTTACAACACGGTCGTCAGGTATTTTCTCTCCCAAGTTAAAAGATGAATTAACAATATCAGAAAGTCTAGCATAAAATTCATCAAAAGTTTCTTTATCATTCATTTTGATAGTTTCAAATTGAGTGGTGAGGTTTTGGAGTTTTGAAGCTTTAACGACACTAGTTCCTTCATGAGTTAATTGTAAAATATCCCAAGCTTCTTTAGCGGTCTCACACGTCATAATACGTCGGAATTCATCCGGTGTGACAGCGCTAAACAAGGCATTTAAACCACGGGAATTGAAATTAGCAAGTTTAAAAATCATTTTCAGTCCATCTATCGGCGGGTTTGATAACACGTTCATTTTCAATTAAATAAGTTGGTGGGGACCACCCGTTAACAACAGACATCTAAACTCTCTCATCGATAGATTTTAGTGCTGATCTCATACGCGCTTTCCAATACGCGTAGTTTGAACCATCGAATATAGGAAATTTTGAAAAGGGGGAAAAATCCATTTTAGCCAAAAATTTAAAGGATCTTAACGAAATAATTTATCGTTTTTGGCTCTGATACCAATTTGAAAGCGTAAACAATTTCCTTTTTAGATATGCGGAAGCGTTGAATGATGGTTCCATAAAATTAATCAATGAAGATATTCACTTAAACCAATTAATTCAATCCATGTCCTAGAATTTTGCCTAAGTCATATTTATCAATATTAGCAAATTAGGCGAAACCAAATTTTAGCAAATGACTTGAATTAAATAAACTTTACCCAAAATTAATATAAGTCCCAATTAAAGTGAGTGTGATAATTTAAACCGAATTTTATCTTGAATTATGCTACGCATGCGTTCTACGTTATTTTGCAAGATAAAATAAACCAATCACACTACGCCGCGATATACGAGGAAAACTCCAAGACGGGAAACAACCTCGGACGGCCCTAGCCACAAATCCACTAGATACAGAATTACAATTACAAGAAAAATAGACTTACAACGCACGACTCGATCCCTCTCAATCCCCGATGCTTCTTCTTGTAGACACCTCTTCCTAGCGGATAACCTTGGAACACCACCGCTGTCTCGAAATCCACCGATGGGACTTTATATGGTCACCGTCACCCAAGCAAGGAACCTTTCTCCAAGTGGGTAGAATCGCAACAAAACGTCTTCTTCTTTGATGGATGTAGAAGCAAACCAAAACTTCTCTTTGAAATGGAAGAGATAAACCGGTGCCAAACTCCAAGCAATTTGATATGTATATAAGAACTTGGATAAACAATATGGGTGTAAAACACTAGAGTGATGGATATTTTTCTCTAAAAATCTCACTCAAAACATGAACATTTGCCTTAAAACAATTTGCTCTCAAACTCTCTCTAAGAGATGAAAATGGTATGGAAAAGTTAGATAGAAAATGTTATTCCCGCACATATTAAAATCTGAAAAAGTTGGTTAAAAACCAAGTGGGGAAGTGGGTGCAAAACTGCAAAAAAAATCGCCAAAAACTGTTCTCGCCTGGCATCTCGTTCGAACGAGACTTCTAACGACGTTCCAGATTGAAATCGTTAGAATCTCGTTGGATATCTCGTTCGAACATAAGGTTCGTTCGAACGAAATTTCATAGGCCTATACTGGAACATCGTTGGCAAACTCGTTCTAACAACATCTGGTTCGAACGAAAAAACTCGTTCGAACGACATATCTAACGAACCACCAGAAATTTTGAAAAATTCATTTTTTGCCCATAAAAACTTTATAAACATTTATTTAAAGTTTTAATTAATTCTTTCTTAAAACAAAACGCAGTTTTTATAAAACCTGACACCCAATAAACTTTGTTCCAAGCTCCTATATATATAATATTGCATTCATACCTTGGGAGCATGGAACTATGGTTGATGACGTAGAAACGAGGCACGCAAATCGGCACATTTGATGAAGCTTTATACTCTTTACCGCCACGTCTTCAACAAACACTTCATAGGCTTGAGAGTATTATAATTAAATACTATCCTATGAATAAATGTTTTTGTCCGGAATTGAGCCAAAACTATATATGGACTCAATTGGAAATTTGTGTCCTTACAGGTATCTTGTACCCCGGCCTGAACATAAAAGGGTTATCGATAGACATTGAATTTTTAAAAATAAAACAGATGAATTAGGGATGATTATTCGTTATAAAGCTAGATTAGTTGCCCAAGGCTACTCTCGGATTGAAGGTATAGATTTTGAGGAAACTTTTGCACCTGTCACTCGCCTCAAGTATGTTTGCTTACTTTTTGTAATTGCTTGTCATTTTCATTTCACACTATATCAAATGGATGTTAAATCTGTTTTCCTTAATGGCATCATGACTGAGGAGACCTGTGTAGAACAACCCAAAGGGTTTATTGAACCTCATCATCCAAATTACATCTACCGACTTAAGAAAGCTCTTTATGGGTTAAAACAAGCACCTAGAGCTTGGTATGAATGTCTATCTACCTTCTTTCTAAATAATGGTTTTAAACTAGGAGGAAATGATCAAACTCTTTTTGTCAAACATTTTGACAGAAACATTACCATAGCTCAAGTATATGTAGATGATATCATTTTTAGATATATCTCCCCTACAGATGTCAAAACATTTTCTGACATTATGCATAAGGAATTCCATATGTCACATATGGGGAAGTTACAATTCTTCTTAGGATTCCAAGTTAAGAAAAAATCAGATGGCTTATTTGTATCGCAATCCAAATATGCTTTAGATATTGTCAAGAAGTTTGGCCTAGAAATAGCTAAATAAGCCAGGACTCCTATGAGTACTTATGTCAAACTTTCAAAAGATGATAATGGTAAAACTATCAATTCTACTTTATACTATATCATGATAGGAAGCTTACTTTACCTTACTGCCTCCCGTCCTGATATTATTTACTCCGGTTGCGTGTGTGCCCGATATCAAAACAATCCTAAACAGAGTCATTTGCTATGAGTTAAAAGGATTATCAAATACATTAAAGGCACTCTAAATTTAGGACTTTAGTACATTAAAGACACTTTTAGCACTATAGTAGGATACACTAATGCTGATTGGGTTGGGTGTTCTGATGATAGTAAGAGTACTTAAGGAGAATGTTACTACATTGGTAACAATTTGGTAGGATAGAGTAGTAAGAAACAAAACGGCACTTCCTTGTCTACCATCTAATATGAATATATTGTCGAAGGAAGTCATTGTGCTCAATTACTTTGGCTAAAACAAATGCTGAAAGATTACGGTATAACTGAAGATAAGTTACATCTGTATTGTGACAATCAAAGTGCGATTAATAATTTTAAGAATCCAGTGCAACACTCTCGAAAAAAACATATTAAAATCAAATATCATTTCATATGTAAGCTAATTGAATCTAAAGAGTTAGAAATTAATTACCTGCCTACTGAATTGCAACTCGCTAACTTATTTACTAAACCATTGGATTATCTTCGATTTGAATCTTTGCATAAATCTATTGCTATGGTTATGGTAGAATAATGATTTATTGTTTCATACTTGTTTTCTTTTCCCTTTGTCCATTTAAGACAAAGTATGGGAGAAATTTGAGTCTTCTTGGACATTCTTACTATATTCTCAACTAAAAAGCTTGATCTTAGTTACCTCATTTTCAGGAATCAGTATCTTTATTTACATCAGAATTTTGATAGGGTATTGGTCTGTAATGAGTTGAGTTATGTAATTTTTCTTTTCTAGGATATTGGGTAGATAACTTTTTTTTTATATAAGAATAGATTTTTATTATTTCTTTTATATCCATACGAGTCCTCGATGACTCAAAGGAGATTTTATCTCATATTTTCAAAAGGGAAGATTGAAGCACCCTATATCTTTAACTCACATGGCTATATATTATATAGGTGCTCATCTAGTTTGGAAATAGTGACAAAATTGAGTCATATCCTAGTTTACCAAAAAGCCTTCAGACAATTAATTTGAATTCCTCTAAAGTTCCTAAAGGTAGAACACCAAAACATTCACCTCGGATTGCATTTATATGTTGCATTCTTCATAATATGGATGTGTGTGAGTTGAATCCCATTAAAATGATTTTCTACGATTTTTGGGATATTTTAAATAATTTCGAAATTTTAAAAATAATTTCTGAACATTTAAAATTGGAGTTTATAAAGTTTTGGGGTTGTTTTATAATTTCCCTAAGTGGCTAAAACTTTGCTTGGGTAGAAATCGAAAGCGCTAGATATTATTGAGGGGGAAATTTCAATTATTTTAACTTCAGAAACACGTGTTTTTCAGTTAATCTTAGCCTTACACGTGTTGGTATTATAACGATTATATTTGCGTTGGCTCTACCTCACATAATGGAGTCTTTACTTGAACCGTTGGATCATTTTTATCAACGGTCTGCATGTCATCCAAAGTGATCCATGTTTTTAACCCTTTGAACCAATCAGTGTGTGTATAAAGTAGTGCATCGTCAACCATTAGATTTACTTCAATCATTTGTATTCAATACTGATCGTTGATTTGCTTCGTCCTTCCAGATCCTTCCATGCTCTAGTATGAATAGGACTCATATGTGCAACGATTACAATCTTTGGATCATTTTCACCTCTAAGAGAAAAAAGAGAGAAGAAAGAGAGAGATAAAGAAATAGAGAGAGAGAGATAAATAAATAGAGAGAGAAATAAAACCTTAACCTAACTCAGGCCAAATTTTCACCAGAAAACCCTTCTCAGAGTTGAGTTAGTTTTAAATTTTAAAAGATCCATCCTCTCTAGCTCTTAATCTCTTGTCCAACTAAGTCACGTAGTTCCAATCTCATTTTCTTTCATAGAAAGTTGAGATTTGAGACTCTGTGATATATATTATGTAGATATTACTGAGTTTGATTTCTTCTTTCAAGAAATCTTTATTTTGTTAACTGTTTTTAAAATGTTTATGTTTCTTTCAAAATACAAAACAACAAAATAATTTTTGAGAACATCTGGACTTAAATCTAGTTGAGATCTTGACTGGCGATTTACACTTTCATATATTTCACATTTTGTGAATTATTTGTACATTTTAGAATAAAGAAAAGTGTCTAGGATCTTGAATCTTTTATATAACAAGACACCCTATGATCTGCGGATAAATATAAAGATCAAAAAGTCTGAGAGTTTCGATCAAACTGATTTTAGAAATTTCTGTTGGATATTTGAAATTTGTTTGTAATTTGATACTGTAATAGGTGTGTGCGAGTTACATGCATGTGTTAGGCACATCACACCACAACACTTTCACACTAAAACACTTAAAAGTGTTGGTAGAGAGATTTTGGACTTTAAGAGTCGACGTAAAGCTAAAAGGAGTGAATTTATAAAGCTAAGAGAACATCTACAACAACAGAGTCTTGGGAGAAGTCAGAATAATCGAGAGGAGCTGGTATATTTTTTGAATTTAGATTAGGTCTGTTTGTGTGTTTAGATTGTTATATGGTTCGTAATCTGTTACTCTATTTTAGTGGATTTTTGTTTTGAGGTGTAGATACTTCCGTGGATGTTTTCCCAATTGGGTGGGGTTTTACCACATTAAAAATCTTTGTTCACTTGCGTACTTAATCTTCCTCCCATCCCCTTCTGTTGGCATGCTAATTTAAAACTTCCTCTCATCCCTTTCCGTTGGCATGCTAATTTAAAACTGTTTTAGTTTCAATTTTCAAAACATGGCTACATAATACCTAAAATATATTTTTCATATTTTCTTTCTACACATCTTGTGTTAACTGTTTGTTTTAAGAAAAGAGTTTCTTCAAAAAACAGTTCGGAGCCATTTAGACTGTTTAATCTTGAATTAAACAACTTAAGTCGTACTTTTTCAATCGCACCGCGCTGCAGTAAGAAGGATGTGGCCTGGCAGGTAAATTGCTAGCGTGCCGCAGCCCTTTTAATTGAGTATGATGCATAGCTTCATTTCATCACCTACGAGAAGATATGGTAAAACTATCCTCAGACTTATCTTTGGTGAAATCGCTTGGAGAGGCCTCGACAGTAACCTTATATATTCTAGATTTCGTGGCCATGGTAGTATTAATTGGCAGGTCACCAAAAACTTCATCCTCTCTACTGTACATACTTATCTCCTCTACATTTATTTCATTACTCACTCTTGCTAGTTTTGTCTTAAAATATATATATTCTAAAGACTAAAAAAGAAGAAATGGAGGGAGAATCCATCCAAAGTTCAGAAATAAAGGATGAGACTGCTATACTGTACAATCACCTCAACCACCTGTACAACAACCATGCCTCACTCCAGACTCGGGTCAACTTTCTGACCCAAAGAGTTCTTATGCTAGAAGCTGCACCACCCAAGGTTTTCGTTCCAACTATTGTTACCGCTGTCACAGAAGCCACTACCTCAGAGGCCACGGACAAGAACCAAAAGAGGAAGATGGAAAAGAAGGCAGAAAAATGCTTTGAAGCATACACACCATTAACTTGTCAAATTGAAGATATTTTTGAGTTCATCAAAGAAGAAAAATTACTCAAGTGGCCTGAGAAGATGAAGGCTCCTTCCCACAAAAGGGACCGGGCCCCAAGTGGTGTTATTTTCACCAAAACTATGGCCACAATATTGATAAATGCTTCGCGCTTAAAGATGAAATCGAAAGGCTTATGAGGAAGGGAATGCTGCAGAAAAACCTGAAGACAACATGAATGATGCAACAAATCTCAAAACCACTATGCCCAGATGCCTGATAGGCCACATGCCTCATATCTGCCTTTGTTTCCACTTTACGTTTCTGTTTTATCTTGGAAAAGCTTTATTTAGATGTTTTCTTCAGACTTTGTATTTTCATAACAATGTCGTGAATACATGAATATATGAAATAGGGTTTATTTTGCCATATCTCATTTCTTTTGTTTTGATTACCTGTTATCTCATAAAAGGCTTTCATCTTAAACAGATTTCGAATGAAGACTATTATCTCAGGAATAACTATCTTAGTGGTCTCACAATGCTAGTCATAACTTCTATGCATATGAAGGCATATGATATTTAAAATTTCAAAGGCAACTCTCGGGATGATTCGACTAGCCACGGGGGGTTGTTATGACCGTACCCAATATTGGGTTGTTTTATATAGCCATGGGGGCTTATAATGCTCTTTCTTGGCTACCAACATGCGTCATTTAGCCACGGGGGATTACAATGCCCATTATAAGTTGTCGGCATGTGTTATTTATCCTTGGGGGCTTACAATGCCCATTATATGCTTTCAGATGCTCTTATTTATCCACGAGGACTACTAATGCCCGTTATTTGCTTTCGAAATGCTTCAATAAGCCAAGGAGGGCTTGATACATATCCAATTATAGCTTGAGGAAGCTTCATAATACCTAACATAGGGAGGACTAATAATAACCATATTAAAGCAACTAAGAGATGAAGCGACAATAGCATCATGAACCATATTAAAGCTACAAAGACAAGTGTCGTAGCCAGGCATAAAGTCCACTAGAATGTCACCTCAGATGCTGCGGCACTCACACAACCTAGTCGCATCCCCAAAATTGCCAATGGTACTAAGACTTAGAAGATTCATAAGTGGAAAAAAATTAAGCTATAGAACAGGATAGTTCAACCTCAGCCCCAAAGTCATTTTCCTTTGGCACCACGACACGGGGGCTCATTGTGTGAAATGAAGAATCATGATAAAAGAAAAGGAAAGAATAAATTACCGCGACCCTGATTCAAGAATACTTTTTAATGAGAAGTTGTCGCGGCCCCATGTTCTATACATTCATTGTTGAAGAGGAAAAGTTAAAAGTTTTATTTTTGAAAAGAAATAATGAAAAGCATTCATGCAGTTAAATAAAAGTAAAGCATTCAAGTATTCAAGAGGCATAGACAAAGGAAGCATCCAGACAAAAATTAAATATATTAATTATGGCTATAATTGGCAAAAAGGGAGCAACCTTATCGAGACTTCTAGTTCAAAATTAGAAGAATGGTCTCAGCCATATATAAACTTCAGTTCAAGAAATAGTTCATTACAACCCAAAGATGATTGTGGAGATTGAAAAAATATGATGATGCATCATCGACTTCATCTTCTTCTTCACCATCCGCAGCAGTCCCAGTTTCATCATCACCTGTTGTAGTCGCTGCTTCCATCTCCTGCTTGGCCCTTGCTTTTGATGCGACCCTTATCTCCTCCATGTATGTATTATGCTCAACATCTCCTAACATCCAAGGCATGATGAGTTCCTTGGAATCCGGGAAATTCTTGACCACCCAATGTTTGAGCTCTTAAAAGCAGCGGAGATAGGCTTTGTTATTTTTAAAATAGAAATCCTTGGATTTCTTGTATGCAACCACAACATTATCTGCAACTTGAGTTAAGGCAGTAGTATGAGACTCTTCCATTTCCTTGATAGTTACGACATGATCACTTTCCTTTTGGTGAAGCAAAGAGGTGTTGCGTTGCTCCAATTGGTCATACTTTTGTTGAAGATAATTTAGTTAGATCTCAAAATTGAATGCCTACCTGGAAGCCTCCACAGCCTTGACCTCAGCAGCTTAAAGGGATGTTGCAGTCACAGTGATATTCTATTCAGCTTCATCCGTGAATTTAATAGTTCCCCCAAGTCCATCTGTGCATCTTGGAGTGTCGCGATAGATGATTGTTTTCCCGTCTCAAGAGAAGTGCTTCTCGTGATATCTAAATCAATCGCATGAACTTTCTCCACGGCCTCCTTCAGTTTATATATGCCTTCATATGTTAGCCTCTGGGACATGACTACGTCCGTGGCTTGAGATTGAAAAAGTTAGAAAAATATGCAAAAAAATGAGGAGAAAGAAATGAAATAATTTTTACCCGTAGCAAATTGTGGAGGTCATATTCCTCCAAGTGCTCGTGGTCCTCATCCACAAGATGATCAAGGTCGATATTGTCTACTACCCTCCTCATCTTGTGGACTTCCCTGGCAGTTGTATCCCAAGAGGATTGAGGATATGGGGTCCTCAAATGAGGCCGCAGATGGACATTAAGATTACACTTTGGTGATTTTTGAGGAGGGGACAAGTTGCCATTCACAACCATGATAGTCTGCAGAGGGGGAGAGGGGCTACGTCCAACTAGGAGTTTCGACTTAGATGGTAACAAGATTGCTGCATCCAAGTGATCGCCAATGTCATCATCAAATGGGACCTCTTTCCTCTTATTGGATGTGAAATCTTCAACCTCCACGTTAGTCTGAGCTGCAGTATCCATATGAGCCTCTTTATTAGCCGCAGAAGGACCCCCAGTAGGTGCAGCAGTTTACTCGGCTGCATCCTATTTCCTCCCTTGTTTTTTTTCCTATTCTTCACCTTTTTGGCAGTATTATTAAGAATAACGACATCCTCATCCATTTCTTCCAGTTGGGAAACCAAGAGTTCTTTGCCTATCTCCTCTCTTGAAAAAATAACAAGGTAAGAATCATATAATATTTCCTTCCTATGAAAATAAAAGGCGAAGTATAGATTGTCACCTTCCGTAACCATTCTTTTTGGTAAATGTTTGTTGGGGAAGTAGGACTCGTCAAAGATAGATGTGAAGGTGACCAAAGTGCTGAAGTTCTTTTACTCACCTCTAAAGGCCGCGACCTTCCCAACTCTTCTCTCTTGCCTACTATTAAGGGGTAAATTATCAAGATCTACACAAATGATCAATATTAGTATGTGTCACAGTAAATATTATTAAACTATACAACTATAGAACGAGATATGGCACAATGTAAAAAATGCGACATATACTCACCTAACATTGATGTCCATCCCCACTACCGCAGCATTCTATGATATTTCTCTCTATTCAATTCCTCTAGATGGATTTCCCATCCCTCTCTAGAAATCAGAAAAATATTTTCCCTTCCAATTCTTTATACTAGAAGGTCTCCCAGTATACAAAACCTCATTGTTGTTTCGAAGGGAAAAATAATAATACCATTCAAATTTAATGGAGTTCTCCTTTGGCTAGTAAAAATGGAAGAACTCCACAGGAGTAATATCTCTGTTGAACTTGTCTTTCTAAAGAGCAACGAGGCAAGAATTTCTCTCCAACCGTTTGGATCTAGTTGGGTTGGGGCCAACTTTATAAAACTAAATTTTTTCATAATAGGGACAGGTATAGGCAGCCGCAACCCATAGACAAAAGCATGAAGAGGGAAGAAAATCCCATCATTAGGGATAGCCGAACACGGTTTCTACTCAGTGGAAGGGGCTGAACAAATTACCCCATTGGGAAATTCAAACGCCGTGGGAACTTGATTGACACACTCTTTAGTCATTATGCAGCGAAAGTTTCAGGCCACGAGAGATCTTTCAACTCTGTCAGATGGGCTAGCTGGTGCATCTCTGGCCTCAGAAATCCTAACTGTAGCCTCCAGTTTAACATGATGATTTCTTGAATTAGTATCTTCCTCCATAGCCGCAGCCTCAGTAGTATTCCTACAGGTTGTGGAGTCCGTGGAGTAAGAATCATGAATGACACAGTAGGGAAAATCTTTAAGTAGACAGGGTCCAACAGCCTTCAAAGGCTTTACAAAAGGTATATCAGGAGGAAGAGTGCCGAAGTGAGTTTTCCAGGAGTCTGCCAGAAACTCTTGGGGGTACGAACTCATAGGGCTGCAGCAGGACCTGAAAAGTAAAAAACTTTACGTTGTTAGGATGTCACAACCACTATGGTTAGAAGCCTCAAATAGAGGTCGCGGTGTATATTATATATTGTATCAATACATTAACTTTGAAGCACTGTAGCTAATTATCCTAACTACAAGCCTAAAGACTGCAACCAGGGGAATTATAACTACCAATGAATTGATCTAAAGCTACATCTTGTACAAATAGGATTTAAACACCCTAGTCAAAGGCAAGCCCCGTAACAAGAATTAAGGGCCGCAGTCAGTCAGTTTAGAACCAAAGATTGCAGCTGAGAGAATTATAATCATGTTGACACAATAGCTGTAGAATAAGGAAAATCTTGCCACCTGTCACGGCCAAAAATAAAAATAGGTTTGTATTCAGCTAATTAACAAAAGATTGAAAACCTAGAATTCAAATATTCTGACCAAGAGCATGAAGAACACCAAGAACAAGGCCAACAAACAGTATGGTTTTAACCTAAGAAAGCCAAGTTTCTAACATGGGAACCTAAAAACCCAAACCTAAATCAACAAACTTAGTCCAAAACCTAGCTTGTATAGGAACCCAAGAAAATCAAATTGCATAACACTGTAGATTGATTAACCCAAATGCTATCCAAATAACTACACATTTGGTTCAAGAAGAAAGTGATTCATTTAAGATAATTCATTTATTACGGATTCAGATAATTCATTTATGACGGATTCATATAATTATTTTATTATGGATGCAGATCATTCATTTATCATGGGTTCAAGCATAGAATAAAAAACATTTAGCTAGACATGAATGCCAGAAAACATAAAAGAGAAATTAAGAGTTGATTTAAAAGTTACCTGGAAATCGGTGGATAATGATTGCTCAGCCTCAGACCGCCACAAATTGCCGCCAAAAATTTGCCAGAAAACTCAAAGGATGGATTGGAAGAGATTCACTTTCAAGGATTTGGAAAAAGTAATAAAGGCCACAGCCATACCCATTTATATAAGATGGAATGAGAAGGTAAAACGTAGCTTTGCAAGTGATTGCACTGCAAAGAATACACACCGAGACAGTAATGGCTTCACACTAAGATGCTATACAAAATCACCCATTGACACTACGACTTGGGGGCTTATTGATGCGACCAATATGGTTTCCTGCCGTGGCCTGACTGATAGAAGGCTGCTACCGTAGAACAAAGTGACCACGGTCTTATGCTCATATGTCTTCCCCTTAACTTGTTATTGCCTTGACACAGATAGGTTGTGGCACCTACAAGACTGGTCTACCTAGCAGGCAACAATATCTTTAGACCAACTGCTACATGGGTACAAAATAAGCCAGACATCCTTATTTATAGCTACCGCCTGGGTCTAAATAGGCCACAACCCTTACTCTTAGCTGCTGCCCCATCAAAGGGATTACTCTTCTGACTTATTCACATGTCACGTGTTCCGGCACGTGACACAACTTACATACCTATTATAAATAGAGGTTCACACCTCAAGATAGGGCGTTTCACGTTCACGATCCAAATTCGAGACAATTACTCTTGGTGAAGCCTTGCCAAACTCTCTCTACAAAACCCCAATACATCTTGAGGGCTATTCAACTACCTTCTAGTCATCTCCCCGGCTTGCTCGGAATCGCTAAAATAATGTATTCTCCTCTCTTAAATCTATTGTATGACATTTATGGCTATGTAAACTTGTACTGTAATATATATATAATGAGCACGGGGAAACAACATGGACATATGCTCATGTTAATAGCCGAACCACTCTATATCTTGTATTTTATCTCTCTATACTTGCTTTATATTTATTTTACCCTTGACTTGTTGGTATGAGAACGACGTGAGTCTAATTTCTCATATCATAACCTGACGATGAGCAGTGGATCCCCCACTCACAAAACCAAAAACCTCATCTGAAGTGGAAGGCGACAAAAAAGAGGAAGGAGCCGACTTACTTATATAATCATTCAAGGAGGCCATCCAGTCCTTGATATCTCGTAGCCAGTTGGTTGGCACCTGAACATACTACGAGCAAAAGGAGCAATAAAAAGAGAAATTAGTTAATAAAAGCACGAAAAAAATCAATGGAAATAGAAAAGAGAGAGAAAGAATGTACCTCGGGAAGGAGGATCCTCATCCATAAGTCCCATCAACCCAGATATAGACATATGAGGACGATGCGATATGCTCAGGAACTCACCGCTACTCGATCGAATACTGTAAGAAGGGGAAGCAACCTGAATGATCGGATCTTCCTCCAATATTATCACTACCGATATACCACCATGTGTGATATGTGATGATCCCACCAGTGCACTGGTAGCCTTACTAGAAGTTGTGGAAGGTGGAGTCATGTTCTACACATCTTATATACAAGAGCGCATCAACCATATCATCATAAAATCCAAATAGTCATAACTTTCCACTGTATCCATGTAGTCTCTTTTAGAGGTAGAAGACCTACCCAAACTTATTCACAATCAACTACCACATCTGCACATGCATACTTTTCACCCCTATATCCCACGGAGTCATCCCCTAGGGGTAAAAGGTCATCTAGAATCCCCAATAGAGAGTCAGTACTTAATCAGATAATAAAGATTCCAAACGTTACTCAGAAAGGATGAAATATAACTTGGTCACTCATCTGGGCATTTAGAACCCACCGCATGCCTGCCAAAGATAAGGAATGATTCGACCACCGGTTGGACTTCTGTTATCGAACATCCAATAGAAGTCCCCCAAATCCTTGTCTTTTTGGGACATCCATCCCGCATTGTACCCAATCACCTCATGGAATCACGTGTGTAAAAGATAGGAATCAATAAAAAGAATAAAAGAAGAATGGAAGGAAGTGCATAAAAGGAAAAATGAATCCAAAATTTCCTCCAGAAGGTACGTGGCTCCCGTAAAAGTCTACTGATAACACTGGATGAAATCATCCAAATAAGAGTAAAGGTAAAACAAAGTCAAGCTCCCCTAATCATATAACTAGAAGTCAGAGATCATCTTCAGATACAATAAGAACCAAAGATGAACAACGTCGCGGCTCGTCGCCACAAAGAAACCATGAAGAAAAATAAAAATAAATAGACGGGTCATTTATCTCACCCGTCGACCGTCGATCATGTCCACCCTCCTCAAGAGAATCTTCTTTAAAATTGAAATTCGAATAGAATCTCCCAACATGATTCTACCCTTGTCTCCCAGAGCCGCTTACGCCGCCTCCGGTGTTACCCTCAATGCGTGGTCCACCACTATATGAAAACCCTCACAATCCATCCCCAATAGTTGCTGGACATTTATGGGAGTAACTCTCATCTCACTGAACCAAATATTAAATGTGTGGTTAGTGTCCCACCACCTCTGCCCAAGAGCACATAACACCATAGTGTAATGTGATGTCTCATCCAAAGCATGAGCCAACGGGCCAAACCCGACATATAATACCATCCAACACACAAAAGTAGGGATCTGATCCCAAACCTACTTCAACCCAACTGTCCCCCAAGACCAAATGCTTGAAGGATCTATATCAGTCTGTTAGAAAACAAAAAAAAACTTTCATTAGGATAAAAAGAAAAAAAGGAAAAATATAGACCAAAAGACACCATACTTACATAGCCATTAGGGTTCTTCACCTTATACAAATGATGATATGTAGGATCTCTTATCAGGATACACTCATCAGCTACAGGCTAAAACAGATCGAAGGAATTCTCATTGCCTAATGCAAGGGGCACCCTAGATTTCCACTTTAGGTTGGCCGAGTCATCAATTGACAACCACTAGTTAATGTACACTTTGCTTGATGAGCCATCCATTTGAAGTCTTGAAGCAATAAGGACTTTAAAATGATTTTTAGAAACAGAAAGCATAAGATTCAAACACTTGTTGTGAAAAATGGGGAGGAATCGCCCCCTTTTTTTATAGAAGGTTAAAGGGACTGTCGATCTAAAGCCCTTAGACCATGCTGATCGACAATTGCATTTTCCTCTTCCTAAGGAAGCATGGGAGTCCATGTCATTACTGATTGGCACCCCCTCAAGCCTACCTATCAGCAGTCTCTTAAGATTTTGTACAAGGAAATGCCATAAAATTTCAAAAACATAAAAATTCCCTAAAAAATTCACGAAAATCCCTAAAAAATATGGCACATTATTTCCCCTCAAGAAAATCATTTTTTGAGCACTAAGACAATTACAAACTCTCAAAATACCCAACAGGATTAATTCCTACACTCTTATCTTCAGCATACTCTATAGCATAACCAATGATGTGGTAGCATGCCCACCATAATTCCCTAATCGGAACCTCAAAACTAAACTTCCCCCCGTCGAGTTTCGAGGTAACACAATCCCAAGTGGAACGTCAAGTGCACCTGCACCCCCAAGATAATTTAAATTTCCACAGGAGGGATATTCCTCGAGTTATAACTTTAAGTCCTCAGAATTAACCTTGGCCCTTAGAACTAGTCGTCAAACCTTTAGGTCCTCATAACTGGCCTAAGCTAGTAGAATTGATTGCCACAACTCAAGGCCCTTGAAATTGACCTCATCCTGCATAATTGGTCATCATAACATAAGGTTCTCAAAATCGACCTCGGTTAGCAGAATTGGCCATCCCAAATTTAGGTCTCAAGAATTGACCTCAAATGACAGAATTAGTCATCATAACTTTAGGTTCTTACAATTCACCTCTGCCCTCAAAGTTGGTCATCACAACTTTAGGTCCTTAGAATTACCCTCAGCCCACATAATTGGTTGTCCTAAATTTAGGTTTTTAAAATTTACCTCGGCCATAGAATTGGTCGTCATAACTTTAGGTCCTCAGAATTTACCCCGGCTCATAGAATTTGTAGTCACAACTTTAGGTCCTCAGAATTTACCTCGACCCATAGAATTTGTCATCACATCTCAAGGTCCTAAGAATTGAGCTTGACCTTCAGAATTTATTCATCAAAACTTTAGGCCCTCAAAATTAACATCAGCTCGTAAAATTGGTCATCCTAACTTAAAGGACCTCCAAATTGACCTTGATTCTCAGAATTGGTCATAAGAACTTGAGGTCCTCAAAATTGACCTCGACCCATAGAATTGATCGTTAAAACTCAAGGTCTCAGAATTGACCTTGGCTCGTAAAATTGGTCATGAAAAATCAAGGTCCTCATAATTGACCTCAGACCGTGAAATTGGTTGCCCTAACTTTAGGTCCTCAGAATTGATCTTAGCCCGTAGAATTGGTCGTCATAACTCAAGGTACATAGAATTGACCCGAGTTAGCAAAATTAGCCATCACAACTCATGGTCCTCAAAATTGACCTCGACCCTCAGAATTGGTCGTCATAACTTTAGGTCCTCAAAATTGACTTGAGCTTGTAAATTTGGTCATCCCAACTTAAGGTCCTTCGAATTGACCTAGTCCCTCAAAATTAGTCATCACAACTTGAGGTCCTTATAATTAACCTCGGCCCTTAGAATTGGTCATCCCAACTTAAAGTCCTTCGAATTGATTGTGACCCTTAGAATTGGTTGTCACAACTCAAGGTCCTCAGGATTAACCTCGGCCCGTAGAATTGTTTACCCTAACTTTAGGTCTTCAAAATTAACATCAACCTTTAAAATTGGTCGTCCTAAATCTACCTCTTCAAAATTTACCTTGGCTTGCAGAATCATTTATCCCATCATAACATTAAGTCGTCAAAATTAGCCTTGACCCTTTGAATAAGTCACCCTAGCCCCTTAGAACCAATCTTAACATATCCTCGACCCACTAAATTAATCATCCCTATCCCTTTAGGTCCTTAAAATTGAACTATACCCGGTCTATCATTCATACTCATCCTCTTCAGCTCTAAGAGCTGACCTCGGCCCTCTGAACGGGCCACCCTCATATTTTAGGTCCACATAATGGACCTAAAACCCTCTTCCCCATAGCTGATGTGGTGTCTATCATTCGATGGACTTCACTTATTTAAAGATCTCACAATGAGGGGATCTTTGTATGCACCGAATAGTTAAACCCCCCTAAGAACCTCCTTAGGTCCTTCAAACTCACTCATTAACCAAAGACTCTAAGTCATACTCTGAGTACCGATCTAGAGGTTATCAAGAACTTCTAGGCCCCGTTTGACTCGAGTCAACTTTATTATCAGAGCAAAATCTTAATAAATCTTTGAAGGTACCCGAATACTCTTTTCAACGGTCCAACCCATGCACAAATCAACCTTATGGTTGGGATGAACAGTATATTTTACCACGAAAACTAATGTAGAGGTCACTGGCGCTCCCAAGTACCATTTGACCCTGGTCAACTCTCCAACTTGAGTGAATCTTCAAAGGGTTATTAATCCCCTTTCAAATAGTCCACCCCATGTGAAAATCATCCTTATGATAGGAAAAAATGACCCATTTTACTCCAAAGGGTCACCCAGCGATTTCGGGTCCTATTCGACCTTAGTCAACTCTCTGAACCAAATGAAGGTGACTTAAATATAAAAGGGAACCGAATAACCATTACAAAATTCTATCTCGTGCATGAATAGTCCTGATGATATTGATAAATGATCCTTTTTCTTCAAAAAACTTCCTATGTAATGACTAACGAGCGCTTTAGGGCCCCGTTTGTTCTCCGTAAACTCCTGGACCCAATAATGGCATAATGGATTCTTAAAAGTATGAATACACTGTCCAATAGTCTATGTCCTGCACAATTTTGTCATACGATTTTAATTTGACAACCATTTTTTTAAAAAACTATCCTAGACTTCTAAATGGCACCCTCAGGACCCTGCCTATCAGTAGTAAGCTTGAGGAGCTATGCCGATAGATAGTCTAGGACCATGATGATCGGCACACCTCTTTACCTATAAATAGAGGGCATGAGCTCACATTGAAAGACACCCCTGTAGACACATGATCATCCTTCTCAGCAATTCAGAGAATATTCTCTCGAATTTAGAGATGTTTCCTTCCTAAAAAGCACACTCCGCACATTCAATTCCATCATTTTCTTACTTCGTTTAGTAAATTTCCCCCATGTCTTCACACTAATATCATCCCATCGTAACATCAGCATATCTACACTTAAGATCAATATCAAGCATTCATAAACAGTTCTAATTCTCTATCATTTTCTCTAAATTCTCTTATTCTAGTAGTTCCGGCTTTATTTTTACTTTTGCACTTTATTTCATTACATCACATTCTTGAATATCAAACCTATTAGTAATTGCACATACTCTATTTTCATAAAAAAAACAAAAACAAGAAGAAAAGGGTTTATCTATAAACTCCAAATTTGGGATTCTCTTCTCACATCATCACCTTTAAAACACATTTCTCTATACACACACATAAGAGGAATCCCCCATTTGGATTTATGGATTATCCCCATCCTATGTTATCTTCGAACTACATGGACTTTGATGGCCTTTAGGCTACGTAGTCGTCTTAGGTAAATACCGAGATTCGAGTCCTCCCTTATGCGCATTTATAATATTATTTTTGTGTGTGTGTGTATATATATATATATATGATACCCGAAATTTAGAACTATGGGCCTGGACGAGTAGCCCAGTCTTGGCGGCCCAAAGTCCAGGCCCCTTATCTTTTATAATTGATCCGGTCTCCCCCCACGATCCCATGAAGGGAAGTTATGGGGGAAATGGAAAACATGGAGGAACCAATCATCTCCACTC
Source organism: Sambucus nigra (assembly GCA_949130495.1). NCBI lineage: Eukaryota > Viridiplantae > Streptophyta > Magnoliopsida > Dipsacales > Adoxaceae > Sambucus > Sambucus nigra. Next base: position 540,680,513 of record OX422212.1, read on the forward strand.
ATCTACATGCACATGTATATATTAAACCCTAGGTCCGGGGCAAAAGGACAAGTTGTATTCTCTGTAATCACTCTCCGGATTATATAGAAATAATATCGACTGTACCACCATGGACGTAGGCACATCTTGGCTGAACCACGTACATCATTTGTTGTGTGATTGGTATATTATATTCCTTATCCTCTTCTTAATAATCTTTCTCTCATATTTATTTGTGTTGCATAATAATTGCATCCACAATTGGCACCGTCTGTGGGAAGCTTCATCTTTCCCTGAGAAGATCCCACATCAAGAAAGGAGTTTATGATGTCTGGTCATAGCAGCAATGCCCCCCAAGAAGGAGATATTAAAGAGCCACCTGCTCCTCGCAGGATTAGGTCTGAGGTCCGACGTTCAGATCAAAGAGCTCGCTCGAAAAGACCAGCCTCAAAAGAAAGTCAGGGACCAGCGAGGTCCACGCAGATATCCAGGTTGATTGATGCGTACGAGGTAAGGCTCCACGAGAAGAGGGAGTCTTCTCGTAGATACGAGGCTGAGAATGCTCGCTTGAAAAGAAGACTGGAAAGACTAGAAAGGGAGCTTCGCCCTGATAACCGGAGGCGCCCATATCGCACTCCTAGTCCTCAGGCGAGCAAGTCTCGCAGCCGAGGAAGGAGCCCTAGGCGAGAATCTCAAAGGGACGAAGGAGGCGAATCAGACGACGACCTCCGCAAACAGCTGCGAAGAGCTCGCCGCCACTAGAGCCCTGCTCGCAGCGATGAGCACATACGAAACATGGTCCGCAGGGAGATGGACCAGCATTCCGCTCACCACGAAACAAGATCAACTAGAGAGCTCGCGAGGCGAGCTCTCAAAACCCAGATGAAGTCACCTTTCACAAGAGAAATAGAAGAGGAGGAAGCTCCCAAGAAATTTTCCATTCCAAGGTTCAAGATTTACGACGGAAAGACTGATCCCATCGATCACGTTTGGCAATCCCGACAGGCCATAACCCTCTGGAGTCACCGGGATGCCCTGATGTGCCGTATTTTTCCCTCGAGCCTTCATGATGTAGCATAGAAGTGGTTCGAAAGGCTCCCCCACCGGTCGATCAAGAATTTTAAATCCCTAGCCGAAGTCTTTACGGCCCGATTCATTACCAGTAGCTCCCATCCCAAAAGGATGGATGTTCTACTGACAATGAAGAAAACGCCTCAAGAGACCCTCCGAGAGTACGCGAAGAGGTACTGGGAGTTATTCAATGAGATCGAGGACTGCGCGGAGGAGGTGGCAGTGGCCTCCTTCAAAATTGGGCTCCCTAGTTCTTCCCTCCTCTACCAAGCCCTGACGAAGAAGGAAGCTATGACTATTGACGACCTTATGGCCCGAATCGAGAAATACGAAAAGGTGTAAGATGTCACCCGCTCTAATACAGGAGAAAACGGTCGAGCTAAGCTCACTACCAGGGTAGGTGAGAAAACTGAGAACTAGAGGAAAGGAGGAAAGAACGGAGGCAAAAATGGCTCCAAGAATGGAGGGAACCAGGACGCGTCGAAAGTATTCTAGGCGGTCAACACCGTCTTTAAAGAACCAATTTATAAGGTTCTCGCGAAGATCAAGGATGATCCATTCATCAAGTGGCCCAGGAAGATGGGGGGAGATCCCTCAAAGAGAAACAATGCGTTGAGATGCGCTTTTAACAAAGAGGGAGGGCACAATATCCAGCACTGTAAGGCTCTTAAGTCTCACCTCGAAGAACTGGCCCAGTCTGAGCATTTAAACGACTTTGTTGAGAAAAGGGCAGAGAAAGTGATTGCCAACAGAGAGATGAGACCCGACAATGTGCTGGAGGATGATGCTGGACATGAGTTCGCCATAATTCACGAAGTATCTGACGTCAACCAGATACAAGGGAACTCATCTCGAATGGAGATGAAAAAGCTTACAGCGGTAATGCAGGCTTTTCAAATCGATCCCGCAAAGTCACAGTCAGGAAAGAGTCGACGAGCAGAGGACGTCAACTATGACAAACATATTGTTTTCACGGATGAATATTTGATGGGAGTAAGGACCCCACATCATGATGCCCTGGTCATTACACTCAGGATAGACAACTTTGACATCGACAAGCTGCTCATCGATCAAGGAAGCTCATCCGAAGTAATGTACCTCGACCTGTTCAGGAAATTGAAGTTGAGCGTCGCCGACCTAAAGGAAGCTACTGTTCCTTTGGTCGGCTTCGCTGGGAAAATTACCATGCCCCTAAGCAAGATAGTGCTGCCAGTTCGTGCTGGGAACGTCTCCAAGATGATTGAGTTTTTAGTAGTTGACATCGAATCACCGTACCAGGCCATCCTCGGTAGAGGATGGCTTCATGCAATGAAGGCGGTCTCTTCGACCTATCATCAGAAGCTCAAGTATGTAACCGAGCGAGGAGTAATGGAGATCCACGGCGACTAAGCGATGGCGAGGAAGTGCTTCATAGCATCCATCCAACCAAAGCTAGAGGAGAAAGCCGGTCAACCCAGCGAGAAAGTTGAAGAGGGTGTGATACCTTCCAAATAGCAACTAAAGTATGGAAGACCAGGAGTAGAGGAGACCAGGATCCTCCCCCCGAGCGTGTCATCGAGGACCTGGTAGAAGTTATAACCGAATTTGGTGATAGTAGCAGAGTCTTTTTGATTAGAGCATCTCTCACCGATTTAGAACAGAAGGAGTTGACGACCTTGCTGAGACCCAACATAGATGTTTTCGCATGGGAACCATACGAGCTGCCTGGCATTGATCCTGATATGGTCTGTCATCAGATGCACGTTGACCCCACATTCAAGACAGTCACGCAGAAGGCACGAAGAACTGCACCCGAGAAGGCTAAAGCGGTCGAAAAGGAGGTCGAAAAAATACTGGATGTAGGATCCATACGGGAAGTAAAATTACCCAAGTGGTTGTCCAACCCAATAGTAGTTCCGAAGAACAATGGGAAATGGAGAGTTTGCATCGACTTCACTGACCTCAACAAAGCATGCCCTAAGGATAGTTTCACCCTCCCAAAGATAGACCAACTGGTAGATGCCACTGCAGCTCACGAGCGAATGAGTTTCCTGGACGCATACTCAGGATATCACCAGATCCCCTTGTATGCCCCGGACCAAGACAAAATGGCGTTTATCACGACGGTTGGGTTGTATTGCTACAAGGTCATGCCATTTGGGCTCAAGATTGCAGGGGCAACCTACCAGTGTCTGGTCACAAAAATGTTTAAGGATCAAATGGGAGACACAATGGAGGTCTACATCGATGACATGTTCGTTAAGAGCAAGAAGAAGGAAAATCACCTCTCAGACCTGTCAAAGACCTTTGAAATCCTCAGGACGTACCGAATGAATCTGAATGCGAGCAAGTGTTCCTTCGGTGTCCAGTCAGGAAAATTTCTTGGATACTTGGTCAGTAAGAGAGGCATAGAAGCTAATCCGAACCAGATCGATGCAATCAACAGGGTACAACCCCCTCGAACAGTCCGAGACGTGCAGAAGCTCACTGGAATGCTCGCTGCCTTAAATCCCTTCATTTCCAAATCCTCCGAGAAGTGCAAGCCTTTTTTCCAGCTTCTACAAGGGAGTAAACCAATAGAATGGAGCCCGGACTGCTCGCGAGCTTTGGACGAGCTCAAGTCTTACTCAAGATCTCCACCGCTGCTTGTCATACCACAGAAAATTGATTCTTTATACCTGTACCTCTCGGTATCCAGCCACACTGCCAGCTCGGCGTTAATATGCGAAGTCGCAGGAATCCAACACCCCATCTACTACGCGAGCAAGACCTTATTAGACGCCGAGCAAAGATACCTGCCATTGGAAAAGCTTGCCTTTTCACTAGTGATAACCTCGAGGAAACTGAAGCATTATTTTCAAGCTCATACTATCATCATCCTTACATCGCACCCCCTTAAGGAGGTCCTAAGGAAAGCGGATTTGTCAAGCAGATTGTCTAAATGGTCAGTCGAGCTCGGCTGGTTCGACATCCAATTTCAACCAAGGACCGCTATCAAGGGTCAGATCCTCGCTGACTTCATAGCCGAATTCACTGGCGAAGAATTCCCCGACCAACCTTAACCAACAAAGCAAAAAGAGGACCCAGCAACACTGGAAACCTGGAAACTATTCGTTGATGGAGACTCCAACTCAAAGGGGGCTGGCGTAGGCATCGTTCTCATCACCCCAGAAAACACCATCCTTGAGCAAGGAATCAGGCTTGGATTTGCAGCCTCCAATAATGAAGCAGAGTACGAAGCCCTAATAGTCGGTCTCCAAAAGGCGCAAACTCTGGGAGCAAAACGTTTACAGGTGTTTGGCGATTCTCAACTAGTCTCCAATCAGATAAGTGGAGATTACAATGCGAAGGATGAAAGAATGGAAGCCTACCTCGCCCTGGTAAGGAAACTAATGACGAGCTTTGAGGAGATCAACATCTAGCAGTTTCCTAGAGGGAAAAGCAGTCATGCCGATGCCTTAGCAGCCCTAAGCTCGGCAGTTGATTCTAGCCTTAAAAGGGTCATTCCCATCGATTTCCAAATTTGTCCAAGCATTAACCACAACAGCAAGATGCCAAACGTGGAACAAATACTCCAGGTGGGATCAGCCCCCAGCTGGATAGACCCCTTAAGAGACTATTTAAAGGAGAGCACGCTCCCCGAGGATAAGAAAGCCGCCCACCAGATAAGAGTCAAAGCTGCTCACTTTTACTTATCCACATGAGGCGACTTGTATAAGAGGTCCTTCTACGGTCCCTACCTTAGATGCATCCACCCAGGCGATGTCGAGCAAGTGCTGCACGAGCTTCACGAAGGAATCTGTGGAAGTCATGTCGGAGGAAGGTCTCTAGCCTTTCGAGCAATGAAGGAAGGCTATTGGTGGCCATATATGCAAAAGGACTCTGCAGTATATGTCCGCAAATGCCCGAAATGCCAGCTTCAAGCTGTAATGTTCCACCAACCAGTCAGCGACCTAAAATCCATGACCAGCCCGTGGCCCTTCGCCCAATGGGGGATGGACATCGTGGGACCACTACCCACTGCTGCCGGTAATCGCAAATACCTATTGGTTGCAACTGACTACTTCACCAAATGGATCGAGGCAGAACCATTGGCAAACATCCGAGACGCTGATATCATAAGATTCATATGGAGAAATATCATCACTCGATTCGGAATCGCCAGAACCATCATCACTGATAATGGGACACAATTCGAGAGTGTCCCCTTCCAGGACTTCTGTAAAGAACACGAGATCAGGCACAACTTTAGTTCGGTGGCCTACCCTCAGAGCAATGGGCAAGCAGAAGCTTCCAACAAAACTGTGATTGATGGATTGAAGAAGCGACTACAGTGAGCTAAGGGCGCATGGGCAACCGAGCTACCCCATGTCCTATGGGCATACCGAACAATTCCTCGGCAAGCAACAGGAGAAACCCCATTTTTGCTAACATATGGCATGGAAGCAGTCATTACACTAGAGGCGGGCTTGCCAATAATGAGATCCGACCTTGTCGACCAAGGCCAGAATGATGGAGCGTTGCTCGCTGAACTCGACCTCGCCGACGAGCATAGGGAACTGGCCCTGGTGAAGCTTGCGAGCTAGCTCGCAAGGCATTACCACAAAAGGGTTAACCCGAGAAGATTCTAAGTTGGGGACTATGTTCTAAGGAAAGTCCTGGGCAACACAGTAAGGTCATCAAACGGCAAGCTAGGCCCAAACTGGGAAGGACCCTTTAAAGTAACTGGGGACGACCTTCAAGGTGCATATCATTTGGAAACGATGGAAGGCAGAGAGATACCATGAGCATGGTTTGCAACTAATCTTAAGAAATTCTATTTTTAGATTTTCAACGAATTCTATTGATGAATCTTTTTCTTGTATTTGTTATGTGAAAGGAACAATTCATTGCCCTTATTGCTAATGAAATCAGTAACTGCATTTTAGCACACATGTTTTTCCAAATCACAGGCACGATGGTCGATATAGCAGGGGGATACCCCTCCTCAGGCCGTCGTCATGAAACACGAGAGACCTCTTAGCATTGCCCCTGACAATATATAAAGCCCTACAGAGGATTCTTAGGCAATGCGACCAAATTTTATACTGGCCCTCAAACCTACTTTGGTTGAGCAAAATCCTGATCGGATGAAGACATCCAATACCAGGTGTGTCATCGCCAATTTCCCTACTTAGGCCTAAGGGAGTGTGACGACACAACCTAAAAGGTAAAATGGGGAAGAATGGTATTTTGGTACTATACTGGACTGGGGGGACACTTTCATGGCAAAACAAAAAGAATTATGAAACAGCAGGAATATAAAAAGATTGGATGAACACATTTAGTCGGCAAAATTTCCCAAAATACGAACTCTTCATTAATCTCTTATATTTACAACAGTTATAATAGATGTTTAGTCGGAAAAGCTCGCCCAAAACATTTACATTATCAAAAAAGACAAAAGAATAACAACTTCATTATATTTACAACAACGATAATACACGTTTAGTCGGCGAAGCTCGCCCAAAGCGTTTACATTATCAAAAGAAAAACAAATTGCAGAAAATTCAAGAAGGTGGAAGCCTCCGAACAAGATAGTCTGCCACTCTAGCTCTTCGTCCATCATCAGGAGCAGGAACCAGCTCTTCCACGACCTCATCTACATCCAACTCTAATAGTTGCCGAGGAATAGCATCAATGGGGATCCATCTATCATCCCTCCTGAATGGATTGGGCATCAGAGTGGAAGAGGACATCTCATGACGGTACCATAACATCGAGTTCCTCGGGACCTGAAGCTCTTTCAAAGCACTCAACCACCCTCTGATGAAAGAAAGTTCCTCGAACTCGGATAGTCTTTTGGGAGAATCTAGCCAGCCTTGATCATACCCGTCAGCCCACGCTTGTCGAGGACCCCTCTTGAATAAATGCCGCAATCGAGTAACGTCCCTTTGAAGCCCAGCAGCTGTTACGTATGCTCGGTGGACATCATCATGGAGCTCTTCCATCTCCTTATCCCGTTGTTCTTCGGCTTCCCTGTTCCTGCCCCTAGTGCTCCTACCAGCTCGCAGGAGGGGAGGGCGAGTGGAACCTCGCGGCATAGGAGGAGTATGTCCAGCTCGCGAAGACGAGGAGCCTTGCAGAACCGCTGAAACAGTGCTCGGCGCATGCTCTCTAAGTTGGAGGACTTCCCTCTGCAGGTTTTCATTCTCCTACTGCAGGAATTCCCCAACTTGATTTATCTCGGTGGCCTCCAGCAACCTAGCTCTCAGTACATTAACTTCCTCTTGTATAGAGGCACCAATGCCTTCCATATCCTGGAGCCTGTCCTTCAACCTAGCCACTAGCTCGGACTGCTCCTTGTACTTTTGATTCCTTGACCTAATAGACTTGCAAAGCCTAACAAAGGCCAGATGAACCTGAGGACTGGCATTGGGACCAAGAGTCCTGCCAATTGAAATGTGGCAGGAATATACTCTTCTACATCAGTCAACTACAAGACATAAAAGGGCAAGGGAAAGAATAATCAATCAATGCATTGGAAAAAGAAGCCTTTTTATTTCATTAATAAAGTTCAAGTACATCGAGCAGAAATGGAAAAATTACAAGGAGCAGTACAAAAATAATCCTAAGAGAAAATTAACTAGCAACCTCAGGCTGCCCAGAGGTGGCTGGCTGCTTCCCCTTGTCAACAGCAGCAGAGGCATCCCCCTCTACAGGGATGCCCTCATTCGCCTGGGCAGGACCAACATCGATAGGAGTTATCTAAGATGTAAGATCAACACCCTCGATGGCTGGGGCAGCGGCTTCTTCGTCCACGATTGGCCTTGGACCCGGGTCATGCTCGTCGAATAGAGGAGACTCAGCATCAACACCATCAGCTAGGAGGGCCTTGTTCCAGCCCTTCTTGAAGTTCGAACGGCTGATATAGACTATCTGAACTTCGGCGTCTTCATAAGCATCCGTCCACCCGGAGTTGTATGAATCCTTCTTGATGGTGGCTGCTTGGGACTCCTTCTCCTTCAGCTGCTCGGTCAGATCCTTATTCTCCTCCACAACCCCCAGCTTGCTCGATCAGACTAAGTCATAGGCCTGCCTCAGCTCGCTCAGCTCCTTAACCGCAGCATCCCTCTCTCACTTGGAATTGATAAGGGCCAGATCAGACGAAGTTCGGGCGACATCAGCAGCCTTCAAATCAGCCTCCAGCCGAAAACCCCTGACTTCCAAAGCGGACTTCTGCTGCTCCAGATCACCATTCTTCTCACGAACTCGTCACGAGAACGGTAAAGCACGACGAAGTCAGTCACAAACTGCCAAAAATAAAGAAGAAATCAGGAAGGAGAAATAATTAAAACTTGTTAAGGAATTGAAAAAGAGAGAGAACCTTACCAAGGCTAGTCTATGGCTAGCTTGAAGGGCTAATTGGTCAGACCCCAACACCCTCTGGAGATCTGCAGGAAGAACTTCCCTCTCGAGCAGCGCAGGAGCCAGCTGAGGAGAAGTGGCAACCGAGGCCCCCTTGGGCAAAGCGGACACCGGGACCAAGGCTTGCCCAACCTTCGTCCTCGACTCCATCCTCCTCCTCTCTTCCTCTCTCTCCCTCTCCATCCTCTTCCTCTCCTCCACTCTCTTATTTTCCTCCACCTTCTTTCTCTCCCTCTCTCTCACCTGCTCTTCCTCTATCCTCTTCCTCTATTTCTCCTGAGTGGAAGACCGAGAACCAATAGCCACGGCCCTAGAAGAAGACTTTTGTTTCTTTGAACTCTGTGCAAGAAGCACATGGTCCTCATCATCATCGTCTCTAATATGGTTCTTCCTTGGAGGCATCTCTTCGCTTGAACTGCTGGAAGTGCTCGACGATTCTCGAGCTTCAAAATCCTCTTCAGAAGAACTGCTACTGTCAGAGCTCCCTCCACCCAAATTACTCGCAACTCCTGCAAGCTCACTCTCAGAACTTGAGAGAGTAGCTATAACGGAAATATTGCGACTTCTCAAATAAAAACCAATTTTAATTAATCCCAAATTTTAGTTAAACCCTAAGACATGCATCTAGATGATTTATCAAATAAAATATAGTATGCAGGATAACAACAAACAATTTCAGGAAAAATCCCCCAAAGGGGCAAAACATTTTATTTTCATTATAATATTGTAACATACAATTTCGGATTACAATGAAAATACAGTGACTAAGAATTACCCTCAGGTATCGGATTCTGTAGTCGACGGCTGGAAATATCCCTTTCCAGGAGGACTACAATGAAGAAAAGAAACGGCTTCTTCACAAGTTTTTCGGCTGGAATTTTCCCTTTCCAGGAGGGCTGCAATGAAGAAGATAACGGCTTCTCCACAAGGGTTGAACAAACCAAAGTTGTGTTCTTGGGTTACACAAAAAGATTCTCAAAGGATTGGCAATTGTGTGAATCAAAAACCTAGAGTCTTGGGCTCAATAGGTGAAGACTTAGAGTATTTAGGACTCTGAAATTCGTCTTAAAAAGTCTTAAAAAACAACTCCCCGAAGTTGGCTTTAAATAAGAAAACTTTGAGCCTACAAAATATCGAGCAGATCTGGCGAAGTTTATCCCAGGCGGACCGGTACGTCTTGGGGGCAGATCGGTCCGATTGATCGGATCGGTTCTTTTATTCTGAGGCGGATCAGTCCGGTTGTGACCGGATCGGTTCTTTTATTCCAGGCTTCATCGGTTCTCTTGCGATCCGGGGTATACTAGATCTACATCAAATGGATCGGTCCGGTTGAGGGAGGATCAGTCCGTTAGCGGATCGGTCCGGTAGGGAGGCGGACCGGTCCGACTGTCAGACTTTGATTCCTCTTCTTCTTTTGATATTCGAATCCGTTGATGAATGTATGAATCTTGAATTTCTTTAACGGTGTAACGACGTGCAACATAATAAATTGTTAATGGACAAAAATGTCCTTACAAATCTCCCCCTATGTTTAACCGGTACATACATAAAAACAAACATCCGAATTATCAAAACAACTAAAAATGCCTATACAAATCTACCCTTCCATGAACCCAAAACTGGAAAGATGCAATTGAATAAGACTACAGCGTTTTCTCTTCAATTCTTCAGGAATCATCAAATCTCAAAGCTTTTCTCATCAGGGTGTGCAATCCAATGATAATCCATGTAGTACCTACACACATGAGACAAAGCAAAATACCAAGTGACATATCGAGTTTGAAATGAGATAAACATGGATACCAATATATGATAAAAACATAAGCTACATCTCAAAAATGCCCCCCAAATTCAAACTCCCCCATAATATGATAATTCTTTCTCTCCCTTTTTATGATGTCTCCAAATAGACAAATAAGAAGAATGAATCAATCAAGCAAAATCGGGGTGTCACGGTATACAAAAAAAAACACAAACTATTTTTGATTTTTTTATATTTCTCGTACAAAAATAAGATACCAATATGAACAAATATGATACAAAAATCACACCATGGATTTAGACTCAAACAACCAAGTCATGGAAATGGAATGAATGGGTGTGAACACATTCGATAGGTAAATCAACTCAATCAATCATATGTGCACGATGCATATGTGTACCCCTAACGAATGAACATCAAAAGAATCCTTAGGTGTAAATTTTTTTTTGTTGAATTTAAATGACATCGTCTTATGCAAATCAACAAATCAAAGTCAAAATGATTTCCACACCAATAACGTCCAAAACTATGTAGTGCATTTTCAAGTATTTCAAGGACGTGCAAACCCGTTTTAAATTCTCCAAGCAAACACCCTCATATATATTTTCTTTTAGAGGTGATCTAAATTCTCAAACTTTGGAGAATTGGTGCAAAAACCTAAATGGCCCCTTTTTGGCATGAATATCTTTTTATTGCCTTTAAATTTTTTCGGGCTCTTTTAACCTCTTTGGACCTCGGATAATAAAATTCCTTAATTTTTTAGGTCCAATTTAACGGTGGCTTTTGCGCAAAGGATAGATGATTACCTTTCGCAGCCCCTCCCCGTTATCAAACAAAGCACACAAACTCACAAAATGGTTTTTATATGCACAATTTCCTTATAAAAAATTTATCGCGCTTGGTTCGTTTTAAGGACAGGATTGAAGTGAGAACACCCAACCAACATGTGATAAGATAAGCACAATAATCAAATAAATTCGTGCATGTGTGCAATAAAGGAAACACGAGTCAAACATGTAGGAAGTAACATTTAATTACATCTTAATGACTCCAAACATTACAAAGCACAATGATGAATTGACCTATTGTCTCAAAACACTATCAAACAGTCACATGAAAATAATGGAATGATTTTGTGACTTGGTCATCCATAAACGGTGACAAAATACAAAAATCTTTTTGGATTTTTCAAAAATTTTGTCAAAATAAAATCTTTTTGTATTTTTCAAAAAAAATTTAAAACAAAAATATATACAAAAAGTACAAGTCATCACACTAGTAAAAATATATCATGAAACCACAACTAATGTATGACAAACATGCAAACACAACCATCTATATGATATGGCAAGAGAAGAATCATGTGCAAGCAGACGGGAATCAACTTGTCTATAATCTAGTTCCTCCAAAAGTGATTTCCTAACCCAAATAGATGTGAAACGTCGTGTGGGGGATTTAAGAACCAAGGGAACACTAGACATAAACTTCCTAGGACATTTTCTAAGATCAAAACAGAATCTCCTAAGGTGACCTTTCCTACCACAATGTGAACATGTGAAAACGGGAGGAATGTTACCTAAAGTGTGATCTTTTCTAACATCCTTGGGATTAATTGACCCTCTAAAATAGATAATGGTTTTGGCTTTAGCACTAGAAACATGAGAACAAGATGAGCCATTACCATCACAATCAAACCTACCTGAATCGTTTAAATCATTTTTCAACTTCAAAATATTTGATTCAAGCAACAAATTAGACTCTTCCCAAGACAGGGATTGCTTTTTCAAATTTTCAACAATTTCTAAAAGGGTATCCCTCTCCCCTTCAATTAAAGCAAACTTTTCCCTAAGAGTCTCTTCACGTGCCACAAACTCATTGATTAAAATATTTCTTTCATCTTTGGCACAAACACAAACCATCGAATTTTTAAGGTCCTCTAATTCGTTTTCTAAAACAAGGACCCTATCATCACTCTCCTTCTTGGACAATTTTAAAGAAACAAAGTCATGGTCCAAGGAAACAAGTTTTTCACGATAAAAATCTCTTTGATTTTGAACCGTTTGCAAAAGATCCATCGTGGATTTAAAACGGGAATTTTCCTTTTCCAAAACTTTAATTCTTTTGCAAAGTTTCAAATTCAAACTTTTTAAATTTTCAGCATGGTCGTGAACTTTTTCAAAAATAGGCTCCTCATTAAATGGGCGTTCAATTGAAAAATTGCGATTTTTCACAAAACTGATTAAAAAAAATATATATCACACGATTTTGCGGAAAAAATGAATACGCGATAAATTAGCGTAACCTGCTCTGATACCAATTTGACGACGTGAGAAGTCAAATTGTATCAAAAAAATAAATCCTTTAAAAAATAGGATCACGCGATAAATTAGCGTAACCCGCTCTGATACCAATTTGAGAGAGTAGATATAGCGAAAATATTGCGACTTCTCAAATAAAAACCAATTTTAATTAATCCCAAATTTTAGTTAAACCCTAAGACATGCATCTACATGATTTATCAAATAAAATATAGCATGCAGGATAAAAACAAACAATTTCAGGAAAAATCCCCCAAAGGGGCAAAACCTTTTATTTTCATTATAATATTGTAACATACAATTTCGGATTACAATGAAAATACAGTGACTAAGAATTACCCTCAGGTATCGGATTCTGTAGTCGGCGGCTGGAAATATCCCTTTCCAGGAGGGCTGCAATGAAGAAGAGAAACGGCTTCTTCACAAGTTTGTCGGCTGGAATTTTCCCTTTCCAGGAGGGCTGCAATGAAGAAGAGAACGGCTTCTCCACAAGGGTTGAACAAACCAAAGTTGTGTTCTTGGGTTACACAAAAATATTCACAAAGGATTGGCAATTATGTGAATCAAAAACCTAGAGTCTTGGGCTCTTTAGGTGAAGACTTAGAGTATTTAGGACTCTGAAATTCGTCTTAAAAAGTCTTAAAAAACAACTCCCCGAAGTTGGCTTTAAATAAGAAAACTTTGAGCCTACAAAATCTCGAGCAGATCTGGCGAAGTTTATCCCAGGCGGACCGGTCCGGCTTGGGGGCGGATCGGTCCGATTGACCGGATCGGTTCTTTTATTCTGAGGCGGATCGGTCCGATTGTAATCGGATCGATTATTTTATTCCAGGCTTCATCGGTTCGCTTGCGGTCCGGGGTATACTGGATCTGCATCAAATGGATCGGTCCGGTTGAGGGCGGATCGATCCGGTAGGGAGGCGGACCAATCTGGCTGTTAGACTTTGATTCCTCTTCTTCTTTTGATATTCGGATCCGTTGATGAATGTATGAATCTTGAATTTCTACAACGGTGTAACGGCGTGCGACATAATAAATTGTTAATGGACAAAAATGTCCTTACAAAACTTCTCTCCTCTTCGTCCAACTAGATAAACTCAGCAGTAGTCTCCCCGAAAGAATCAAAATCTGGAACACTATCCACAGGCCGTGCTATGAAGCTAGATCCTGCGTTCTTGTACTCGAGCAAAAAGGCAGCAGACCTGGGATGCTTGCCGTCACCCAGAGGCTCTCTGATATTCCAAGCTTTCACCAACTCCGAGATACGAACCTTGCTGAGAGCAGGCTCCAAATTCTTTATCCTCGATGTGGGAGAAAAAGCAAAGAGAGGTTAGAAAGGTCACAAGTCAGCAAAGGTTGAAGCAACAGTACAATGTCTACCTATATATTCTTCCCCGTAAAAAGGGACGGTGAACCTCTTAGACCTCGACCCTTCATACTGGGGAGGGAACTGCCAATTCCTAATAAGGAAACCCTCTTGCCAGTAGTCCTTATGGGAATCAGGTAGGTTTACTACCAATACCCTATCAGGACTCCTAGCTTTGAGGTATAAGACACTTGAGCTAGTTCGAGAGAAGGAATAACAAAAACAAATCTCGGCAAGTCCTAACCTAGTACCATACAACTGGTTTATTCTATGGACGCCATTTACTATCTTCCATACAGTGGGCGAGCACTGTGCGGGAACAATATTGAAATAACCAAAAAAATGCCGAATTAGATCATTAGGGGGAAAAGTAAGTCCCCCCTGGGAGACCAACAAAACATGGATCCAGTGGGCATCCTCTATACCCCTAACGTTCCTAGGAGGGGAGGCACAATATTTAATATCTACCCACTCAGGAATATTGTAGAACTTCCTGAACTCATAGATTGACCTATTTCTAATCTTCGGCATTGAAAAACTCAAGAAATTCTACAAATCAAACAGAAAGTGCAAAGAAAGGTCATGAGAAACTTACAAAACACAAGATCGGTTCGAGTGATGAAGAAGCTCGAGCTCAAGACGACTAAGAAGCAATGGGAATGGGGATTCAGAGAAGAAGGTACGAGGCGCTAGAGTTCTCAGAAGAAGGAAGAGTACTGGAAAGGTTGAAACGATGGAAGAAAAAGTGGCTATCCCAACAAGCCTTCAATTCTAATCATAGCGCACTGATAGCGAAGCGAGTGCCGCCAAAGCAACTTCACAGTTTTTGAAGAATCACAAATCAGCCATAATGGCTGATCATTTAAATCCATTGGACCCATAAACGCTGCCCAACAAATTTAGGGGCAATTATGGATACCCAAAATTTAGAACTATGGGCCTGGACGAGTAGCCCAGTCCTGGCGGCCCAAAGTCCAGGACCCTCATCTTTTATAATTGATCCGGTCTCCCCCCACGATCCCATGAAGGGAAGTTATGGGGGAAATGGAAAACATGGAGGAACCCATCATCTCCACTCATCTACATGCACATGAATATATTAAACCCTAGGTCCGGGGCAAAAGGACAAGTTGTATTCTCTGTAATCACTCTCCGGAGTATATAGAAATAATATCGACTGTACCACCGTGGACGTAAGCACATCTTGGCTGAACCACGTACATCCTTTGTTGTGTGATTGGTATCTTACATTCCTTATCCTCTTTGTGATAATCTTTCTCTCATATTTATTTGTGTTGCATAAT
Source organism: Sambucus nigra (assembly GCA_949130495.1). Lineage (NCBI taxonomy): Eukaryota > Viridiplantae > Streptophyta > Magnoliopsida > Dipsacales > Adoxaceae > Sambucus > Sambucus nigra. The sequence goes on from OX422212.1 coordinate 540,695,699, forward strand.
AATTGCATCCACAATATATATATATATATATATATATATATATATATATATATATATATATATATATATATATATATATATATATTCTTAATAAATTCCATATTCTTTCATGCTTATGTTTCGTCCGATATATACATTCGTTCTTCCATAATGACTTGTGATTCAGCAAACATTCATATTATATATTGAATTATTATTTTCAGGAACACTCCTAAGAATGAGTTCACTCTGCCCTTTTCCATGACGCTAATTGAACAACTCCATTCCTCGTCTATAATATGCACATAAGCTTCATGGAGTCTAACTGGATAACATTAAAACATAGCCATGAGATGCCGAAAGTATAGGATGGCTACCTAACAGCTTCCCATTTCGTAACTTAGTCTATAGATCTTTGAAATACTAGGTTTCGCAAGCATCATTATTATCCTTGATGGCGTTCTCTTGATGAGGAAATATTTCTTTTGCGTGTTTTTTGCAAATTAGGCTAGGGATTATGTCTTTTCACATTATCCCACATTAAATATGGCCAAGCTCCCTGATAAAGGGAGAAATCCCACACGCGCGTCGGAGGGAAGCTCCCTTGGCTTGGATCATGTGAACTTTAGGGATATTGTCAAACTTGTTAGGTTTGAAATTTTTTCCACCTACCTCACTTTTAGTCGACTTCTTACCACATATGTGGTATTTGTAAAATGGGAAGATAAATTCAAAATACAAATATTAAGTTGAATGTGATGCCTACCACTCAGATAATAAATCTCCTACGCACTGACCTCGTGATTTCAATGCATTCGTAAAGAATTGGTGGTAAGCATTACGTCCATGTGATAATTTTTAAGAGTTTCATTTTTATAGGACTTTTATGTGGTAACTTCTATGCACATGTTTATTATACACCCAAGTGTAAACAACTCCAAAATGAGAATGGTTGCACTATAGCTATAGTTTTTAGTAACTACAAGAGAGAATTTAAGTTACTAGTATTTTGGAATCGTGTAGTAATGTTTGGATAAACAAGTATTTTTATTCCTCTAAGACACCTCAACAAAATATGATTAATGAAAGGAAGAACCACACTATCCAAAAGATGTATAGTTCCACGTTGATTGGCAAATATGTGTCTAAGAAGTTTAGCGAAGACGCTGAACACATCTTGTCAGATTGTGAGCTAAGTCTATAATATGTATGGTGGCAACAATACCCCTTCAAGATTTGGAAAGTAAAAAATCCCATGATCAAACATTTTAGAGTCATTGGAAGAAAGTTTTATATACATAATAATCATGATTACTTGACCAAGATTTACTCTAGGAGTGATGTTGGCATTTGTGTTGGCAACTACATAAATAGTCGTGCCTACCATGTGTATAATTATACCTTTAAAAAGATAATGGAGTTCATACAAATTTTCATTGTGATAATGACCCTTTTACATACAATTTGGTAGACTGTGAGGGTATGTCTTTCATATATTTCTATATTTAAGAGTAAACATAAAGATAAAGGTATGAGTGTGTAGAGGTTCCCACAACACCACAAGTAGTTATTGAAGTGGGGGACACATCTCCTTGGGTCCAAAAGGACTATGCCATATCCATAATCATTTAAAGTCATAGTGTTGGAATAAATTTCCATTCTGAACGACAAAATGAACTGATTTTCTTTGTTATATGCTCGAACCTAAGAATGTGAAAGAGTCCTTATAATAGGAGTTTTGGATTAATACTATAAAATATGAACTAGACCAATTCTCAAATCAGGATGTTTAGAATCTAGTTCATATTCTAAAAAAAGTTCACATTTTCAGTACCAAATGGATCTTCAAGAGAAAATATGATGAACACATCGTCGTGTTTAGTTATACGGTTAGTCTAGTGGTTCACGTATACACCATAGCATAAAGTGTTGACTTTGATGGGTTTTTCCCCTATTGATAGCCTAGATCTTTTATTTTATGCAATTGGGAAAAGTGCCATATCTCATCCCTTATTTTAACCATGGAGATAATAATTTGTATTATTACACCATCCATGGATTATGAGGGTCCCCTATACACCTTCTGATCACCACATTAAACTTTGTTTTAAGCTGCACCAGCCCATGGTTGGTTGAGTACAAGCACCAACTTTAGGAGTACAGAGGATATAGTGCACCCTCCATGTCGGTTCCTCAAATAACATCCAATAACTTTAATGCCCTGCTATGTCACAAGCCCACACTATTAGGCTCAACACTAGGATAGATCCAGCTAGTTTACTCTATTCTATACCATGTGCCTTAAAATTCATGCTCCATAATAAGGATGTGAAAAGTGCATTCCTTCATTTTTTCTCACGAGGAAAAAGTTTGTGTTTCAAAACTGGAAGGCTTTGAGAACCTAAATTTCCTTGCACATATTTATTGCCTCAAGAATTATTTACATGGACTCTAACAATCACATAGAGCTCAATATGAGATACTTACCTCACATATAGTGGGAAAGGTTTTGGTTGAGGAATTTTGGAAAAGAGTTAATTTTTTTTAGTGTTATGGGAAAGCTAATGTGGTTTTCCAAATGTATGTAAACGAAATTATTTGTGGGTCCACTAGTTAGATCTTTGTAAGACAAAAATTTTAATTGAGTCCATTGTATTTATTTGACTTATTCCTGGAACAAAACTTATTTTTCAATCATAGATAGATTTTTTACTGTCATGATCCCATACAGTCCATGACATAAACTTTATTTAAGACATTATGGCCAAGCTTCAAAGATTTATTATGCCAAGTTTAATTTGATACTCGTTCCATGTCTTAATCTTGTTTTGATCTCTCAGTTATGAATGCATAATGTTTATAGAGCTCGAAAAATGTCTTTGAAGATGCTATTTTATATATAAATGTTTTTAAAATGATTTTAAAGAGTTTTAGGTCCATTTATTCTGAGATAAGGATTGTTTAGAGTCGTATAGAACCATCCCTTGTGTTTAGAAGGACCAAATGACACTTTCATTAGTTCGAGCGACATTGCAAGGTCATTTAAGCGAGATAAACATGTCGTTTAAATAATATGGACATTTCATTCGAGCGATGAGCTAATCTCATTCAAACGAACCCGTCAACTCAAGTTTTTTATTTAAGGAGTGATTCACTCAGAATATCGATAGTGTAGAACCAATATTTGAGAGAAAACATTTTTTTCTGCACAAGTTCTCTAAGGGTTTCAAAGATAAAAAAAACATCCTTAGTGTTTAAAGATCCGATCTTTCATTCACATATGCTATAAAGATATTTGTTGGCACCACTGGAGTTTATTCGTCGATATTGAACAACATGTTTTGTTGGATTTTGCGACAAAGAAGCGGTGGAGTCCGTGTTCAAGGCATTTATGGACGTGTGTGTTGTGGAAAGGTATCATATAAGGAATTCTGTGTGGGAACTGACTAGGACTGGTTGAAGGATCAGAAGAGCGTCAAGACTTGTGGGGGATCGAGTCGTTGAGTAATTCTATCGTCTATACTTTGTAATACCACATCAAAGTGATTGTCTAGCTTGGGCCATCCGAGGTTTTTTCCTTAGTGGTTTCCTTGTACATACGTCATCGCTTTTATGAACTTATTTATTTTACTTTATTCAATCACCTAGATGCATGTTTAGGATTAAACAAGATAAAATTGGTCTTAACTAAAATTGGTTCGCATACTTGGTGAGTATAACATTCGAAAAATGCTTTTTTTTCAAAAATAAAGTTGTTCTTAGCATCCTTTAAACACAATCGAAAGAAAAAAAGGCCTACAATCTTGCTCATTGTTTTTGTTTTCTCCTGCAGAAGAAGTTTAAAATGAGCATGGTAGGGGATTCCAAATTCATTATTAGTCTACAAGTACGCTAAATTAAGAGTGACAATTTTGTTTCAAAATATAATTATGAAAAAAGAATTGTGAAGATATTTGATATCAACTGTTCTAAGCATAAGTGCACTCCCACGAGTGTCCAAAAAGATGGGAAATGATATGAATGGAAAGAATGTGGATGAAACATTATATTGAATCACGATCAATAGTTTCCTATAGATAACATCTACTCGTATCAATAGTTTTCTTGTTGCTAATCATGTTCAAAGAAATCACATTTGAAAGACGTTAAGTGTATAATTAAGTATGTTGGTGGGAAAATAAACTTTGGTATTTGATACCCACATAATAAAAATATCTCCTTATCAGCATATTCTGATGCGAATTAAAAGGGGTATGTAGAAGGTACAAATAGTTTCTACAATGGTTGCTTGCAATTAGTAATTTTTGTTGGATTTTTGGCATGCCAAGAAGAAAACTTGTGTCTCTTTTTTAACTGCCGAAGCATAATACATTACGATGGGTAGTAGTTGTACTTATTTACTATGGATAAAATAAATGTTTTAAGATTGTAGTATTGATAAAGAATACATGATTATTTATTGTAATGACACTATTTTTATACACTACACCAAATCTGTTTGATTGTCACGGTCATTGACCCTCACAAGTCCAATTTGCCAAGGTCAATGTAACACCCCGTATATTTGAAGACTTAAATAATTATGTGATTAATTATTATTATGGGATTAATTAAATTAATATGCAGGAATTAATTAGTAATTAATCCGGATTTAAACATAAATATTAACTAGCGTGACAAGGGTTAATACTTATTAATGATAATTATTGAATATTACTAGGTGAATAAGTAATATGGAAGTATCAAATCTGATAAATTGTCAAGAGTGAAATATACGACAATTTGGTTTTAAGTCGGGACACGCGTGTGAGTCGTGTTGGGACTAATTCAATGGAATACAAAGGTAAAATATTTTTAAGTAACTCGTATGGTATTTTTGAGCGCACCGTTAAGTCCGTGAGGGTCGAGATAGTCAGAAAACACTACCCGGGTATTTTATTTAGACTCCGGGAGAGTTTAGGCCAAATCAACACCCCGTAGGGGTATTTTTATAATATATCTGTAATTAAATAGAAAATGTACGTGGGCGAGAGGTTACCTATCAGTTTCTAAACCTAAGTCAGAGAGAGGGAAAACCAAAGAGGGAGAAGAACTCCATAATTGTTCTTAGAGAAAGACTTAAGCTTTTACACAAATAGTTCCACCAACGCGTAGATCGGAAAGTGAGGAACGCACCAATACCGGCATCATCAACGGATCAAACCTTTGAATTTTATGCAAGTGTTTATTACTTGCTTTCATTTAGAAATAATCATATTCATGTGAGTGTAGGTAAATTTGATAATGAATTTCTTTGAAATTGGGTGGAAATTTGGAGAAGTAATTTATGATTATGGACAAATGGTTCACTATTTAATTACTTCATGTATGCAAGAGAACTTAATATGAAATGTGAGTACAAATTGACGAATCAATCTGAGTTCATTAAGTTCTTAAATGGAAAATTGGAAAACTAGGGTTCTTATGATATAAGTTGCGGATTTTGTTTTTACCTTATAATTTATAACGATTAAATGATCCTAGGATGTTAGAAATTGTGTAAACATGTTGGGTTATCAATCAAAATAGTTACATTGAATATTGGGTATGAACTATGAGGTTTTGGGTGCAAAAATGGTAAATACGTAACTATTGAAGAACAGGTCTGACATAACAGAACCGGTTCCTTTTTTCTGATAGGACCGGTTCCTTTTTTCTGAGAGGATCGGTTTCATTTTCTGATACGATCGATTCATTTTCTAATAGGATCTGTTCGTTTTATTTTAGTAGGATCGGTTCATTTTCTACAGGATCGGTTCGATTCGTTTTTCTTCAGACTTCAATACTATTGCAGAACTTTGGAGAAACCTTTAGAATTTTAAATTAAGTGATGTGAGGAGAAAAATACCCAGGACCAATAGAGTATCGGACCATATCTATTGTCTTGATATATAAATGTAGTGGTACCCTTCGAGTGAGGATAAATACTCTACGTAGATTATTTGGGATAAAGTAAATATATTCTACGTAGTAATGAGAGAATAATCAGTATGGAATATGTATGATTAGGTTGGGTAGATACCTAATGGATTTTAATAGGACGTGTGGATACCTATTACATACTTAATATTATGTGTAAAACATACCTAGCTGCTTACTATCGCAGGAGGTTGTGTAGATACAGTCTTATCCTGGGTGACCTTTGGGGGGATATTTGACTTGTATCTCTGGATTTAGGATTCTGAAGACTTATTTGTGTGTTGATAAGTCAGCTGGCTATGGGATCATAGGTATGTGCGTGACCCATAGGTATGTGAATGATGTTCGCCTCCACTATGTGTGTTTTTTGTATATGGTTCGTGGGAGACTTCCAAACCGATAGTCCTTATTTGAGTACGAGATGTACCGAAATATGGTAGCAGAGTATGCAATGCACTACATGTTTAGCCTTAGGGTTCTGTATATATATATATATATATATATATATATATATATATATATATATATATATATATATATATATATTTGTGTTATTCCTAATGTGAGATAACTGTAGGTTATTAGGATAGTACAATCTTAAGTAACGTAAGCTATGAATACTTAACTTAGGGTGATAACACTTAACCAAATTAATAAATGATGATATTAATAATGTGGAAAACTGGGAATCACGGGTTGCTACCATGAGGTATAACTATAAGTATAAGTCTTTATCTAGTTAGAAGTGTTACGGATGTGTAGGTTAGAATATATGTACCTTAGGCGTGAACAATAGACGAGAGGTAAGGATCTCATGTGAGAGTTTGAACTAACATGCATTTGATACTTGCTTTATTGCAAATTTTAAATACTTGCTAAAATAAATATTTTTACACATCGGGCTCTCATCCGTTTCTTGCACCTCTTTTCTCTCTTGATATATATATGTATATTATCAGGTGCTCAGCCACAGGGTCACCAGACTTATAGACTTGGATTGCTTGGCGTGCTGCAGCTATTGTGGAAGCTCCAGGCCTTTGTATTAGACGTCTCTATCATTTCACTCAGCTTTATCTAGACTTTTCATTTTGGGCATGTGTCTCCCACTCCTTAAACATTTTATCAGAGATTGTATTCAGTTTACTTTCCAGTCATTTCAGTTGGATTTATTTTACTATGGTTCTTGGTTTAGAGTTTGGAATTGGAAATGTTTTATCTAGTCTTATTTATTTCAGTATGTAATTCAGATTCAATATTAATTTTATTCAATTGTGTGGTGGAGGGATTATATTTAAATTCTTGGACTTTATAAATAAATGATTTTTGATTACAATTTAAAAAGGGAAAATAATATTTTGACACTAGCTTAATTAATTAATAGGTGATTAATAAGATTGTTATGTTTTCGATAGTGATGCTATGAATGAACCAATCGAACATTCTATTTCAAATTTTATAAACGACTGATCAGCCAGTATTTAATTGGGCGGGGTGTCTCAGATGGTATTAGAGCATCAGGTTCTAGAGTCGTTTAGGATCTGTGCGGCTTATTGTGCTTTCAGCTTAGCATTCTTTGATATAGAGTCTTATTTTTAGGATTGTTGTATTCTTGATTATGTGTTTACGTCTTCAGCTATTTGAGATTTAACTATAACTGTGGACTAATAAATTTCTTTCTAATCTCAGATGCCTCCTCGACGTGCACCAAAGGACAGGAATTCCCATCTAGATCCACAGGCAGCTCCAGCTCAGGGCATGATGAATGGTACATAAGTTGCTACCATCGTTGCACAAATAAGCACTAACAGTGGTACAGAAGGCACCACCATAGGCACCTGTAGCGGAACCATCACCTGTTCACATCTTCCCTACCTCATGGGAGAGAGTTAGGGATGCCTTCCAGAAGGCGCACCCTCCAGAGTTCACAGGTAGTTCTGATGTGGTGATTGCTAGCCAGTGGAAGAAGGACATACAGTGACACCTCCATATGTATGAGTGCACTGATGTGGTGATTGCTACTACTACTACTACTACTACTACTACTACTACTACTACTACTACTACTACTACTACTACTACTACTACTACTACTACCACCACCACCACCACCACCACCACCACCACTACTACCACCACCACCACCACCACCACTACTACTACTACTACTACGAACACCACCACCACCACCACCACCACCACTACTACTACTACTACTACTACTACGACTACCACTACTACTACTACTACTACTACGACTACCACTACTACTACTACTACTACTACTACTACTACTACTACTACTACTACTACTACTACTACTACTACCACCACCACCACTACTACTACTACGACTACCACTACTACTACCACTACTACCACTACTACTACTACTACGACTACCACTACCACTACCACCACTACTACTACTACCACTACCACTACTACTACTACTACTACTACTACTACTACTACTACTACTATAGAGGAGAGGGATCTGATGATGATTGACGTTTTTTGGGTGTGGTTTGAACACAAATACTCTCCTTCTGTCATTCAGACTGAGATGAGGAGGAAGCTACTAAACCTCACCCAGGAAGGGAAGACCATAGCTGAGTATGAAGAAGAGTTCACCAGTCTAGTTAATCTGGTACCCACAGAGGTACCTACCGAGGAGAAGAAGATATAGATGTTCATGGATGGTCTCACCTGGAGGATCCGACAGCATCTTCTTGGTAACCTCTCATTAATACCTATACTGATGTGCTTAATGAAGAACTACTTCCTGCTAGGACCACCACTTCCATATGACTGGGGGCAAACGAGCAGGGGAGTCCATCCAGCAGGGAAGGACAGGAGGTAATGGTGCCAACGAGGCACCGCCAGCTCAGGGTCAGCAGAGGCAGGTTGATTAAAGTTCCCAATAGGGGGATTCTAAGCGATTCAGGTCAGGGGGTTTCCTTCATGGGTGGGAGGTTTTAGGCATGGCCAGCAGGGTCAGTATGTCCATCAATTCCAGCAGAGACATCAGGGCCATTAAGGCCAACAAAAGTTTCAGCAAGGTCATCAGGGCCAAAGGGGAGGGAGAAACAACCAGCAGGGCCGAGGACAACAGGGGCAACGAGGAGGAAACATTGGTGGGAAGTTTTTTTATATGTGGCAAGACTAGACACAAGCGTCATGATTGTCTTGAAAGGGGAAGGGCCCCATAGCAACAACAGGAGGGTGCTCGACAAGAGCCTCAGAGACAGATTTTTCCCGCCACCCTCCCAGTATCACCTCAGATGCCAGTGCTGCCAGACATTCTAGCAATTCCAGTATAGTAGGGAAAACTTCCGTATGGTCGGGTTTATAACCTCTATCAGGTCGCTGCCCCACAGGCTCCACCCGCGATTGAGGGTATATTTTCTATCTAGGGGACTATGGGGCGTATTTTATTTGATACGGGGGCCACACATTATTTTATTTCAATGAGGTTTGCACGTGCATTAGGGTTATTAGAGACAACATAAAGTACGGTTACATGTGTAGATTCATTTTTGGGTAGTGGCTCACTAATTTACTTTATATGTCAAGTGGTGGGTATAGAGATTGAGAGACTTACTTTACCTTCCTACATGCTTATATTAGAGATGTCCGAGTATGATGCGATTATCGGTATGGATTGTCTTGTTGCATAGAGGGTCATTATCGATTGTTTTAGTAGGAGTATTATTTTTCTATACCTGGTCAGAAGATGTTCCTGGTGACGATTCCTCATCCCGAGGGAGAGGAGGAGACCTCTAAGGAGGTGGTGATACCTCTTGATTCGATACCGATAGTTCAGGAGTTTGCGGATGTGTTCTAAGATACTCTGGGATTACCACCTAGTAGGGAGATAGACTTTGTTATAGATTTGACGCTGGACACTCAGCTGATAGCCCGGGTACCTTATCGTATGGCTCCAACAGAGATGAGGGAGTTGCGGGATTATATAAAATAGCTATTGGGTCAGGGGTTTATTCATAGGAATACTTCACCTTGGGGTGCCCCAGTGCTGTTTGCTAAAAAGAGAGATGGATCATTACGATTGTGTGTTGATTACCGTGAGTCCAATAAGGTCAAGATACAAAATAAGTATCCTTTACCTAGAATCAATGACTTATTCGACCAGTTGAGAGGAGTTGATTTCTTCTCAAAGATTAACTTGAGGTTGGGATACCATCAGTTGCGAATCAAGGAGCAGGATGTGTCGAAGATTACCTTCTTGACGAGATATGGTTCCTACGAGTTTAGGGTTTTGCTTTTTGGGCTAACAAATGCCCCAGCCCTGTCTATGGACTTGATGAACAGGGTGTTCTGAGAGTTCCTGGATTAGTTTGTCATAGTCTTCATAGATGACATCCTGATTTAGTCTCAGACGGAAGAGGAGCATGTTGAACATTTGAGGCAGGTTTTGCAGACACTCTGTCAGCACGAGTTGTATGCAAAATATGAGAAATGTGGATTTTGGCTGAACGAAGTTTAGTTTTGGGGGAGCATTATTTTAGATAGATGGATATCCGTTGATCCGGGGAAAGTGTCAACGATGAGGGAGTGGGGATAGCCCACGATGTCGACGGAGATACGTAGTTTCTTGGGTCTAGCAGGATACTACAAGAGGTTTATTCGGGGATTCTCGAAGATAGCGGGTCCATTGACTTATTTGACATGCAAAGGAGTTCTGTTCACCTGGGATGATGCTTGTCAGTAGTTTTTTGATGAGCCGACGGATAAGCTGACATCAGCACCGATGTTAACACTACCTAGGTCGGGAGTGGAGTATTTAGTCTACACCGATGCGTCCTTACTAGGACTTGGGGGTGTGATTCAATAAGAGGATCATGCTATAGCGTATGCTTCCTAAAAGCTTAAGCCTCATGAGAATAACTACCCAACACACGACTTAGAGCTGGATACAGTTGTGTTTGTACTCAGGATTTGGAGGCATTACCTTTAGGGAGAGTAGTTTCGCCTGTTTACAGACCATAAGTCACTACAGTACTTGTTCACACAAAAGGAGTTGAATATGTGCCAGCGCAGGTGGCTGGAGTTTGTAAAAGATTATCAGTTTGAGATACACTATCACCTAGGAAAGGCTAACGTGGTTGAAGATGCGTTGAGTCATAGGCCAGTAGATAAGACGGACGAGGTGTGGAAGGCGAAATGGAAGGAGCTAGGACACCAGGATACTGTGGCCATGTCATTTATGTCAGTTATGACCGTCACACCACAGATAATGGTGAGGGTGGTCCAGGCACAGGCGGCAGATCCTTTTTTCTAGGAGAGGATTAGATAGCTCTTAGCTGGTAGAGCCGAGTATTATTTGGTAAGTTCTAAGGGAGGCTTGCATTTTAACAGGAGACTCGTGGTTCCAGAGGGGGAGTACCTTCGACATGCAGTGATGATGAAGTTGCATGGGTTCAGATTTACAGTACATCTCGGTGGGGATAAGATGTACTAGGATATGAGGCGGTAGTACTGGTGGAGTGGGATGAAGAGGGATATTGCATAGTTCGTATCTAAGTGTACCACTTGCCAACTAGTGAAAGTGGACCATCAGACCACTAGGTTTACTTCAGCCATTGGAGATCTCTATGTGTAAATGGGAGGGTATTTCCATGGACTTTATTACTGGGTTTCCTAATTCGCAGAGGTGGCACGATTCTATATGGGTTATTGTGGATCGTTTGACAAAAGTAGCCCATTTTCTGCCAGTGAGGATAAGCTATACAGCGAGACAATATGCTCATATATTTATTACAGAGATAGTAAGACGACATGGTGTGCGTCTTGATATCATGTAAGATAGAGATAAGACATTAGTTTCTTATTTTGGGGAGAGTTTCCAGGAGGTTATGGGTACCAAGTTGAGGTTGAATACGGCGTACCACCCACAAACCAATAGGAAAACGGAATGTGCTAACCAGCTGCTTGAGGAAATATTGCGCATGTGTATCCTTGACTTTGGGGGAGGTTGGGAGCAGTACCTTCCACTGATGGAGTTTGCTTACAATAACTCCTATCAGTTCACAATTCGCATGGACCCGTTTGGGGCATTATATGGGAGACCTAGTCTTTCTCCATCCTATTGGCTAGAGGTAGGAGACAACAAGTTACTAGGACCAGAGGTAATTCAAGATACATCGAGTAGGGTTGAGATGATTCTCAATCGTATACGGGTAGCCCAGAATAGACAGAAAAGCTACGCCAATGCAGGGAGGTCCTTCAGGGAGTTCGTTGTGGGGGGTCATGTTTTGTTAAGAGTATCTCCTATGAAGGGGGTGATGAGGTTCGGGAAGAAGTGGAAATTAACTCTAAGATACGTAGGACCATTTCCTATTATCAAGAGGATCGACCAAGTCGCTTATCGACTCGGGTTTCCGGAACACTTACACCGTATTCATAATGTGTTTCACATATCGTCACTAAGGCGGTATCTTCGAGATGAGTTGGCCCACACTCATATCACAATAGAGGAGATCAATTTGCAGCCCGAAAGTTCTTACGAGGAGAGGCCAGTGGCTATCCTAGGTCACACTAAGAGGAGACAAATATCAAAGGTAGTTCCACTTGTGCGGGTTCAGTGGCAGCATCACAATGTGGAGGAGTCCACTTGGGGGCGAGAGACGAATATGCATGAGAAGTATCCAGATTTATTTGTATCAGGTATGCCTTACTTTCTGAATTTCGGGATGAAATTCCGTTATTAGGGGGGAAGTATGTAACACCCCATATTTTTGAAGACATAAATAATTATGTGATTAATTATTATTGGGGGATTAATTAAATTAATATGCGAGAATTAACTGGCAATTAATTCGGATTTAAAAATAAATATTAACTAGCGTGACAGGGGTTAATACTTATTAATGAGAATTATTGAATATTACTGAGTGAATAAGTAATATGGAATTATCGAATCTGATAAATTGTCAAGAGTGAAATATATGATAGTTTGGTATTAAGCCGGGACATGCGTGTGAGTCGTGTTGGGACTAATTAAATGGAATACAAAGGTAAAATATTTTTAAGTAACTCGTATGTAATTTCGAGCGTACTGTTGGGTCCGGGAGGGTCGAGATAGTTAGAAAACATTACCCAGATATTTTATTTAGACTCCGGGATATTTTAGGCCAAACCGGCACCCCGTAGGGCTAGTTTTGTAATTTACATTTTTGGAGAATTAAAATGGACGAAAATCAGTAATTAAATAGAAAAGGTACGTGGGCGAGTGGTTACCTATTAGTTTCTAAACCTAAGTCAGAGAGAGGGAAAACCTAAGAGGGAGAAGAAGAACTCCATAAGTGTTCTTAGAGAAAGACTTAAGATTTTACATAAATAGTTCCACCAATGCGTAGATCGAAAAGTGAGGAACGCACCAATACCAACATCATCAACGGATCAGACCTTTGAATTTGAGGCAAGTGTTTATTACTTGTTACTTGTTTTCATTTAGCAATAATCATATTAATGTGAGTGTAGGTAAATTTGATAATGAATTTCATTGAAATTGGGAGAAAATTTGGAGAAGTAATTTGTGATTATGGATGGATGGTTCAACAGTTAATTCCTTCATGTATGCAAGAAAATTTAATACAAAATTTGAGAACAAACTGACGAATCAATCTAAGATAGTTAACTTCTTAAATCGAAAATTGGAAAACTAGGGTTCTTGTGATATATATTGGGGATTTTGCTTCTAATTTATAATTAATAACGATTGAATGATCCTAGGATGTTAGAAATTGTGTAAAAATGTTAGGTTATCAATCAAAATAGTAACATCGAGAATTGGGTATGAACTATGAGGTTTTAGGTTCAAAAATGGTAAAAACGTAACTGTTGAAGAACTTGTGTGACGTAACAGAACCGGTTCCTTTTTTCTGATAGGATCGGTCCCTTTTTTTCTGATAGGATCGGTTCATTTTTTGGATAGGATCGGTTCCTTTTTTTAATGGCTCGATTCCTTTTTCTGATAGGATCGGTTCATTTTTTAATAGGATCGATTCGTTTTATTTTAGTAGGATTGGTTGGTTTCTAGAGGATGGGTTCGGTTCGTTTTTCTGCACACTTTCAGTGCTGCTACAGAACTTGGGAGAAACCTTTAAAATTTTAAATTATGAGATTTGAGGAGAAAATACCCTTGACCAGTAGAGTATCGGGACCGTATGTAATGTCTTGATATATAAATGTAGTGGTACCCTTCGAGTGAGGAGAAATACTGTACGTAGATTATTTAGGATAAAGTAAATATATTATACGTAGTAATGAGAGAATAATCCGTATGAAATATGTATGATTAGGTTGGGAAGATACCTAATGGATTTTAATAGGATGTGTGGATACCTATTACTTACTTAATATTATGTGTATGACATACCTATCATCTTGCTATCACGGGAGGTTGTGTAGAGACAGTCTCGTCCTGGGTGACCTTTGGGGGGATATTTGACTTGTATATCAGGACATAGGACTGTGAAGACTTATTTGTGAGTAGATAAGTCATCTGACCATGGGAGCGTAGGTATGTGTGAACCATAGGTACGTGAACTATGTTCGCCTCCACTATGTGTGTTTTGTGTATATGGTTCGTGGGAGATTCTAGAACTGATAGTCCTTATTTGAGTACGAAATGTACCGGGACATAATAGTAAAGTATGCAATGCACTACAGGTTTAGCCTTGGGGTGCTGTATTAGTATATATATATATATATATATATATATATATATATATACTTGTGTTATTCATACAATCTTAAGTAACATAAATTGTGAATACTTAACTTAGGGTGGTAACACTTAAGCGAATTAATAAATGATGAGATTAATAATGTGGAAAGCTGGGAATCACAGGTTGCTACCGTTAGGTATAACTAGAAGTATAAGTCTTTTTCTAGTTTGAAGTGTTACAGATGGCTAGGTTAGAATAGATGTACGTCAGGCGTGGATAGTAGACGAGAGGTGAGGATCTCATGTGAGAGTTTGAACTAACATGCATTTGATACTTGCTTTATTGCAGATTTTAAATACTTGCTAAAAAAATATTTTTACACATCGGGCTCTGACCCGTTTCTTGAACCTCTTTTCTCTCCTGCTATATATATATATATATATATATATATATATATATTATAAAGTACTCCAACCTTGCTAAAACTTTCCATCAATTTGGCTTCACCAATTATAGATATACCATTTCATGTATTCTTTCTTTATTTTTTATACACTGTACTGGAAAGTCGGGTTTGGGTCGGGGCATCACTTTATCTTTTCTCGCGACACATGTTAATAAAAAACATTTGAGAAAAGGCACAAACACAGTGGTTATCTGATTATTTCATAATGTTAATCAAATCATATTGTGCAAGTTATGGATTTGTCATGTGTTGTATTGGTGGATGGAATGTGCCATGAGTTTTATCACCTTTGATATTGTTAGAATTCTTCTATTTAAGCTAATAATGGTGGTATAAAAAGTAGAATTCTTTAATAATGGTGGTATAAAAAATGGAAGATACGAATAAAACTAGAATTCTTTAATATTGTTAGAATTCTTCTATTCAAGCTAACATTGAATTTCTCTTATTCTCATGTTTTGTTGATTTCAGATTATTCTTATTATGTAATTTCAAATTCTCAGGACTTCAATTGATTCGATAAAGTGATTTCGAACTATTTTAGACATGGATAGTCAGATCGATACAGATAAGTCTGTCTTTGAGGTTAGTTTTGTTTCTATGTCATTAGTACACTGATTTTATTCTAACATCTTAATTGGGTTGTTTGCAGTCGATGAGGCAATATGCCACCCATATTTGTCACCACTTCATGACATCATTCACCGAAGAGAATCTCACAGAGCCCATGTTCCAAATCTTAATGCCTCTATAATAGGACCAAATTGTTCAATAAGGTCAGCTAGAAATGAAGGTGGCAAACCGAAGCTTTAAGCCTCTATAAGATGACCAAACTGCTTAAGAAGATCAATCAAAATCGATTAGACCTGTGATACCGAAATCAAAGCTAACTTATCTATTTTGATCACTTGGATTATAGCTGGAATCATCGACAACATCAATTTAATGTTAGTTTCATTTTAAACAAGTTTTTTTTTAAACAGTTATGTTAAATGTTAAGTTTTTTCTAACAGTTAAATTGGTTTAATTTTTAACTGTTGAGTTGGTTTAATTTTAATAGTTATGTTAAGTATTTTTAGTAGTTATGTTAAATGTTCACTACATTTTGTTTCTGCATTTTCTTTTTTAGGTTGTCGTTCCTAGGCAGTGGCCACTGATATCTCGCTATAGAGCATATATTTGTTCACAATCACCAAAGGTGGAGATGATATATTCCCTCTTTAAACCAGGCCCCGACAACGAGGATAACGGATTCATAAGGTAAAGTTTCGTTTACAAGTAGTGTTATATAATAATTTTCAATTACTACGAGATCCATCAGACTATTATTCTTATTGATTTACTTATCATCAATAATTGTATAAGTTAGCATTTCTTTGGATTTTGGTCATGCTTTATATAATACATTACATCATCTCTAACTAACTGATTTCACATGAGCAGGGTGGGTTATATTGCACCGGTCGGTGACGCTGATCAAGTTAGAGGGTTCATGTCTACTAGAATAGTCACCGAATTTTTGTCATACTGCTCCAAAATCACATGTTTTCATTTCTTTCATAACCATAAGACATGTTTTCCTTTTATGAAAATACACGAATACGATTGTTCGAATGGTACACACACAAACAATTGGCCATGGTAGTTTGGAGCAGTAAGATAAATGGTGAATAGTAAACAATTATAAACTAAAATGCTCATTTCATATGGGTGGTTATTAGAGACTATAATGCTGTTGGTGGTAGTTATAAGAGACTATAATGATCATTTCATATGGGGATTTTTAATTCATTCTAGCATGGACGATGCATAACAAGCTTAAGCTCCTCCTACATTTTAAGGTCTTTCTTTATGTATCAATTTGGGGTTTAATAACATATCGATTGAATATAATTTGAAGTCAGTGGTTAGCATGATAAATGGCCTATGGAAACCTCATTGGAAACTCAAGCTGCCAATACAAGGCATTCAAAGGCTGTTGGGTGATGAAAATTTCAAAATTTTCTTACATAGAGACAAAACTTATAAGAGTAAGTACTGATTTCTATGAAATTACTCTATGATTTTTATGTGGTTTTATTTAATAGATTATTTTGTTATTTGTCTCTTCTGTTCACAGTTAAAGCCATCTTACAGTTGCAATAAGTAACAAGACAGATGAAGGGGGTGGACAGCAGTGAAGGACCCCGGGACCTGCTGCATGAAGTCTCACAGCGTCGCGAGCCTTCGACGAGGAAGGAGGGCCTTGGTGGGGGTTGGTTTGACCAGCGACGAGGATCCCAGGAGGAGTCAGGAGATAGAGGCGAGGGGACTAGGGTCGATGGAGGGCTGGACAGCAGTGATTGGGGGGGGGGGGGGACGTTTTAAGGGTCTACGCCATAGTATACACCATACAAAGAATTAACCACAAAATCAGATCTAAAAAAAGAAGTTCTCATGATCTAAAAAAATCAGGTCCCTTGATTTTCAAAAAAAAATTTGGCAAGCAACTCGTTGATCCGGAGACGGACGTTGTGCTCATACAGTACCTGCCACTGCAGAAAATCAGCAAGCATCCACGGGAGACAACAACTTATAGTTCTGCTCCGTGGGGTGATCTGGGAGAAGATAACAGTGATCAGAGGTGAGTTTCTATGTGGGTTCAACAATTGACCAATGAGCCAGTTCCTTTGACGTATGGGGATAACGGGTAAGAGTTCAAAGTTTTGGAGTGCGACGGATGATTTTGAGTTTAATTTCAAGTTTACTGACACAATTGTGCGCATCATTAAGAGTCAGAGAGTCGTGGGTCACCAGCAGTTGATTTTGGAGTGCGTTGAGAATTTAAGCCATATGTTCAAGCCTGATTTGAAAGTAATTACGAAGCGCATTGAAGATCTGATCACCTAGGAGTACTTGGAAAGAGACGAGGAGAGCCTCGATACATTCAAGTACTTGACTTGATTCAACATATGCTCATCTCCAAATGGACCAGTTCTATGTTTGTCTATTTAAAATTGGAACTCTCTTTTTGATGCCTTATAATACCACTTTTTCTTATGATCATTAGTTGTGTACAGTTGGCATGCATTTGTAAATCCCCTCCTTAGTTGATTCGTAATAAGAAGTTAGTTCATAGATCTTAGATCAATTGAACCCATATTAAGGTTGAGTTTTGTCAACTTGCAAGTTTGGCTCAAGGTTTACATGTTGTGTTGCAATGGTGAACCACTCTTTTACTTATTTCTTATTATATGATTTTCTTAATGAACACATTACAAAGTTTTGACCACTGGGTCGGTGTTGTATTATTTTAGGATTTTTGTCGTGTTATATATTTTTACGTGAGTAAGTATGTATGAGTATCAAAATATTTTCCCCACTTTTAGTTCTTGGTTAAACAAAACGTAGTTTAGGAACACACAATATAAGTAAATGTTATGTTAAATGAAAAATCTCACAATTTATTTTGGGGTGTCAATGTTATGTTTTGGAAAAAATGGACAGAACATGGTTTTTATGACACGACTATCACGGTAAACATTTTTAACACAATTTAACATGATGATATATGAAAACACGAGTAAAACGATAATACATAACATTAATGAAAACAACTTCACACATCGTATAACTCTAAAAATTGTTAATCTATTGTGAACTAAATACGATGTATGATCCTTTCGACCTATACTTTCGAAAATTAGCATCGTGCTTTCAGGCACGGGCATACCCTAGTGTGTGTATATATATATATATACGTCTATTATTCCTACTGTGAGATAATTGTAGGTTATTAGGATCGTACAATCTTAAGTAACATAAATTGTGAGTACTTAACTTAGGATGGTAATACTTAACCGAATTAATAAATGAGGAGATTAATAATGTGGAAAGCTGGGAATCACAGGTTGCTACCCTTAGGTATAACTAGAAGTATAAGTCTTTATCTAGTTAGAAGTGTTACAGATGGATAGGTTAGAATATATGTACGTCAGGCGTGGACAGTAGACGAGAGGTGAGGATCTCATGTGAGAGTTTGAACTAACATGCATTTGATACTTGCTTTATTGCAAATTTTAAATACTTTCTAAAAAAAATATTTTTACACATCGGGCTCTGACCCGTTTCTTGCACCTCTTTTCTCTCTTGCTATATATATATATATATATATATATATATATATATAGAGAGAGAGAGAGAGAGAGAGAGAGAGAGAGAGAGAGAGGCAGGCTCCTGTGCACACTAACTTTGCACACTAACTTTGCACATTACCTTTTAAAAGTGGTAAAAAAAATATTTTTGAGTTGATTTTTTTTGTGTGATATTTAAACATTTCAAGGAACCCGTATAAAAAAAATCAGCTCAAAAAAACTTTTTTTACTATTTTTAAAAAATCGGTCAAACTTTCGCAGTTTTTAAGCGCTTTAAAAACTGCGAAAGTTTGACCGATTTTTTAAAAATAGCAAAAAAAGTTTTTTTGAGCTAATTTTTTTTATGTGAGTCCGTTGAAATGTTAAAATATCACATGAAAAAATTGGTGTGCGCCAGCACTAAGTTTGCACACTTTTAAAAGGTAATGTGCAAAGTTAGTGTGCAAATTTAGTGTGCACAGGAGCCTGCCTCTCTCTCTCTCTCTCTCTCTCTCTCTCTCTCTCTCTATATATATATATATATATATATATATATATATATATATATATATATATATATATTATCAGGTGCTCAGCCACAGGGACACCAGACTTAGAGATTTGGATTGCTTGGTGTGCTGCAACTGTAATGGAAGTTGCATGTCTTTGTATTAGACACCTCTATCATTTCACTCAGTTTTATCTAGACTTTTTATTTAGGGCATGTGTCGCCCACTCCTTAGACATTTTTATTAGAGATGGTATTCAGTTTACTTTCCAGTCATTTCAGTTGGATTTATTTTACTATGGTTCTTGGTTTAGAGTTTTGAACTGGAAATGTTTTATCCAGCCTGATTTATTTCAGTACGTAATTCGGATTCAATATTTATTTAAATTCTTGGACTTTATAAATATATGATTTTTGGTTACAATTTAAAAAGGAAAATTATATTTTGACACTATCTTAATTAATTAGTAGGTGGTTAATAAGGTTGTTATATTTTCGATAATGATGCTAAGAATGAACCAACGGGACATTATGTTTTCAATTTTATAAAGGACCGATCACTCGGTATTTAATTGGGCAGGGTGTCTTAGTCAATGACCGTTCCATTTATGGGGGTGACAACTCTTGTTCTCACGGACTTGTCATGGTCAATTAGTGTGACAAGTTCATTAGACTTGTCAGGGTCCTATCACGGCTTTGACCTTAACAAGGTTTGTCACGGTTAAAGACTGTCACGATCAATAATCATGATAAGCCCGTGATAAGTTTTCTTTGTCATGGACTTGTTATGGTCAATGACCGTGACAAATCTAGGTAGAATTTATAAAAAATCTGCTAGGCAGTTTGGTCACTACCACTGCCCAGCAATATATTTATACCTGTTATAGTAAAATTATACGTGTTCAAACAACATATATCCAAATAAAATAGAAATAATGCACTAATTCATTGCATATATATTTCCATGTCCAAATGTCCAAATAAAAATAATTCAAATATAATACAAGTGTTTAAATAAAAATAAATACAAATAATGTCACGACATAGTGTCTGGGGCAGGTTCGAGGAGGAAAGATGGCCACACGATATAAGCATTGAGACACCCCTTAATATGCATCACGACGCATTGTTCGCGCAACCACAATGCGGAGTTCTCCTTTGTGGGTATCATATGTGGGATGAGCACCTTGTCCTCGTTGTTTTGAAGGTTATGTCCATGAATCGACATACCCTCAATCATATTCGGGTCCCTTAACCCCTCACTATCCGCTGGCCATCACATATTTTGCGTAAAAACACGCTCGGCCAACCGATTGTTGACATAGGCCGCTTGAAAGGAGCCAAGTAGGAGAGTTGATCATCAAGCGATGAGTCCGTTCATATTAGAGATGAAGAAGCGATGTCCACATCCTCGTCCTCCTCTACCTCCCCCTCCACAACCTTCTCCTTACCCTTGCCCTTGCCATTTCTGCCCAACTAATGCTTGATGAATGCGTACATATCTAGGACCGTCACCTCCAACCTTGATAGCTTCGCGTCATGCGTGTCCACCTGACGATCCAAACAGATTTTACTCGTCTCCATTATGGTGATCCTAGATTTGGCCACTCGTGAGCTCACCCCTTAGTCCTCCCCTTGCGATCAGCGCCAAGCACTTAGCCGAGTGCGTCCATGGACAAAGATGCCTTATCGGCATCAGACTACAACTCATTCACTTTTTTAAGCTTTGCCTGAAATGAAAAAAAGCACACGATTAGTTAAATAAGTAAATAAAAAAATTATAAAGCAATTCACAAAAATTAATCCGTTTGATTACTTACAATCATGGTCGTGATGCTCAGGGACACCCCCTTTATCCTTGCCCTTCTTCGTTTGAATTTCCACATAGGCATCGAGCCTATGTGGCCTACCCCCAGGGCCACTCCCCGTCTCCTTAAATAAAATAATGTATAATTAGTAAATAACGCAAAGTAAAATAATGCAGAATAACATATTTCTATAATTATAGAAAAATAAAAACTTATCATCCTGTGCTCCATCTTAGCGTAAGACGTCCGGTCTAAGTAGTGCACGTTCATCTTTTTTCTCCCGATTTTCCCTCCCCGATTGGCGAGATGCCAATTGTCCCTCCTCGATCTCATTGTCAATGAACTTTTGCCATTGTGCCAATGCGATCGGCTCCTTCTGCAGGACGGACTCATGAATTCTAATAATGGACTTCCGGGTCTTCCCGAAGTACTGGGCCTGCACATTCTTCTTCCATGTATTGTGTTTCTCCCTCAACTGCTCCAACACAGAATCGCAGAGTTCTGAGGGCAGGCTGAATTGTTCTTGTCAAACAAATACAAAACAAACAAAATGTAGGTGTTAGTCACAAATAAATATAAATAGAAATTGAAACTGAAATATAAATACATTACCTGTAGTGCCTCCCAAATAGCTAACTTTAGCTCATTTGTCACCTCCCTCCAACTGGTGTACCCCGGAATGATAATAATCTTCACCAGCTCGAGGGATCTATTCAATAAGCCCGTCTTGTTCTCAATGGCCATTACCAATTTTCCCCATTTTGGGAGCCTAGGGGCCGAGGAGCCCTCGTCGCCTCCGCTACCACCGAGCCCTGAAGAAGTCATCATCATCACCATCATCATCATCATCCTTGATTTAATCCCTCATGAAGAAATTTTCTATAAACTTTTTTGTTATTAGTAAAAATCAAAATGAATTAGAAGAATAAAAATGAATTAGAAGGCATACAAACATTTTATGTGATCATGCCACTCTCGATTGGACTGTGACACGAAGTATTTTTAAAAATAGTTGAAAACTCCCCCCCCCCCCCCCCAAACACACACACACACACATATACAAAGGAAAAAGAGAAAGAGAGACAATGATCAAGTACAAATGAATTAAAAGCAGTAAGCTGATGTCTGATAAAAATATTAAACTATTGTCCGGTAATTGGAATACTTATTACAAATCTAAAAATTATTTGGTTATCATAAAAATAAATTGATATTCGGTAGGAGCAGCCAAGTTATCCACACTACTGTTTAGATGCTTTAGCGCATGTAGGAGGATTGACCATGGCTCGTTTTTGATATACTCCGAGTAAAACACTTGCTTAACCTTTTGAAATGCACAAACAAACAGCTCATCGCTCACGTGTTCGTTGTTCTTCAACTTGGACAAGTCAATCATGATCAAATTGGTGCCAGGATCAACTTCACAAGCATTTTGATCCTCAACTCTTATCCAATAACAGTAAAATACAACCTCTTTGAAGCTTACATAGTCCAATTCAAATATATTTTGAATTACACCATAGTAAGTAATTTCATCTTCAACGAGATTTTTATCTTTTGCGCTCGTTCGAAAGAAAGTAAGAGCCTTGTATGAAATGTTCGAGTTCTATATATTTGTACTTTCCTCATACACCCTTGCGCCGAATACGTAACCATTCAATCGATACTTTTTATACTCTTGTTACATGAATAAGGGTCAAGTGTCTAGACGAGCAAGCCTTGATGTCGCATCACCCGTCTTTAAGCGCTGAGAATATAGATAATTTAATTAGGTTAGTTGTAAAGTTTTATTGTAATGCAATGTTATATAACAACCATTTTCATTATAATTACCTCGTGTGACAAGCACAACCTAAATTCGCTGTCTGATTGTGCCATTGTTTTTAGTCTTTTATTGTTCTTACATGCTTTATATTTTCTGCATAAATTTAATGTGACGAGCGTATTACAAAATTAATCATATATAAAATAATCTAAAATAATGTAAAACATAAAATAATTTTAACTTAGTTTTTCCATTCTTCGACATCTTCATGTGTGTCAAATAGATAACGAGCTACTTGTTCATGTTGGAAACTCGTTAATTTCACTCGTTTGCCCATCACATGACCACCCTCATCGACAAACTCATAAATTCCATCAACACTGGTCGAATCAAGCATATATTTCTGAGTATAGGCTGATGACTTCACGATGATGTATTCCTCTGCAATTGATCCTGCAATGTATTGTGTATTCTTGACGTAATCTTTAAAAACTTTCATCAATCTTTCAAACGGATACATCCACCGATATCTAACGGGACCAAAACGAAGTGCCTCGTCGCATAGTTGTACCAACAAGTGAACACTTATTTGAAATAATGATGGGGGAAAGTACTTCTCCAACACAAAAATCACTTCGATCACCACTAATTTTGCGGCAACTATGTCTTCTCGGTTGACTACCTTCTCACACAAAACTGAGAAATAGATACTAATTGGCATAATAGGTCTCCGCAAATCCTTGTGCTTGAAGAAACAGTGCTTAAACAATAGAGGAACCAGTTGCATGATCACATGCCAATCGTGGGACTTACACTTATGTAAATAATGCGTAGCATAATTCATAATCCTTCAAATTATATATTGTGTCTAAAAGCACCTTCCTTTCCCCACTCTTCCATGTAAATGCACCGGTGGGAATTATTGTCCTTCACATACTATCTTCTTTCAACCATAGTTGTGGCTTAAGTTTCAACAATTTAAGGTCTTTTCGTGGATTTTCTCTATCCTTCGAATGAATCCCCCCAAGGCATGTGCCCACAATATGTTTAGCGATGTTATTCTCTTCATGCATCACATCTAATACATGGAGCACCAGGTTATTCTTACTATAAGGCAAGTCAAATAAAATTGACCTCCTAAACCATGCCTTTCTTGGCTCAATTTCAATCTCAGTTGGGGTCTTCTTATGCTTGAATCTTATACATCATCCGTGACCTCATTCTCTTCCACTTTATGAATGTCGTACGCATCACCAACTAAATCCTCTAACATATTATGATCTACGTCATCCCCTTCTACATCCATCCTACTTATTTAAGGTTGTTATGAAGGTTACACGGGGACAAAAGAAACTTTCAATTGCTCATGAAAACTCCAAAATAGATAATTATCTTGCATACCCCATCTTAACAAATGTAGTTCAACTGTTTTCCACTCAACCACCTTACCATTGTCACACCTAGTACATGTACATGGAAACTCTTCATTATTATGACATCTCTTTGTGTATTTCACAAATTCATTAGTACCTCTGCGAAACACATCCCCCATTCTATTTGTCTCACCCATCCACTCTTTGTATTTAGGATATCCCATCACAGCTACTACAAACAATCACCTATTAAAGGTAAGAAGCGTATATTCATGGATTAGTATAAACAAAACTTGGATTTACGGTATGTTTCATTTAATTATGTCTTATTTATATTTGATTTTTAAATTTCAAATTCAAATTTAATTTATAATATTAATTCCTATTTCCTTCATCTCCTCTAAAGGGGGAGTGGTCCTATCCCATTCAAGACCGCATATTTCTGCAATATACTTAACAACTCATTCACTTTGTTACGATTTGAGAAAAATTCCGCAGGATATCCCCATAGTTCTGCAAGTACACGACGTATATTTGCAAGTGTGAGTGTTATTTCAATTTATCAATTGAAATAACACTCATACTTCCACATCTAGTATGTACCGAGAGAAAATTAAGATATTACTGCAGAACTTCTTCCAAAAGTAACAAGTTAAAGCCACTAAGAATATTATTATACAGAAATTATGCTGTCCCAAACTGTCCAAACAAGAGAATTCGAGAGATCTCATTATAGGGGTAATGACTCTCGAACAATTCTAAGGGATATTGAATGCGTACGCATAAGAACTATAAGGCTAGTATCTATGCGCACTATACGTAATATTAAGTATGTTTCATTTAATTATCGTAAATGAAACATACTATGTGTATGAATTAATAATATATTGTTCGTGACACAAATTAATTTTAGAAAAAAGTTGAAAACTCCCCCTCCCTCATTTGGACAATAATCCAGTGGTCATGCCACTTCCAAAATTAACCGACCCAACATCGGTCCACTTTAATCCAATGGCAACGGTAACAAAAATAACAAACTAACAAATGTTATCTCGTACTCCTTCAAATTCACCTACTCAATTAATTCATTTCATCATATCTTATAAATACATCATCATTACATCTATATAATTAAAGATATACAATTAAAGTTATATTTTATTAATCAATTTGTCTATTTCGACTGTCATGGTGTAATATTAATTTTTAACAACTTCAATTATGAATTCCAAAACAACAACATCTAATATGTACAATTACTAAAAATCCTAAACATCAATTCAAACTAACTACTTACTAATTCAAAACCAACAATTAATAAAGGTTCCTAACTTATTTATATGCAATTAAAATCATAATTAAATTAATAATAATAATTATAAGTCCCAATTCCAATTCTAATTCCTATTATAACTATTCCGTGAGAAAAATCTCAACATATATTTGGGTATTTGTACTTAAGGGTACAACATATATTTGGGTATTTAGACATTAATCAATAGACACATACGTACCCCTCCCCCTCCCCCTCCTAACCACCCCCTGCCCCACCACTCCCCCTTCCCCTCACCGTACACACACACACACTGTAAACACACACACACTCACCCCCCACCACCCCCATACCCCCTCTCCCGCCCCCCCCCATAACCCTGTACACGCACACAGACACCACCCACATATGCACACACACACATATATACAAAGGAAAAATAAAGAGAGGAAAAACCTGAAAATTGCTTAGAGAGAGAGCAGTCGCTTAGAGAGAGAAAGAGGGAGGAAAACCAAAATCGTGGGAAAAAAAGGAGGGGAGGGTTTTTTTAATGAAAAATTTGTCACAGGCTTGTCACGGTCATTGACGGTGACAACTTTCTAAGACTTGTCATTGTCATTGACCGTGACAAACCTTTGCCACGGACTTATAACTGTCAATGACCGTGACAAAAAAATCATGTTTTTTGGTCATGGTCATTGACCGTGACAAGGGTGGCCTACTGAAGGGTGCTAATTTGTCCTTTTTGGTTAGTGAAAGATATTTTAAAAATAATTAATTTTGATGCATGAAACATATTTAAATTTTCTATAGATTTATTCGAGATTCTTTTAAAATAAAAGGCGATGTATTTGAGTTATGTTTCTATTGAAAATCACGTAGTCGATATCGGAACTAAAACCATTAAATGGAATACATTTGAGTATCTTAAATCATCGTTAGGTATTTTTATTATTAAATGATTAATTCGTAACATATGTATGATCTTGAGCTTAAATTTAAACATATGCGATATATTAATGACATATTTCCCCTGAGTTGATTGCATTGTCTTTACATAAAGCATTTAGATATATTCATCTATATGATCTTTAGATGATATAATCCATATCTACATTTTTTATATTTGGTGACTATTTTAATCAATTTTCCTATTCTTTAGAAATGGGGTGTGTTCTTCAAGATATTCATTCTATTTCATTTTATGTTTTATAAATTATTACAAAAATTATAGTATACAACTCATTCTCATATGTTATTTCTCTTTATAATACAATACATGTTTATTAGATTCCAATTTATAAGCTATGGCAAAGATTTATAGTATTCTATAACGCATTGAATGCTTCTTAAGATGTGTGAAATAGTGTAAAAACGTCTAAAATGTGTATATGAGGATGTTTGATTTGGAGAAATTGGAAACATATTATGGTATATCTAAAAAATAATACAGAATAAGTGGTAAGGGATAATACATTGGAATGTGTTAAAAATTGAAAATAGTATCCCATCTTTATTTTTGAGTAAGAACTTATACTTCAAAATAAGTTGAACAAAGGTGATATATCAAAAATTTTGATATATCCAAAATTTGATCACACTAGGGATATGAGACCAGAAGTTTTAAATATAAATTTCTTATTGATTAAAAAAATTATAGTTAAAAATAATCCAAAAAATGTGTTAAAGACTTCTCTAGAATAAAAGGTTTGTGTTATTCATTATCTTAATTTAACTTGAGCTTGGACATTCTCTAAATGTTTTTCATTTTATTTGTTTTGCACAAACGACATATGATATTATGTTCTTCGTTGGTAAATATCATCGTGTTATTACCCTTTTAGATAATCTTTTCTTGATTACGAACATTGTGAGAAACACTATCAGATAATCTTTTAGATAATCTTTTGGTAAGTATAATAATTACTAGTATTGTTTTTCCTCATTAAAATGGTTTTGGAGTTTGTCTCCAATCGCATATTCTTGCGAAAATTTCTTTAGAAATATTATTTCTTAGAGTTTGGTTTGTTATTCACCAACATGATACAATTTTCTCATAATTACTATTTTTATGATTTATGTTGTGTTAATATCTTAGTTGCCTTCAAGTTTTGTTTCCTTAGGCTCTTTCCTTTATCTACAATATAATAAAAAGGAGGATACGATTATAGTAAGGGGGATATTATGTGAAGAAAATACCTTATTTAAAAGGAGAATTTATGAAAGTATGATAGTTAGAATGATAGATATGATAAAGGTCGCACCCCTGAGTCTTGTATCCCGTAAAAAGCATCTTACTGGTTCCACACCTATGTCATCAAGGCTTTGCATAAATAAAGACTTTCTTTGTTGAATCATCACTACAGCAAAAAGAAAATATTTCAAAACATTTTTATATAGTCGAATAGATTTTATAAGATATTTGATTTATAGAACTATTTGGCTAATGGGACTCACTAGATAACCCTAAGCAAAGGTTTTTGTGTGCTTAAGATTGACTTAGGGTTATGAAATGGTGATAACTATTTTGAAATTATACATGAATCCATTTTCCTGTTGTTTTTTTTATGAAGTTTCTCAATTATTTTTCAAGATAGAAAAATAAAAATAAATGCCAAGTTTTTGTATCCTTCATTCATAAGAACTAAAATAATTTTTAAGGAAATGTAAATTGTTCTTATTTTTCTTTATTTCTCTTCTTTGAATTTGATAAAGTTTATTGTTGATTAACAACATTGAGGAATGATAAAATTTATGAGCCAGCAAATACTTTTATCACCTAAAATATCTTTTTGTTTAGGACCTTTAATAGTTAGGAGCAAATAAGATCTTATTCACCAAAAAAACCCAAAAGATTTTTTTTCCATATTTTAAATGCCAAAAAGATTTTCCTTTTCTTATTTTCAAAAATTACAAAAATATTTTCTTTTCTTTTGAAAAATATTTAAAAATCCAAAAATATTCCTATTGTCATGGCCGAAGAACATCCTTTACGGGAATACTTTGGCCATTTCCCATTCTCTCGAAGCTTGTTTGAGGTTGAGCCTAAATTGAATCTCCATACATTAATTCATGGCTTTAACTCTCACATGCCCACTGTTAATACTCATGTTTCGTCCACGCACACATCTCATCTTCCACCGCCTCCGGTGATGAGTGTCAACCCATCTCATGCTTTACCGTGCACACACTGCTTTCTGGTTGATTATTTATCCCATGAGTGTCCATTTATTTTCGCTCCGTCTGAACCCACCATGGCCCAATTGTTTCCCTATGACACTGTTTTGAAACCACCCTCACTGTATTCTCACGACATATCCAATGCCGAAGGGTATGAGTACCCAAGTTATTCATGGAGGCCTGATCACCCTTCCATGCACTCTGTATCCTAATGCTATGTTGTGGATCCTTACAGTTTCCACCAGTTGTCATCCTTACCTCTTGCACATAATCCCTATAATTACCCTTACTATTCTCCTCATACCGATCAGCCTTTTTTTATCTCTCACGGAGATGCTTCTCTCGTGAATGATACACTTGACCCCGTTCCTCACACTTTATATGAGTATTCTCCGCCTCCTAGTGTCTATAGCGAGTTGTGTCCACCTCATCCACCACCTCCACCCAACGTTATCTCCCCACCACCTTGCACATCCTCTCTCGACAACCTCTTTCAAAAGTTTGCGCACTCTTTAATATCAAAATGATTCCCTTAAACGTCTTGAGCAGAAGTTTACTGCATTAAGTGTGCGAACGAGTCGGATTTGACCCTAAGTCAACCCATTCCTGCCCCACGTGGGACAGTGATGTGTCATCTTGTGCCATTAATTTTGATTATGACCAACCCCATCCTCCTGAGAATCTTGAAGTTGAGACCACTTCGTGGTCCGGGCCCCATGTTGAAAATTGTGTTGACTTATCCATTGATTGTGAGACTGATCCCACACCACCCTACCCTCTCAAACCGACCATTGCGGTTAAACTTTCTCCTTCAACAACATCCATATTTATGACTGAGTTTACACCTATTGATCCAACCTTATGTGTTCCCGAGGAACCAATTCTTTATAGGTTAGCTCCGGCTGCGAGTGCTACCCACTGTCATGAGATTGAGTCCGAGATGATTTCTACCTCTCGGGATATGGATCATATACCACCATGCTTGGATATCGTTGAGTCATTTATTCATGTTGATTCATCTATCTCAAATTTGGATGCCTCGTTAGATTTTTCCACCACTTCGACTGGTGCTATTTGAGTGGATAAGTTGATCCCTCTTTCATTTACTTTCACATCGATCATTCTGAGCCCTATGAGGAGTGTGTTTCTACTACTTTTGAGTTAGATCATCTTACCCCACCCTTTGTCACGCCGCACCCTCCTATTATCCATACCACACCACCACTTGGTTTGGACCTTGTTATAGCACATTCCCTGTCATACACCCTACCCTCTCGAACCCACCACTGCGATTCAACTTTCCCTTTGCACAACATCCATATTTATGCCCGAGTTTACTCCTATCGAGCCAACCCGTGTGTTCCTAAGGAACCAATTCTTTATAGGTTAGCTCTGGCTGCGATTGCTACCCATTGTCTTGAGATTGAGTCCGATATGGTTTTTACCTCTCCGGATATGGATCATATCCCATGATGCTTGGCTCCCGTTGAGTCATTTATTCATGTTGATTCATCTATCTCGAAAGAGGATGCCCCGTTGGATTTTCTCACCACTTCGACTGGTGTTGTTCGGGTGGATAAGTTGATCACTCTATCATTTACTTTCACATCTCCTACTATGAGTGACCTAGAGGGTCACTCTGAGCCTTATGAGGTGTATGTTTATCCTACTCGTGAGTTAGATCATCTTCCCCCACCCTTTGTCCCACCCTACCGTCCTATTATCCATACCACACCACCATTTGGTTTGGACCTTGTTATAGCACCTTCCCTATTCACAAATTAGCATTTAGGTCCTCATCTACACCCACCCTTCACTCTAGTGCTCCACGTTCCCATTTGTTCACTTTTCATCGACCCCACTATCCATGTGAGTATGTATGTTTCTCTACCCTTACGTGACACCGATGTTGTTACTCTATACACACCACTTCCTTGTGGTGTTTATTTTTTTCATTTAGAGCTCCCTGGCGTGTCACGCCGTGACCATTATCATCGTCCATTTATAGAATGGTCGTGCCCTTTCTCTGAGGCCCGCCCCATCAATATTGTCAAACCCTTCCGCCTTCCTCACCAACTTGATCCCCATGCTTATCGGGCCCTTATTGCCCTCACCTTCTGGCTCAATAAGGCATGTGATTGATACTTAATCACCCATGACTTTCTCACCCTTACCCTAATTCCCACCCGCGCATGGTCCACCGATGCTTTTCATCGAGTGATGCACTTTTCTATACAAGTGCATTGACCTCTTTTAGCCTTTATCCAATAAGACTGACGCTTCAGTCTTGTTTGGGGGTGATTCTCATCATCCAATTTTTCTGTCGCCTCGCACTTTCATAGATCTTATCTTTAGGGTGAGTTCCGATGGGTCTGGCTGAAGATGTTAAACTTAGCGCAACAGGGAGGCAGCCCGTCGTTTATTGTTTCTAAGTATGAGTCTTATCATGTTTGGGGGTGGTCTTTCCCATCACCCAATGATTTTTACATGCTTTATAGACTTGTACGTATTTGTCTCGCAATTGTTCTTCAAGTTTTATCTCTCCATCATGCCGTATAATTTCATAGGCGGTTCATTATGGTAATATCTTTCCCCCTTGTGTTTTTTATTTTATATATATAGTTTTCAACATCGTGGACGATGTTCTCTTTTGTTTGGGGGTGGGAAATTTATCAAAATCATACCTCTTTTGAAAAAAATTCAGAAACAAGTGATTTTAAACTTTTTGTGCAGTTAAAAATAAATTTTTATGACATGAATTGTCTATCATCCGTTTTAGAAGTCTCGGAATACCTGTGTTTGACCCAAAAAATACGCTTTTTAACATACAATAAATTAATACCGCTTAAAGCGTACTTGCACCATGAATTCCTAAACTCAACAATTTTGCGTTATCACGTTTACAATCAATAGTTGAAGAGTAATTATATTCTCAAGATAGCCTTAAAACATCACTAGTGGTGACTTAAACCTATAAGATTTGATCTTTTCACCTTTTTGAGGGTTTTTACATATCTTCGAGTCACAAGCGACTCAACTTTTGGGTACTACATTTAGTCATTGCACGGTCTCATTATTTTTCAAATTTGTCTTGATCATAGGGAATGACATTACTTTCGAGTTGTAAGAAATATATTTCTTGTAGTTTGTCCCAAGCAGTAAACCGATTTTTCCATACACGTACTATTTTTATCCTTAACTGTACCTATTATCATTACACATTTTTCTTATCCATATGCGTCCCACATACCATCCATATATCATTTCTCATCACTACCATTTTTTTTAGAAAAAGAGTGTTTGAAATTATCAATGAAAACTGTCTTCATTTTTGTTATGAAAATAAAAAATGCATCGTAATTAAAAAAAAAATATAAAAAAGAAGAAAGAAGAAAAAGAAAGATGCGATCATAAGTTCAAATGATGAAGAACACAGTCAGTCAAAGTTTGTTTCACTCTTCTCAAAAACCCTATCATTCATCTTCTTCGTTTCATTATTCCTTTATACCTTTCAAAAATCACATTTTCACCCTTGGTGACGTGTTTGAGCAAATGAGAAGTCTATATGGTGAATAACTCGACATTCTCAACATAGTTATTAGCATTCATTCTTGAGATCAAATTTCTTTCAAGTATCCGTCATTTTTTATAAAGTGTGTGAGATGTTTGAACTTATTTACATTTACTCACCTCCTCACACACTAGAGAGATACACTTACCAAATTCTCAGAGAGGTCGATTCAGAGAGATATTACCAGTGAGAATTGAAGTCAAAGCGTTGATTATAAAATACGATCTAAGAATTACTCTAATGATACTTAAGATTATTTCACACTACACATGCTGAGTTTTAGGAAGGATTATGCTTTTGGTATTAAGTAATTTTATGCCTCACTTTGATAGTTGAATAAGAGATCCCTTGACGTCCTTTTAAGTTGTGTTGTATATCATTTCATCATCAAATCAAAAATCGCATTTAAATAAGTTTTCGAATTTTGTGGGTATATTCACTACAAACCCTCACAAGACACCACTCGTCCTGTAGGGAAACCTATAGGTTTAACGGCTTATTGCACATGCAAAGTGCAATCGCTAGTGCCCGCGAAAGTGGCACACTTTTGGTTATTTATCTGTGTTTTCTCTCTATTTTTGCTCGAGGACTAATAATGTTCTGTTTGGGCGTGGTGTGATAAGCACCCAAAATTGTCTATTTTATACCCCGAATAAAAGCATTTTAGTCACTCGTTTTAATTAAAAATGGCCTTATGTTGTATTTTATTATTTCTCAGGTCAATCGGCAGTCGCAACATCAAATAATGCGAAATCAAGTCAATTGCGACACCGAAGTGGTTAAAAGCTTGCATCGAAGAAATCAAAGAATATCATGAATTTTGAGTCCACATTAAGCTTTCCCTGAAGAGTTTCGATGTCCCGAACCTAGCCCCAAACCAAGCCTAGCCCAGACCGATCCCAGTCCATACCCCGAGCCCGATGTGTGTTGAGTTTGTACCTTTATTAGTTTTTAGATTTTTTTATTTGTGTCCTTTTTATTTTTAGGATTTATCTTATAATTTTAGGATTTATTTTCTAGTTTTATATTTCTTCTTATTCAATATAATTTTATATTGAGTTTGGATGTTTTTAGTTTTTAGTTTTGTTATTTCACTTTTTTTTATTTTATTATGATTAGTTTAGGTGTTTATTTTTAGTTTTATTAGATTTTACATTTTTTAGGAATTTAGTTTTTATTATGAGATTTTTATTTTTATTTCTTTTGTTTTATTATTTAAATTTTTTTTAGGTTAGGATTTCAATTTTTTTGTTGATTTTAATTTTTTTTAGTTTGTTAGTTTTATTTTTAGTTAGTTAGTTAGGTTATTTTATAACCCCAAACTTAAATACACACTAAATAAATCCAAACTTAAAACACACACACACACAACACTAACATACACTCAATCACATATAAACTCATCACTCACTCACACTATCTAACACACACCCAAACACCCCATCACCCTCACACTAAACTCCATACACCCATACATGCACAAAACCCCCACCTTACTATTCATCATCTTCGACAAACCAACACCCATGATTCTTTCTCCCAAACTCCATTAACCCAAAATCCATTAACCCAACTCTACATAAACCAAAAACCACCATCTCACACACACACACCCCAAATTAAACCATAAACCAAAAAAATCCCTCCATTAAATCAAAACCCAAATTAAACAAAAGAAAAGAAAAAAAAAACAAATAAGCAAAACCGAAACCACCTGCTCTGGCCTGAACCTGCTGTTTGTCCCATGCCCATACCCGGTGCTGGACAATCCTTACCAAAATCGACACCGGACAACCCTTACCAGCTCCGAAACCCAGACCCATCTCTCCCACCTCACCCAAACTCATTTCCCAACGAGTTTGTCCCTAACCCACGAGCTAACTCGGACCTTCAACCAGTGAACCCAACCAAATCAGCATCCATATCTGTCGGACCCCCTGCTGTTCTCTAACCCGACTATATTCGACCCGGTTAAAACCAACCCAAAATCGCCAAAAAACCGGACTCAAAGCCAAACCTCACCCATGACCATCCAAAATCTATTTCTCCAAAGCAAAATCGTTTTCTTTACCTGCCAAAACCCAAAGCCAAAAAAATAGGAACTAACTAAAAGTAATCCCTACAAAATCTGTCCATCCAATTGAAGTCATGGGTTATAAAAACAAGGGAAGGCATATGAAAAAGGGGACTCTCAGATACACAAAGAGGAGACGCGTATAGAAAGAGCAAGTGCGTATATTATGTACAGTTTAGGGTCATGAAAAAAATACAAAAATAATTACTTTAGCTGTAGAATAGTTTTTAGGTTTAGTTTTTAGTTTTCTTTTTGTAATCAAGTGCTGAAAATTGTGAAGAAGTTGGACGCATGTCAAGGTGCATTTCAAGACAAATTTGTGGAAAAAAAATATGTCAAGACAAATTTGACAAGAATGAATAAACAACAATAAATAATATGTCAAGGTGCATTTCTACATTATCTTTTCAATTTATTTCATTCTTGACATATTATTTATTGTTGTTTATTCACACATGAGAATGTTTGGCTAAACACTCCGTTCAAAGGGTGGGATGCACTGCGAATGATGTTAATTTAATTAATCAATTTCATTAATTGTTATAATTATTGGAAAAATAATTTTTAACTGTCACCAATTAACTTATGTAATGAGAATTAGTAAATTAATTGAACAAATTAATGTTTGAATTTAGGAATCGAACTAGAGATAGATTTTTTCAAAAATTTGCATATTAATTCGGCGTTGAATTTTTAGGATTGATACTGTTTTCATTAAATT
The DNA here is from genome assembly GCA_949130495.1 of Sambucus nigra. NCBI lineage: Eukaryota > Viridiplantae > Streptophyta > Magnoliopsida > Dipsacales > Adoxaceae > Sambucus > Sambucus nigra. Next base: position 540,731,177 of record OX422212.1, read on the forward strand.
GATCCTAGCGGGTAATTTTATGAAAATAGTTTAATTCCTAATTTTTCATCGTGTGACATTTTTATATTTGTTTTTTGAAAAAGATATTATTAAATTTATAATAATAACGAGAGTTAGATTATTGATTTAATATTATCTCGAAATGTTTTACATTTATAAATTGAGAAATTAAGATAATTGAAAATACAGTGTAATCCCATCTCTTGACCTTCTCACATATTTCACACTCGGTTGCACATTATTTTTCTATTTTTAGTCATAATTTTAATTTCAACATTAAATAAGTAACCTTTCCCTTGAATTGTTTAAAAAATAACCAAAAAAATAATTTTTATAAAAATTAAAGTTGCAAGTTTTCGCATAAATTGTTTCACCTTGAAAGTTGTATTGATACCCGTACTTACCGCAATACGAGCTATTTTTAGACCAGTTTGTAGGTAGTCAAGGAAATTTTGAGAGTGGCTTTTGAAGACAACGACCAAACGCGAAAAGCTTTCTATCATTCATAATTCATGTTGAGTCATCTTTACATAAGAGCGCTTGTTTTGGGTCCATTATTGAGTGATCATTCCTTTTTCCTCCACCAATTCACCTACATAAGCATTTATTGTTCCTTTTAGGTTAGTGACTTACCTTTATTGTGCCGAGGTACTTATTCTCTCTCCCTCCATTCAAGTTAATTGTGGGTTCCCTTTCATTTTATATATTCCAATAACATTTATGTTTAGATTCTCATTTAATATAAGCATTTCATATTAAAGGTTGTTTATTTGTTGTGATCATTTGGTGCACACCGATCATCATCTTGAAAAGGGGTCACACCTCATTAAATACTAATTATATTTCAGGAATTCACATCTTACAATTGACGACTCTATTGGGGAGGTATTCTATTTTTTATGATGGAAAACGAATGTCACTGTTTTGCTGGAAGTTGCTAAAGTGGCACAAGAAGATCCTAGTTCATTAGTTGCTTGGGTGGCCAATATGGATGGTATGGTGGTTGGCATATGACTGCTCCCAATGGGGGGAGGGGTAGTGAGTCTTTTTGCTAAGTTCATCAAACTCTAAGTGCTCAGGCAGTGTTGGGGGTCAAGGGGGGATCCAATTCTTGTATAACACTGCCAAAAGTATTAGCAACTCCTTTTGTCTCAGGGTGAGTTTCTCAAGCTACAATCAACAAAATCGCTCCAACGATGACATCACCTAGTGTTTCTCCCTTTGTTGGAGGAACAACTTCCCAGGCTACTAGCAGTACTATCACTGAGCCAATCACGCAGTCTCACACTTGTCGGGGAGGGAACACACCAGCTGTGCTACATACACCTATTGTGTGCCTCCTGTGCATCCTAGTACTCCTCCACCTAGAATGGAGGAAATGAAAAAGGCATTATTGAAGATTATGGTGGCTTCTAATTCTATAGGGTAAACCTCCATGATATATGATGATTTTCATAAACCCCACCCAGAGGAGTATAATAATGAACCTTATCTAGTGGGATGCATCCCACATATCTTTGAGAAGTACACAGGAAAAGGGGAGAATCCCAAGGAGCATGCCAAAAAGGTTTGTTGAAAATCTTGTGGCCCACTTTAATGACAAAAGGTTTAGGCTGAGAGAGTTCTCAAATTGCTAACTGAGAAAGATTACACGTGGTATTCTAACTTGGCATCGTGTAGTGTGGCCACCTAGGAGGATTTACCCATCCAATTTGTACCAAAATCTTTCTTAGTAGAGGAAGAGTTTACACTCACATAGTTGGAATAAGAGAAGAAAAAACCCGACGAGGATGTTCTGACCTCTATTAAAAGGTTATGCGAGCGCTCTCTAGACGTGAGGGAGGAAATGCGAGAGAGTAAACTCTTGCAGATTTGTGTAGAGGGTTTGTTGCTCAAATATATATATATATATATATATATATATATATATATATATATATATATAGAGAGAGAGAGAGAGAGAGAGATACCATTTGATAACTGAATCCAGAAAAAGGTATGTTTCTAGTATTTTTGAAATTTGTTAAGAACATTGCCTTGGTAGTAAAACCTTTACCACCACTAACTTTAGCAAGTTTGGTGTTGAGGCCACGAACTAGCTCGGGGAGGGGAGTACCCCCCCCCCCCCCCCCCCCCCCCCCCCCAGAGTGAATTATACCGATGATTGAGATACAATATAAGGAGGTGGAAACAATGGCTAAAAAGGAAGCGGAAATAAGAGAAAGTTTAACAACAAAGTTGATCCGCCCGAGCTACCTTGCACGGTGGAGTAAGCCCTCGAGTGAGATGGTTGCATGGTTTGCGACAAACTATGGAGACCCATTAATTCTAGCACGGAGCCCGTGACGCAAGATGATAGGTATAATTTAAAGTTCTTCAAGGTTCATAATAATTTGGGTCACCCAAACGGTAAATGTTTTTCACTATGAAGGCTCAGTGACACGCATGTCAATAAAGGAGATATTCAGTTGCATTAGGCCAATGTAAATGATAATTTATTTCTAGCACATGAGGAAAACATCGATAGTGCCTATGATGAGGAGTCGAAAAAGCTGATGAAAGAGCAATGGCTCTTTGAAGAAACTTTTGAGGAGTCATTGGAAGATTTTCTAATGGAGATGGCCCGGCTAAGGCTCAAAGATGAGCAGGTGGACGAGTGGAGCCCAATCGATGATTTGAGTAGGCAAATGGAATTTTGTTCTTTGGGCACAACGAACGCTGTAATAGCCTGAGATGAATCTGCTTATAGAGATGTGGAAGAGGTTTATGATATGGATGATGACCAAGTTTATCCTTGGGTGGAGTGTGCCACAGTATTGTTCTCAAAGAAGTTTATTTAGTTCTTCGATCAAGTGGGGATTACTGACAAGGCTAGATTAGAGGTTACTCGAGTAATATTTGAGATTGCTAAAAAAAATGTGGCTCCAAACTTGTGATGGAAATGGCTCATGTCCAAGCTAGTTAGGAGGTTCCTCTCAGAGGTGACTTTCTTCGAAGTAGAACGTTCGATCAGGTTTCACCATAATAGGCCAGTTTATGTTACAAAAACTATCAATGGGTATAGTTTTAACCGTGTTTTGTTGGATGGAGGAGCTTCCATCAACATCATACATATCGGATTTTTTTATACGTATAACATTATTGAGACAAGGATAGTGTAAAATCCTTTGTCAATCTCAAGGTATAACAACCAATCTTCAAAATCCATTGGTTGAGATAACATGGGGATTTCCATAGGAAATATCACCTCCCACATAAATTTCCACAAAATGGAGTGTGAAATATCGTACCAATTATTGGTAGGATGAGTGTGGATGTGTAATCATGGGTTGGTGCCATCCACTTGTCATTAATGTGCCAAGGAAAATATCAAGGGCAAAGAGGTGGTTATGGAAGCATCCAAGAAGCCATTCGTGCGGGAAACAACACATTTGGTGGATGCATATTTTTACACAGAGTTAGCCGAAAAAGATATGGTACTCACACGATATATAAGATGCACCAGAATCCCAAGTACTAGGGAAATAGTGCGTGCACCAGCTCGCCTGATGGTTTCCTATGAAGAAGAGGATATTATTTGAGAGGCAATAAGAACTGCCAACCTATCCAAACAATTATATATCGGATTACACCTCGTATTGACCCTATTGAGCGCCAAGTCTAGCAATAAAGTATGTTTAGCAGATTCTCAATGAAAGAGTTAGAAGAAAATAGCTGTAACAGATTCCACTGGGTTAGAATCCTCGCTAGTGTAAAAGGGTGGTATTTCCCAATGGCAAGATTATTTACAAACTATGAAGGTGTGAGCGCACAGATAAAAGCTTGGATTATGAGGCTGACCTCGTCTATGAGTGTTTTTTGGTCGATAACCAGGGCCAATGTCTAGGGATTGATAATTCCAACATCCAGGAGTTTATGAAAGAAATATAGGAGGAGCCTGAGTATATGAAAGACATGCCAAGGCGTCAAATAAAAGATCTAGAAAAGATATATTTGGTAGAAGAAGGTGATGATCAAGTTTAATTTGTATCTTAAAAGATCTTGATGGTCCATCAAAGGAAGGTCTAGTTGAACTGTTGCATGAGTTCAAGGAGGTTTTTTCTTAGAAGTACACTGAGATGTTTGGGGTTGATAAGGAGGTGAGTTACCATAAGTTGAATGTAATGCCCTCATCCATCCCGGTGAGGTAGGCTACTCGAACGTATAAGGAAAAACTAGATTTAAAGATGAAGGAGGAAGTCCAAAGGTTGCCTGCAGCAGGATTCATTATTCGAATCCAACATCCAATTTGGTTATCCAACATTATGCCAATGGGAAAGAAAGAGCTAAATCAAATTAGGATTTATGTGGATTTTAGGTACTTGAATGAGGCATGTCCAAAAGATGAATTCCCATTACCTTCTATTGATCGTTTGATAGATGCAATGGTGGTACCTAAGATGTATAGTTTGATGGATGACTATGTAGGGTACAATCAGATTAAAATATATTTAGAATATGTTCAGATGACTGCGTTCTTCACACCACTAGCCAAGTTTATGTACATAATTATGCCTTTTGGACTAAAGAATGTAAGTGTTATCTACCAGAGGACCATAATGGCTATATTCAATGATCTCTTTCATGATATTGTGGAATTCCATGTTGATGATCTGTTAATAAAGTCCAAAAATGTAGTTTATCACTTGGAAGATTTTAAAAAGGTGTTCACCAGATGCAGAAAGTTCAATTAAATATGAACTCCCTTAAATGTGCTTTTGGGGTAACAAGTCAGAAGTTCTTGGTGTTTATGGTGAATAAATAAGGTGTGTAGATGCATCTTAACAAGTAGAAGGCCATCCTCAAAATGCAAAGGCCTAAATCTTCGAAAGAGTTGAAAAGATTCTTAGGGAAAGTTTCATACTTAAGAAGATTTATGTCTGGACTTGCTGAGGCCACTCACCCATTGATGGAGTTACTACGAAAGGTGATAAAGTTCATATGGGACCAGCCACATCAGGAAGATATAGATAGTATGAAAAGACTCCTCACATCTTCACAAACAATAATCCCTCAAAAGGAAGCTATCCCTTTACAACTCTACCTCACATCTACTAAAAGATCAATTGGATCATTCTTAGTCATGAGGTAGATGATGTAGACAAGCCTATTTATTTCCTATGTCTTATCATACTTGGTCCTGAGACTAGATATATTAGTATTGAGAGGCTCTATTTAACCCTTGTATTTGTAGCACAAAAGCGTAGGCACTATATCCCGTCTTTCACGATTCACATTATAACTTGATGAGATCCTATAATGTTTTTCCTTGATAGAATGGTACTAATTGGTAGGGCATCTAGATGGTTCCCGATACTCTCATAGTATTATCTTAAGTCCGTGGTACCTCGGTCCATTAAAATCCAAGCTTATCCATATTTACTGGCCATATTCCCTCCTTAGACTTTTGAGACACCACATGAAGAACTTTTGTGTGAAGACCTTCAAGCCAATTACATGGAGACAACTTTTGAGGGATGGAACATGGAGTTTGTTGGTTCCTCGACTACATGCAAAGGAGGAGCATGAGTGATCCTAAGTAAAGAGGGAGAAGAAGTTTGAATATTATTCAAGTTAGATTTGAGTTGTTCGAATAACAAGGCCTAGTATGAGGCTTTGGTGTTGGGGATATTATAAGCATTGGGAAGGGGAATTTGGGTGCTTACAATAAAGGGGGATTCTAACATAATGGTTAATGGTGAGTACGCTCAAAAGCACATGACTTTGACACCATATAGAATGACCATCTAAATGATGCTCGATCAGTTCCATGAGGTGAAAATAAGGATGCATCCCTGAACAATGAACATATATTCTAATACCTATGAAATAACTATACCAAAAATTTCCATTCAAGGGGATTCAATGGCTATTCGATTCACTAAGACGATAAATCCCTCAACCATAACTGAGATGTTATGAACATATAATAGCGATGACTAGAGAGGCGAGATTAGGAAATAACTGGATACAGGGGAAGGACCACTAATTTTGGTTGATTTAGCACAATATTTTGCCACTACAAGAAACTTATACTATAAGAATAAAGAGGGATAGTTATCAAGGTGTGTGGACCCTAAAAAAGATGAAAGGAGATTGAAAGAGGTTCATAAAGAGAGCTGTGAGACCACAATGATCCCTTTGTACCGGAGAGTTTATAGAGTATGTTAATTTTGGACTAGATGAGTAAATATGACATGATATAAAGAGACTATGACACGTGCCAATTGTACTATCAATTAGCTGAGTTCAACTTTCTTAAAGAGCCATCTGTGTGGGGTTAACCTTACATTGATATGCTAGTAGATGGGGTTATTCCAATAGAGAAAAATGATGCTATAAGGACAAGGAGGAGAATATCCAGATACTATACTGAAGACGATCATCTATATTGAAAGGGTTATCACGATATACCATTGAGATGCATCAAGCTGTAAGGTTTGAAGCAAGCGGACAAGCCAACTTGTATTGAAAGGGTAAAACTCTATGATCAAATCATAAACTTGGGATACTTTTGTCCAACCATGCAAAGAGAATTTATGGATTTTATGCGAAAGATAAAGGCTTGACAGCTTTATGGGAATACGATTCACAACCCCTCAGTGGACTTGCACTCTCTCTCCTCTCCTTTCCCTTTCCATACTTGGGCATTAGATTTGGTGAGTGAAATTAATCCCTCCTCTTCCAAGGAGTGTTTTACTAGGTGGGCAAAGTCTATACCATTAAAGAAGGCCACAATAGGGGTGGTTAGTCACTTTATAAAGAAGTGTATCATATGTTGATTCATCTTTCCAAAAGTCTTCTATAACACCTTAAGATTTTTAAGCCGTAAAAATCTTTGATAAATTAAAAGTTTCAAAAAAATAAAGTTTTGGAATCTATTTAATTTTGGTGTGTAAAAATGTTGGTCTTTATATATAAAAATAAGGTTTAAAGTGGAATTTAAAGTGGGATTAAATTTGAAAATTATAATATTATTTTTATATAAAAATCGGGGGAGGATTCGACCTAAGGAATATTCGACCGTCTGATCGAGCTAAAATGTTTTGTGCAACTTCATTTCACCTTGAGCTACTATGCCTCCAAATTTCAGCCAATTTTAAGTCCGATCATAATAAATGTTTTTTTTTAGTGTTTGTATTTGATTAGTACTCAAACTCTTTTTGGTATATAAACATAAAGTGAAGGGTTTAGTACTCTTAAAAAACATTTTAGGCTTCTGAAAAATTAATAGCCTCCCATAATTTCATTCTCTTTCATTTACAAAATCTAAACCCCATTGAACATAACTTTCAACACAAGTTTTGAAGATCTAAATAAAGTTTTCTGAAGATTGTTCAAGAACGTGTCTTTATCAATTTTTTGAGAGGAACATAACCATCTAGTAAGAATTTCCAAACGACTTGTCATCAAGCATGAATACTTATATTCTCTCTCTTTAGTATTATGCATTTTAGATGTCGCCTAAACCTTAATTAATGTGATTTTCTTAAAATAAATTAGCATCCTAATTAGGAAAAGTGAAAACTAATTTGGGACTGTTTTTCGTAAAAATAATAATCTGATTCAATAATTTTAGCCCTTGTATGTTTACGGTAAAGGTTGAATTTGGGTTAATATGGGAATAGGATTGCATGTAGAAACCATATAAATTGTATTTTATATGAAAACGAGACTTGGGAAATCGCATAGAATTGAGTAGGTTTGATAAAGTAATTATTGTTGGGTGCGCCATAAACTCGCATGTTGTTTGAAATTGTAATTGTCAAATAAAATAAATTAGATTAATTATGTCGGCGAATTGAACTAATTAAATTAAAGTTAATTGTGACCGCATGTGAAAAATGTGTGATTATTGATACATTGGAATGTGAGAATTATTGTGTTGATTATTTTTATCATCGCCGTGATGACGGAATTTTGGGTAATATGCTCTCACCTAAATTTTAGGAATACTCTCTAGGCATGGGACTAGTATGTAGGCCTTAGTCGTGGCTAGCACTTTCTAGGTATGGGACTAGTTAGTGTAGATTTTTACGGATGGGATATTACGAAGTTGGGCTGATTTTGGTGTCGTTCCATTGATTTGGTTAGACTAAGCATGAGACTAGGGAGAAATTAATTATAGATATTCATCCGCAGTTATGTTTTGGAGACCAATAGATATGGGACTATGGGTAGGTTTAGGCTTATGCTCTAAAATAGGGTGGGTTAAAATAAAATAAAGAGAAATTGAGGTGATGAGAAAATAAGAAATCGAGAATTAATGCCTAAGATAATAAACGGGTATTAAAATATATTGGCGTCATTAATAAATGGAGGATTGACAGTTAGACAGGTTCACTGGCTATGCGATATGTGGGTGTGTGACAATGTAATAAGTACAGGGCTGACAGTTAAACAAGCGGGTTGGCTATTATGATGTGTCGTGCATGGAACCTCGTCAATTAAGTGTGGGATTGACATCATATGGACTGACTGTCTATTACGAGAGGAATGAGTGTGGTGTAAAACTTTTAGTGGGAGTCCCACGACCAAAATGGTGTAAACCTTTAAGAGGGAGTCACCCAACTGATAATAATGATGAATTAAATTAATAATTGGGTTAGTTAAAATAAATTAGATGGACAACTTTTGATAATATAAAATCTTTGGAAAATAAACTTAGGGTAGAGTAATTACGTGTTTAAGTGTTTGTATTTTATTTTACTCGTAAGTTAATAATTATTGCGTTAATTTAAAATATTTTATTATGGTATTTACTTTGTATAATGCTATTTTCTGGGTTCACGGACCCTAATTGGTAAGTGTAGCTTGTATTCATGCGGTGGGCTCTAACCCATTGTGTTGACTAACATTTGAGGTTTAGCGCTGGATGAAATAGCTGCAAAAAATTTATTGGAGATCTTTTGGAGGTGTAGCCGGAATTTATTTATTTCGATCTTAGTAGTTTAGATTTTTATTTTCGTCGCACTTTATTATGAGACTCTACTTATGGATTTGGTGGGCCACTTGGTTCCACAGTTGTTTATGATTTTTATTCAGATATTAATAGTTGGATCTTTATTCAAATTTATATTATTGGAGATTTAATTTATTTGTTGGAGATTAGCATGGTGATGGATTTTATTATTACATGAATGATTATTCATATTAGGATTGATTTAGTTATTATCTTATGGAATGAATTTTATATGTCTCAAACTTGTCACATGCTAAGAATGATTATTTATTTAGTGATGCCCGATGTAGTTTGGCGGCGGCTAGCCACATTGCTGGTCAGATTATGCGGGGTGTTACAGATGCTATTAGAGCATGGTCATAGGTCTTATAGGTTGTGATTCCGTTTAGTTTTCGCGTTACCGATCTTTGACCCCCTTTGTTGATTTGTACTCCTAGTGGGAGTGGATCCGGCATACGTGTTAGATGTGTTTCTTCGAGATAAGGAGTTGTGTTAAGGACAATGTAGGCATTAAGGTTAGAATTAGTAATCTTGATGTGAGGATCTTGAGAGTTTATTCGGAAAATGAAATTTATTTTCCAAATCGTTAGTATAAATTTAGTGTACTAGTAGTATTCATATAGTGTTGTGATATGATTTGAGGATTTAGGCATCACGATAACTTTTGGAGATAGAATCGGAGAGCGTGGTACGACTTTATTTTCATAGTTATGCATATATATATATATATATATATATATATATATATATATATACACACACACACACACTATTTTGATCATGGAATTACGTGCGAGTATGATTGGGTGTATGGTTCCCAATTGTGATATTCTACTGGTAGGCATATGTAAGTCTTATTTTATTTGCGGGACTTTACGTTTGATGTTAACGCTTTGTCTAATTTCGAGGACACAATTCCTGTACTAGTGGGGAAGTATGTAACACCCTGAGATATTTGATTCGTAAAAATCTTTAACAAATTAAAAATTTCAAAATAATATAATTTTGGAATCTATTTAATTTTAGTGTGTAAATATGTTGGTCATTATATATAAAAATAAGGTTTTAAGTGGAATTTAAATTGGGATTAAAATTTGGATATTATATTTTTTTGGTATTAAAATCGAGGGAGGATTCGACCTAAGGAGAAAAAAGAATATTCGATCTGTCGATCGAGCTGAATTTTTTTGTGCACTTTCATTTCACCTTCAGCTACCACGCCTCTAAATTTCAGCCGATTCTAATGGTTCGATCATCCGAAATATTTTTTCTTAGTGTTTGTATTTCATGAGGAATCAAACTCTTTTTGGTATATAAACATAAAGTGACGGGTTTAGGACTCTTAAAACACATTTTAGGCTTCTCAAAAATCAATAACCTCCCATATTTTCATTCTCTTTCATCTACAAAATCTAAACCCCATTGAACACAACTTTCAACCCAAGGTTTGAAGAACTAAATCAAGTTTTCTCAAGATTGTTCAATCACGGGTCTTTATCAGTTTTTTGAGAGGAACACAACCATGCAATCAAAATTTTCAATCGAATTTTCATCAGGCATTAATACTTATATTCTCTCTCTTTAGTATTATGCGTTTTACATGTCGCCTAAACCTTAATTCACATGCTTTCCTTAAAATAAATAGAAACTTAATTAGGAAAAGTGAAAAATAATTTGGGACTGTTTTTCGTAAAAATCTTAATCTGATAAAATACTTGTAACCCTTTTGTGTTTAGGGTAAAGTTTGGATTTTGGGTAATATGGGTAGAGGGTTGCATTTAGAAACCATAAAAATTGTATTTTATATGAAAACGAGACTTGGTAAATCATATAGAATTGTGTAGGTTTGATAAAAGTAAGTATTGTTGGGTGCGCCATAAACTCGCATGTTGTTTGAAATCGTAATTATCAAATAAAATAAATTAGATTAATTATGTCGACAACTTGAACGAATTAAAATAAATTTTGATGGCATGTGAAAATTGTGTGATTATTGATACCTTGGAATGTGTGAATTATTGTGTTGATTATTTTTATCATCGCGGGGACGACGCGATTTTGGGTAATATGCTTTCACCTAAATTTTACGAATGCTTGCTAGGCTTGGGAATAGTAGGTAGGCCTTAGTTGTTGTTAGCACTTTCTAGGTATGGGACTAGTTAGTGTAGATTTTTACAGATGGGATATTCCGAGGTGGGACATATTTTTCTGTTATTCTATTGATTTGGTTATCCTAGGTGCCAGGCTAGGGAGAAAGTAATTATAGAAATTCATCTTAGGAAATAGGATAGGACACGGTTGTGTTTTACAAATCTCTGGGTATGGGACTGGGGGTAGGTTGAGTTTTATGCTCTAAACTAGGGTGGGATAAAATAAAATTAAAATAAATTAAGATGATGAGAAAATAGGATTTTTAGAATTAATGCATAAGATAATAAAAATATATTAAAATATAATGGCATCGTTAATAGGTGGAGGACTAACAGTTAAATGGGCTGGCTGGCTATTGTGACGTGTGGGTATGTGACGACATAATAACTACAGGGCTGATAGTTAAACGGGCCAGCTGGCTATTTTGACGTATCGTGCGTGGAACCTTGTCAATAAGTGCAGGGTTGACAGAATTCGGACTGGCTCATTATTACGAGGGGAATAGGTGTGGTGTAAAGTTTTTAGTGGGAGTCCCACGACCAAAAGAGTGTAAAAATTTAAGAGGGAGTCACTCAACTTATAATAATGATGAATAAAAATAATAATCGGGTTAATTGAATTAAATTAGATGGATAGATTTTGAGAAAATCAAATATTCGTAAATTAAACTTGGGGTAGCGTAATTACATATTTATGTGTTCGCAGTTTATTTTACTCGCATGTTAATTTAAAATATTATATTGTGGTATTTACTATGTATGATGCTACTGTTTAGGTTCATGGATCCTAATTGGGGAGAGTAGCTTGTATTCATGTTGTGGGATCTGACCCATTGCGTTGACTAACATTTCACGTTTAGCACTAGAGTAGTTGAATAGGAGTTATTGGAGATCTTTTGGAGGTGCAACTGGAGTTTATTTATTTTGATGCTTTGCAGTTTAGATTTTTGTTTTCGTCGCATTTTATTATGAGACTCTACTTATGGATTTGGTGGGCCGCTCAATTCCACAGTTTTTTATTTTTTATTCAGATATTGATATTTGGATCTTTTATTCAGATTTATGTTATTGGAGATTGAGTTTATTTATTGGAGATTATCATGGTGATGGATTTTATTTTTGCATGAATAATTATTCATATTTGGATTTATTTAATTATTATATTGTGGAATGAATTGTATATGTATCATATCTGTCACATGCTAAGAATGATTACTTATTTAGTGATGCCCAGCGTAATTTAGCGACGGAGGCGGCTGGCCATCTCGCTTGTCCAATTGCGCAAGGTGTTACATCTTCCACTCAGACAATGGCACCCTATTTATGAACAATGAAGTGAGCCTACATACGGAGAAATACTCCATCATTCATTATCAGTCTACTATGGCATATCCAAAGTGCAACAGGAAGGAGAAAGGTTCCAAGAAGACTCTGGTAAAGATTTTCGGGGACTTGGAAGGACAAAATGCCGGAGGTTCTGTGGACTTAGAGAACAAAAAAAGAGTAACCTATAGGATACACTCCTTTTTCCTTAGTATTTGGAGTTTAAGAGATCCTTCCAATTGAGTTAAAATGACCTTATGCCCAATATAATTTACGTAGTGTAATGCTCTCCCATAACAAACGTGTGCAACTCAAAGAACTAGATAAGTATAGAGACAATGCAAAAAGTAACTTTAAGATGTATAAAAAATAGTTGTCCAGGTCCTATGACCAAATGGCGTGACCAAGAAAGTTCAAGGAAGGGGATCTAGTTTTGAAGTCTTGTGAAAGACATATAAGAGGTCTCTCACTACCCAAGTTTGAAGTAAATTGGGAAGGCCCATACATTGTGCGAACAACGCACGACTTAGGCTATTATGAAATCTCAAACATTGAAGATAAAGTGACACTCAAGCTCAACAATAAGTGGCCAAAAATATATCATGTCCCAAAAAAATTTCCATGCATTCTTAGATTTTCTTTCCTTGGTAATCTTTTGTTCGAGTTCACAGTTACCACAATTGGTTGAGAGGTTCTTTTCACCACTTAGTAGAATGCAAAAGTTTTTGTAATATAAAGATGATCGCATGTTGAATCAACCAAGCATAAATTTGTAAAAAAAAGGAACAAATGAAATACACATTCAAGAAAAATGTTGGTCAAACACTTCCATTCATACCATTAAAAAATTCAAAATACAAAGTAGGTGGAGATACTGCCTCAAATCATAAAAGATAAGAAAGAGCATATACAATGAAAGAAAAGCCTAATAATCACTAGGAACATCTATGATAAACCATAAGTTGGTTTAATTGACCAAACCGTGGTGATGATATGACAAAATGGACTTAAGAACAGTCTACTCGTTGGCCATGTCAGCTATATCCTTCTCATGACGATCCATTTATTATTGAAGTTATTCCAACTATGCCTTAGCATTAGCCAAATATTCTCGAACGATCATCACTCATGCTCCTGCCTTGATATGTTTTGGGCTCCGACTTTCCATTTCCTCAACAATGGAAGTTTGGGAGAGATTAGTATATTGAGGTTTAGTGTAGAAGGTAGGAAGCTTATCTTTCTTGAATGCTTTAAGAAGGTTAGTTAGCCATATTAGCGAGAACGTATCATTGACAAGAACATTGATTTTACCCATTAACTCCTTGATTTTAGAGGGAACTAGTGATTGTAAGGGGGTGCTTAGGACCACGTTCAAGATGATGAAAAATCCCAGTAACCTACAGGACATCATCACATGAAAGAGTTGGATACAAAGGGAGTTAAAGGTTGAAGGACAGTGCTCCAATAGTTGTTCAAGTAGATCACTGTGGAGTGCTGTCAAAATATAGGGAAAATATCTAAGTGTTTATCTCATCAGTTTCGTAGGTGCAACCTCCGAAGGATGTACTCTAAAAGCATTATTGCTCACAGAGGGAAAAATAGTGTTTGAGGTCATGTCGCCTTCTTAAAATACGAGCGTGATAGTTTCACCAATTTACTCAATAATTGGGTTAACAAGGGGCATAACACTTTGATAAACAAAGTCCCCAATTGTTGCATCCCCCACAATAGCTTCCTTGGGAGCACCCTCTTGGGGAATATTTTTAATAATTGGCATAGGCTACTCCATAATAATAGTTTTCTCAACCTTAGACTGAAAGAATAAATTTAGTGAAGGGAATAAAATTGACCTGACAAATGTTCAAAAGTAACAAATTACATAAAGGACCTTTTATGATTGCTTGAATAAGAAAATTAGGCACGCTTCAAGTCCTAGTTTATTTAAAGGACCTTTATGGTTACTCAAATAAGAAAAATGGGCATGGTTAAAGTCCCAATTTCCATAAAGGACCTTTTATGGTTGTTCGAATAAGTAAATTGGGCATGCTTAAAGTCCTAGTTTACTTAAAGAACCTTTATGATTGCTCGAATAAGTAAATTGGGCATGCTTATAGTCCTATTTTGCTTAAAGGACCTTTATGGTTGCTCGACTAAGCAAAGTGGGCATGCTTACAATACTCGTTTTCTTAAAGGACCTTTATGGTTTCTAGAATAGGTAAATTGGACATGCTTAAAGTCCTTGTTTACTTAAATGACCTTTATGATTATTCGACTAAGCAAAGTGGGAACATTTAAAGTCCCAATTTTCTTAAAGGATCTTCATAGTTGCTCAACTAACTAAATTGGGCACACTTAAAGTCCCAACTTACTTAGAGGACCTTTATGGTTGCTCAACTAACTAAAGTGGGCACATTTAAGTAGGATTGATGTTGATTTAGAAAACCAAGTGTGACATTAACACTTAGATAAAAACTAAGGGATGAAAGAAAATAAAAATATACCTCTTTAGGATATGAATCCAAAACAACTACGTCCTCAGCTAGCTTGGTTACCCCAACAGTCTTAGGCTCACCAACACTTGTTCATTAACTGTGGATTTAGTGGAAATAACCATATGGGCCCTATAAGTATTGACAAGAGTTACCTTAAAGGTATAGGGACAAAATTAAGCGGGGAATTAAAACATACAAGTCAAAAGTAAAAAGTGACAAATATCCCATTGATAAAAAATAACACTTACCGAAAACGTTGGCTCAGGAGGAGGTGTATAAGGACACAAATTTCCAATTGAGTCCTTTGTAGTTTTGGATCAATTCCGGACAAAAATGTTTGAGTTATAGGATAGAGTTATTGACCATCCTTCAAGCCTATGACATACAAAAGTTGAAGATGTAGCGGCCAAGTTTAAAGCTTCATCAAATGTCGTGTGTATTGTGCCTCATTTCTACGTCATCAACATGGTCCCATTTCTCCTAAGGTATGAATGCATTTTAATATATATATATGGTCCTAGTTTATTGGGTGTAATATATAATTTTTATAAATTAATTTTAACGACTTTGTTTTACTCAGAAAATATGTTTTAGAACTTTCATTAAAAGTTGTGGGCCTAAAACTTAATATTTCATTTTTCTGACACGCCGTTCGATGCACACTTGAATCTAGTTCAAATGAGATTGACAGGTTGTTCGAATGAACTGACATCTCGTTCGAACGAGATGTCAGGTCGTTCAAACGAGATTTTTGACGATATTCCTTTTTTCATTCTGGAACCTCGTTAGTAAATCCGTTCAAACGAAAAAGTCGTTCGAATGAGTTTTGGCAGGAAAGTTTTTTTTTGCTGTTTTTGACAGTATTCCCACTTTCCCCACTACTTTACCCCACTAACTTTTGCCTGATTTTATTAGTGCGGGAACCAACATTTTTGGTTTAACTTTTGCATACCATTCCAACTCCTAGAGAGAGTTTTGGGAGTTCAACTTTCTAAGAAAAAGTTCATTGTTTAGAGTGTTAATTTTTTATGAAAAAATTTAAAACACTTATATTTTACACCCATAGTTTGTTTATCCAAGTTCCTTTATATATATACATTGCTTGGAGTTCTGGCACCGGTTTACTCTACCTATTTAAGAGTTCGTTTGGGTTTTCTTCTAAATCCCTCAAAGAAGAAGAATTTTGTTTTGCTGCGGCATTCTCAAATGATGGTTAATGGTGTACCTATGTCTCATTGGTGAAGTACAAGGTTCCGATGGATCTCCAGGGTTGTCGACTAGGCGTAGGTGTTTACAAGAAGACGCGTTAAGGATTTAAAGGGGTCGAGTCGAGGAAGTAAGTCATCTATCTTGTAATTGTAAAACCATATTTAGTGGACTTAAGGCTAGGGTTGTTCGAATTTTTTTTCCCATTGTGGGTTTTTCCTCGTACATAGCGGTGTAGTGATTCATTGTTTATTTTATCTTTTGCAAAACTCACCTAGAACGAATGCTTAGGTAAAAAGATAAAATTTGATTTAAATCACTAATTGTTTAATTTGGTGCTAAATTAATTTGGGTAATGTTTATGTTAATTTAATTGAAGTCGTAACTTAATTTGATAAATTTGGTTTGGCCTAAAATTGCAAAAATGATTCATGACGATTGTTAGGAAAATTTCTAGGACCTGAATTGGGTTAAATTGGTTTAAGTGAAATTAACATAAGTGTGCGTTTAATCTAATTTCACTTGGTTTAATTTTAATTTGAAAAGAAATTAAAATTAGTCCATTTGTTTAATTGAACCATCATGGATTACGCATTTAAACGGAAATTACTTTTTATAGTAAAGACTTTTTAAAATTTGGGACCTAGCCTCGTGTTCCAACAAGTGGTATTAGAGAGGGATCGCTAAATTATTATGTTTAAGATCCTTTAAATGTTTTCGACAAAAATGAAATTTTCCCCTTTTTTAAAATTTCCTATTTTCGATGGTTCTAACTATGCGTATTGGAAAGCGCGAATGAAATCGGCACTAAAATCTATCGACAAGAGAGTTTGTTTATCCGTTGTTAATGGGTGGTCCCCACCTACACATTTAGTTGATAATGAGCGTGTTCCCAAACCCGCCGATAGATGGAGTGAGACTGAATTTAAACTCTCAAATTTTAATTCCCGTGGTTTAAATTCCTTGTTTAGCGCAGTCACACCGGATGAATTTCGTCTCATTATGACGTGTGAAATCGCTGAAGAAGCTTAAGATATTTTACAACTCACTCATGAAGGTAGTAGTGTCGTTAAATCCTCGAAACTCCAAAACCTCACCACTCAATTTGAAACCATCAAAATGAACGAAAAAGAAACTTTTGATGAATTTTATGCTAGACTTTTCGATATTATTAATTCATCGTTTAACTTGGGAGAGAAAATACCCGACAACCGAGTAGTAAAGAAAATTTTAAGGTTCCTACCCGATAGATTTATTCCAAAAGTGACCGTTTTAGATTCTTTACCAACTTTAGCCTCTACGAAATTAGAAGAGCTCGTAGGTGATTTACAAACCTATGAACTGGACATGTTTTCCTCTAAAACTGAAAAGAAAATAGAAAAGGGCGTTGCTTTAAAATTTCGAAAAGAGGAAAAATAATTAGTAGAGAGTGAAAGTGATAGTGACTCAGAAAATATGACTTTGTTTACTAGAAAGTTTCGAAAATTTCTTAAATTTAACAAAGATAAATTTAAAAATGATTTTATGAAATTTGAAAAATCTAGGCATGACAAAGCCGAGAAGATTCCTAAAACTTCTAATGAAAATGTAAATAGGGACGAGTCGAAAAAGTGTTTTGGTTGTGAAGGGTATGTCCATAGGGCTTTTGAGTGCCCCATTAAACTAAGGAGAGAGGGTAAGAAACCGATTTATTTTAATGCAACCCATAGTGATAGTGACAATGAAGAGGGACCCGATTCCCCCACTAAGCCCAACTTTGTGGCTTTTATGGCTAGTTATGTGAGCATCGATAATGAATCTTCTCATGAAGATATACAGACACATGGCACTTCCAAGTTTAAAGTTTATGATTCCCTTATTTTTTATGGTAGTAAGAGTGTAGAAGAGAGAGAGAATGAAAGTGATGAGGTTAATGTGAGTGAACTTCAAAATTCTTTTCAAGAACTTTATGAAGAATTCGTTAAATTAAAAAGAGAAAATTTGAAGTTAGAAGCTTGTTTAAGAGAGCGTGTCAAGGTCGTTGATGATAGTGCGTTAGTGGAAGACCTTAGGACACGAGAGAGAACTCTTCGAGAGAAGCTTGAATATGTACAAGGCGAGAGAGATAGCCTCAGAGGTTTAATGGAATCCTTGAAAAAGGAGCTTCTGGAGTTTGAAGAGAGAAATATTTTATTAGAGACTAATATTTTAGAATTAAAAAAGAAATTAAAAGACTCTACAAAAGTCAAATTTGATTTGGAGTGTAGGTCCAAAAAACTAGATAAAATCTTAGGAACGGTCCAAATAAAAAATCACACTAGTGGTTTAGGTGTCGATGCTCGTAATGAATCTACTCATCAAGTCAAAACCCATGTTTTAGGAGAATCACCTAGGAAAGCCTTTAGAGATCAATCCTTAGGTACCAATTTTTGACGTGTTTTTAATTGTACACATTGTGGTCGAAATGGTCATCTTAAGAAATTTTGTTTTGATCTTAAGCAAGGTCCTAGAAAATCTCAACATAAGGCAACCGAGGTAGATAAAATTCCTACACCTCGAGATAGTCATTCGTCATCAGTTTGGGTTAGGAGATCTGACTTGGTAGCTTTACAAGATAACGTTTTTTATTCTCATTTACTTTCACATGCTTCATCCCTTGCAAAATCTAAAGGTTGAATGTGTTTGTTTTATTTTCATACTTTAGCTTTTATACTACATGCTATATTCTCATGCTAATTGTATGCTTGTTTAGTCATTTTCTAGTCTATGCTTCATCCTTTATCCAAGGTTCTAAAAAATGTGGGGCGTTATTGAGGCATGGAGGCCAAGCCTTAAGCCTAGGCGGGCCTAGGCGTAAAAAGGCGTGAAAAGGGGTATAGGCCTTTTTAATATATTTTAATATTTTTTAACCATAACAAGGCTATTAAAATACAGAAATTGCACATATAATAAAAATATGTCTGAATATATGCAAATTAAAATACTATTTAATTATTTTGGATGAGATAATGGTCCGATTTGTAAAGAAATTATTTAAAAGGCGACATCATTTCACTAAAGCATTGTTTTTTTAGAAAAAAATGGCCTTAAGGGTTTTACCAAGAATAAGGCGTGAAAAGCGTAAGGCGAGGCGTTTCTCCCAAGCCTTAAGCCTAGGCGGGTTTTTTAGAATAGTGGCTTTATCACATGCTAGAATTATGATTTTTGTCTATCTTTTGTATTATATTTCTTTCATTTTAGTTTGCATTAAATGAAAAATACAAAAAGATTTTTTTTATCATTTGGGTTTTAATCTCTTGAAAATTTAATCTTGATGAAAAATAAAAATGATTTTCGTTTGTATTTTGAGTATATATTTTTATTTTTGGTTAAAAATTTCAAAAATTCATAAAGTTTTTTTTTGTGTGTGTATTTTAGTTTGACAAACTTTATGTGGCATACACTTGTGTTAGAATCCCATTTTTTCGCTCCCGTGTGGCTAGTAATTTTGGTTTAGATTGTCAATCCTTATTATGTTCTTTACCATGCTTATATGGAGTAGTTGGATTTTGTGTTGATTTAAATGGATTCTATTTTTATATGCCTCAAATGACACATGCATGAGCTCTTTTGAAATTTTAATCGTCACATGTTATATTTGAGCTTTGTGAGGTGTTCTCCTACCAATCTTGTCATCTACATACTTGTGACCTATGAGGACTAGTGCATGTCAAAATCCGTTGCACGTGAGATTTTTGAGAAATAAAAATATTATATATGAATGTGTACGGGGAAGGGCTCCGAAAGGATTTATTATCCTTTGCGAATAGTAAGCCACCGTTTGTTTGGACCTAAAAGAAGTACGTGGTCAAAAGGCCTAAAAATAGAATTATGGCATTAAAGAGAAAAATAATTTCCAAGGCCTATTTTTGTTTGATATATTCATTCAAATATATATGCTTATTGAGGGATATTGGATAGTATATCAACGGTTTGCACAATGTCCATTTATCCTAGTTGTACTTTCAATGTCATGACTCTATTGGTTTGTAGAATCATCAAAAGTCTAGGCTTTTATGCATTGTGTATGTTTGTTCATTGAGTTCAATTTGTATTGTCACATGAGGTTATATTCAAATGTGATGAAGTTTTCAATCAATTGAGAACTCCGTGAACATGTTTTAAGTGATTGGGTCTAAATTTAGTTATTTATACTTCATACCCCAACACTTCCATTTCCATATGACACATTTTTGCCATACGAGTGGGAAAAGCTTATCTTATTTTGTGTCATTTGTGTTTATATATATATATATATATATGATATTGTTTTTTGGTCTTTGCCTTGCTTTCTAGTCCATATATGCCTTTTAATTCATAATTGGTATCTAAGTTGTTTCATTCTTTGTTGATATCACATGCTTAATACTTTATGTATTATATTGGTATCATTTTCTTGGATCCTAGTTGGTATACGTTATTATTTGTTGGATTAGTTATTCTTTTGTTGCCCAAGTGCTTAAATGTTCTCATAACTTTATGCATATTTTCATGTTTTGCTTGTTATCCCATTCTATTTATCCCTTGTTTAGTTTAAGGGGTGTATATGCTTTTATTGGGGGAGATAAGTTATGTTTTGATTATTTAGCCTTTGTCAATTCCTCAACAAAAAGGGGCAAAATGATAGGGGGAGAAATGGTATCTAATCCTATTGTCATCGTATCTTAGTTTGGGAGATTTTACTTAGGGGGAGAGTGCTATCTTCTTAGGTTGATCATAGTTGATAAAGTAGAGAATTAATTAAAGGGGAGTCTTTATTTATATTGCATTTAATATTTTAATATTCCCTATGCATTTAATGTGTTTTCTTAAGTGCGCAGGAATTCTTCTATATATGGAAACTTTCATCTTTGCAAATATATTGATCCTTGGGTTGATTGATTCAAGCATTGTACTTTTTTGGGTGGGACATTTTTTCTATGTCTAATAGAGCTTAACGGACCTTTAGGAACTTTTTGTTGGTTTTTGTCCCGGAATAGCCAAAGGGGGAGATTTGTAAGGACAAAAATTTCCAATTGAGTCCTTTGTAGTTTTGGCTCAATTCCGGACAAAAACGTTTGAGTCATAGGATAGAGTTATTGACCATCCTTGAAGCCTATGACATACTAAAGTTGAAGACGTAGCGGCCAAGTTTAAAGCTTCATCAAATGCTGTGTGTATTGTGCCTCGTTCTTACGTCATCAACATGGTTCCATTACTCCTAAGGCATGAATGCATTTTAATATATATATATATATATATATATATATATATATATAGGAGCTTGGAACAATAGTTTATTGGGTGTAATTTATAATTTTTATAAATTAATTATAACGACTTTGTTTTACTCAGAAAATATGTTTTAGAACTTTTAATAAAAAGTTTTGGGCTTAAAACTTAATATTACATTTTTCGGATACATCGTTCGATGCACACTGGAATCTGGTTCGAACGAGAATGACAGGTCGTTCGAACAAACTGACATCTCATTTGAAAGAGATGTCAGGTCGTTCGAACGAGATTTCTGATGATTTTCCTTTTTTCATTCTGGAATTTCGTTAGTAAATCCGTTAGAACGAAAAAGTCATTCGAACGAGTTTTGGCGGGAAAGTTTTTTTGGGCAGTTTTTGACAGTTTCCCACTTTTTCCACTCATTACCCCACTAACTTTTGCCATATTTTATTAGTGAGGGAACCAACATTTTTGGTTTAACTTTTTCATACTATTCCAACTCCTAGTGAGAGTTTGAGAGTTCAAGTTTACAAGAAAAAGTTTATTGTTTAGAGTGTTAGTTTTTCAAGAAAAACATTAAAACATTTCTGTTTTACACCCATAGTTTGTTTATCCAAGTTCCTTTATATATATATATATATATATATATATATATATATATATATATATATATATATATATATATTTCTTGGAGTTTTGGCACCGGTTTACTCTACCTATTGAAGATTTTGTTTGGGTTTTCTTCTAAATCCCTCAAAGAAGAAGAAGTTTGTTTTGCTGCGACATTATCACATGGCGAAAGGAACCATGTGTGGTTGATGGTGTACCTATGTATAATTGGTGAAGTCCAAGGTTCCGATGGAGCTCCGGGGTTAACGACTAGGCGTAGGTGTTAACAGTAAGACGCATCAAGGCTTGAAAGGGGTCGAGTCGAGGAAGTAAGTCATCTGTCTTGTAATTGTAAAACCATACTTAGTGGACTTAAGCCTAGGGTCGTCCGAGGTTTTTTTTCCCGTTGTGGGTTTTTCCTTGTACATTGCGGCGTATTGATTCATTGTTTATATTATCTTTTGCAAAACTCACCTAGAACGCATGCTTAGGTAAAAAGATAAAATTTGGTTTAAATCATTACTTGTTTAATTTGGTGCTAAATTAATTTGGGTAATGTTTATGTTAGTTTAATTCAAATCGTCACTTAATTTGATAAACATGGTTTGGCCTAAAATTGTAAAAATGATTCATGACGATTTCTAGGCAAATTTCTAGGACCTGAATTGGGTTAAATTGGTTTAAGTGAAATTAACATAAGTGTGTGTTTAATCTAATTTCAATTGGTTTAATTTTAATTTGAAAAGAAATTAAAATTAGTCAACTTGTGTAATTGAACCATCATCGCTTTCGCATCTAAAAGGAAATTACTTTTTGTAGTAAAAACTTTTTAAAATTGGGAACTTAGCCTTGTGTTCCAACAAGGTGGCTAACTAATCTCCATTATAATACTTGCCTCTAGTTCCTCATGAAGTGCAACCTAGTTGCGTAAGAAAGAGGAGCAAGCGGTATAACCACTACTCATTAAATCACAAAAATAAAAATCAATAACTACACCAAAGGGGGAATACAAAGTTACCTCTAAAATGTTTACAAAAACTATTGATACCACGGGGATATCAAGAGATGGAGAAAGGGTTGAGTCCACTAATTGTTCCACAACTTGTTCCAGCATTGGTTTAGCCTCAGTAATAGGGGTGCCTTCTAGCATGACAAAGTATGCCTCAATATGCAACCAACAAATAAAAGTTAAGGAAATACTATAGATATAGATATAAAAAGAGTAAGTATATGAAGTACCTTCTCATTCGCAGCAATATCCCCCAATTTAGTATAGTCAGCAGAAGGAGAATTAGGCTTTTGTATGGAATACATTTTGCTCAACCTTCACATTCGATAATGTAAAGAAACTTCTTCAATGTCCTATTTATCCTCCTCATCCTCATCTTAACTTTCCTCATCATCCATTTCCTCCTCTGCTTCCTCAACCTCTTTAGTTTTGTCAATATAGGTTATGATAGGGCGAAAGAACTTCGAACTTGATCATGTTCTCTCTTGGATGCTAATGGTAGTAGGAGGAGTAAAGGAAAACTCCTTAGCAATGATTTGTTGTTGAATAATGGCTCTAGAGGCAGGTACATTGATCCCATTGCCTCATTAGATGATCAAACACATTAGAAACTTGATTCACCAACATAGGATCAACATTGGCCTCGGGAAGAAATGTCTAGGGGTACTTGAGGCAATAGTCTTGTTCTTTGTTTGGCATTTCCTCTTAACCTATGAAACTACCTCACTTTAAACACCAATAGGTGTCCTCTCCTCAGTGATAGACTGCTCACGAGCATGCGTATCCCCAACCTCCTCGACAAACGGTAAAGCAAAGGCTCATTTTTTCTTCTTTTGAATAGCTTAATCCACAGGATCCAAAAGAGGAAGTTGAGGAGGCATTGTATAATTTGCCATTCTTAGAGGGAATTGATATTGGTGGATGGATAAGATCCTTATTCCCAACTCCGTTAAAGGAATTCTTTCAATGGAGGGGTAAAATAGCGGGCAATTACTAATTTTTCAAACTTACCCAAATAATTGGGCCAAAAAGCATTAAGATAAGTGGGGGATCAACTTCTTTGAATGCCCTTGGTAGTAGTCATAGTTGGCCTTGGACTTCAAAGGACAATTTTTCCACGGTCTTAGTGAGGAAATTCCCATAGTCCAAGGAAAATTTGATAGGTTTCTTGGTGGTTTTGTGGTTTAAAAAGGGTACTTTCTTGATTGTAGCTAAATTGGTTGGCCACTCGATGGGGTGAATATGCCGAGCAGTGGTTAGAACACTTAGTATAAGAAGGAATTTAAGAAGGGATAAGAACTAGGAGAACATTCAAAGAGGGGAAATTGAGGGCATAAGACTCCTCAATCGCTGCAACTCGTCGAGAACTCTTCTCAAAGAAAGTATTTTTAAAAAATTGGTCAACAACGAAATAAGGCCAAAATTTGAACTACTTGAAGTTATCTATTAGAGATATAAAGAGTTGCTTTGATTTCTTTTAGTTCCAAGAAAGAATTGATTAACCTTGATTTCATGAGATGGCGGGAGAAAGGAGCTAGGGGCATAATCTAGTAACCCAACATATATAAACGCTATGAGTAGGACATGGTTCGTGTAATTAGAAACGTCAAACGTACTAACTGACCTAGCAGAGTCAAGTTATGCTTGGTTGATATAGATGTAAATTAACCAAGGGTTATATTAAACGGAGGAACTTTCAACCCAAAGGACATGCGAACTGTAAGGTTTCCAAGATCAATTCTTAGGCAGTCATGAGGTTTACTAGGAAGGAAGATTCTCGATAAAATGATTCATATATAACTAGACTGTTGAAGGTTGCTCTTATATCCATTGCCAGTAGGAGGAATCGCAAACATTTTTTTTCCCTTAAGATGAATTTTAATGCCTATTTAGCTTTAGCACTGGCTATATTTTCTATAAAATAGAAGTACCTAATGATCTTTAAAAAAGTGAACTTGTTTTAATTATTCAAACACTTTTTACTACCCCATCTATATCCTTGTGAGCATTTTCCTCTTTAACAGAAATAGACTCTTTAAAGAAGGTCTTTGTACCTGCTACCTCAATGCCCAATATCTCACATACGTCCTTCGATGTGATGGAAACAAGTTAATCAACATCCCCAACTAATCAACATCACATACGTCAACCGTCCAGAACTAATCAACTTCCCCAAAATAGATAGCATGGTGGTGTTTTTTTTTTTTTTTTTTTTAAATTTATAAGATTTATTTTCAATATTTAGAAGACCTTGCCTCTTCTAAATGGCTTACATCCGATGATAAAACAAAATTTGATAAGAGAAGAAAACATAAATGAGGATCTTTATAGAATAGATCCCTTACATAACCATAATATAGGGAGCAAATTAAGAAGAGACTTAGACCCCCTAATGATAAAATAGAACACCAATGCCCGCTAGACATGTCTGATAGATGGGAGACTCCATTTATCCACTAATAGTAGACCTTTGAGATTCTTTGGGAAGTCATTTAAGGCAAAAGAAAAACAGTCCTTCTTCTCAGATGCTCCTAGCTTGGTAAGAAAATCATCCACTTGATTTGCCTCTCTATAAACATGAACAATTTTTATCTTCATCAATTTCATTAGGCTCCTGATTTTATAAATAGCCCAACTTATTTTCCATGGAGACTTTCTATGAAAATTGATGATGTCCACTAGGGCCTCTGAATCACTTTCTATTAACAGATCATATCCAATTAAGTCTAAGAGTAGTTCAAGACCTTTTAGTAAGGCTAATGCTTCAGATTCCATATTAGACACCACTCCAAAATGAGCATGAAAGGCCCATACCATATCTCCTGATTGATTCCTAAGCACGCCACCTCCACCTCCCTGTCCAGGATTCCCTATAGCACTCCCATCAACATTTAGCTTTAAAGAGCCATTTATAGGAGGATTCCACTTTATAAACATTATATCTTTTGTCCCATGAGCTATGCAAGGAACTATATTTACGGAAATTTCATGTTTAGTGAGGATCAAAATTGAAGCCACACTAGGAGAGCAATCATCATATCGACATTTATTTCTATAGCACCATAAATACCAACATACAATTGATGGCACAAATCTGCTAGCAAAATTATCTATCTTAACCCCATGAATCCACCATTGAAAAAGCTGGTTTCGCACACCTCCACCTTTTGTTCTTTTAATCC
The DNA here is from genome assembly GCA_949130495.1 of Sambucus nigra. NCBI lineage: Eukaryota > Viridiplantae > Streptophyta > Magnoliopsida > Dipsacales > Adoxaceae > Sambucus > Sambucus nigra. The sequence goes on from OX422212.1 coordinate 540,757,381, forward strand.
CATATTCTCTAGTTACTTGATCCCAAATTGCAGAAGGAACTTCTCCAGCCTCAAAAATATGATCAACATCTTCTTCTTTAGGCTTTTGACAACAACAACATCTTGAAGGCCCTCTAAATCCAATAGCTTTTATCTTGTCATCGGTAGAAAGAAGATTATTCAACATCTTCCACATAAAGACAGACATCTTTATGGGAAGATGTTTATGCCAGATAAATTTCGAGCTCAAACTAGATGGACTTGACTGTCTGCAAATGTTCCAAGCAGAGGTTATAGAGAAGGATCCTGTACTTGAAATTTTCCAAATCAAAGTATCAGTGGAATTTGGCATAATTTCTTTGAATTTCAACACTTTATAAGTGATAGAAGCGTTGAAGACCTGCTCTAACTTCTCTTTTTCCCATTTTTGGCCTTGGTTCCAGAATTCTTTAACCTGACCATCTTCTGCCTCATTTGATAGCTTACATTCAAGAACACCCTAGTTATCCTTGGATATATTGATATTTCCCTCTCCAATAGCCCAAATCATGTGATATTCAGCTTTGTCCCTCACATAACACATACGATTCCAAGTCTGAGCTGATCCTCTCATAGGAGCTGAACAAGGATGCTGATTCGTACAATAAGCTGCCATCATGAATTTTACCCAAATAGATATTTGCTGTCTAAAATTCAACCATAACTTCATATTAAGGGCAGAATGTACATCATATATTTTTCCCACTGAGTTTGATGAGAAGAAACGCTCCTAGAATAAGTGGTTTTCTTCACAATAGGTTCCATGGGTAAGTGGTGGGAGGAAAGGACTAAAAGAAAATGAAGTTTGGGATGAATGGGTGAAGAAATAGTGCTCTCTCTCTCTCTCTCTCTCTCTCTCTCTCTCTCTTCGAGAAGAAAACATTTCTCAGAACCACAAGGGCAAGGTTCTTTTGAGTTGGGGGAAATGGCGTTCTAGAATTCACACGCGCACATGTGGGAAGTATAATGATTACAGCTGCAGTGATGATGCATGGGGTTCCTCGCGTGGAACACACACAGACCCTATATTTCCAGGTGTAAAGATGGGGGGATATACGTCAGTGGAAGTTAATATGAAGCGATGTCACAATGATGATGATATTGGGGGAATTCAAAAGACAATGATGATGTTGGTAAAATAAATTGTTTTGGGTGGAATTTTGAAAATAATTATTTTTTCCCAAGTAAATCAATCATTTTCTTTGTACACAAGGATAATATTTTAAGTATGGGATAAAACCAGCCATTTCAATTATGAGTAAGGTTGCAAGTCACTCAAGAATTAGATCATTAGAGTGGAAAATGTCGTATGGTCCCTTGCAAACATCTTTACACAAATAATTATTATTTCCATAATTATTCATTATCTGTTTAAAATAATCCTTGACTATAGGTTGGTTAAAGAAATATGGTGGTATTTCGTATAGACATTTCTTCAAAGGTCAACAAATATCTCTATGAAGGGGAGATTGTAAGGCGAGGTCCAAGATCATGGTTGATTAACAATCTAACCTTACACATGTGGAGGATCAAGTAAAGAGTGAGATCTCTCGATGGGACCTCCCATAAAGAATATTGTTCGAAAGGAGGTCATTTGCAAAGATCAAATTCGCTTGAAAGACCTCCTACAAAGATCAAGATCAATCAAAGAACAAATATAGCTCATTTGTAATAAATATTAAGGTGTATTTGTACTCATTTCCCTTGGTGCAATATTTAAGTCTGTTTTGTAATATTTGTGAGGTTGATAGATACTTTTGAAGCACTACCTTTGGTAGGGCATGTGATAGATGACATGATCTTTACAACAACCTAATTTTCGAAACCTTGAAGGGATTTGGTTTGGAGGATTGTGAGTAAGAAAATGTTGGAAAAGTAATACCAACCCCTTTAGCACACTTGGGCAAAACCTTTGCTCAAACAATCATAGTTAAGTAAATGCTCGAGACACTATCCCTCGATGGAACTCAACACAAATAGTTGTCCAAAGATTATCTTCAGTTCCTCACAAATAGTTTTGGGTTGCTCGAGCAACCGTCATCCGAACAACTATCATCCCAAAAACCATATTTGGTTTATCGAACAGCTCAACCATATATGTCACTGTTCACTAGCTATCATGACATCACAATCTCAAACATTTTACGAACTCAAGAAAAGTTAGAAATCAAGTGGTGTTATTCCTAGGGAATCCAAGTTATTTAAGGTGATTATCCTTTTAGCCGTCATATGATAAACCTTTGGGATGCCATGTCACATCCTACTGAATTCCAAATGACTCTTGATAGTCCAAACCATTTTCCCACAAAAATATCACATCTTATGAATTTAATGCACTATCTTTTGCATTTATTGCATGGTACCGTTAGCATTGAATATAATAATTTGCATATAATGTGAGCCAGGTCACTCGAGTGACCTTGTCCTGATATAAATACTTTTAGTGGTATATTTCCAAAGGGTCACAATTTTGATATTCAAAATTGATTATGAGTTTTCTCTTGAAAAGGGAGTTTTTTGTGGGTCCATTATTGACTGATTATTCCTTTTGACTCCACCAATTCATCTACCTTAGCATTTATTTTTATTTCTGGGCTACGACTTTACATTTATTGTGCTAGGGTTCTTGTTCTCTCTCCCTACAACCATGTTGATTGTGGGTTCCCTTTTATTTAATATATTGCAAGAGTATTTATGTTTTAAGAGTCTCATTTAATATAGCTTTTTATAAGGAAGCCTATTTATTGAGGCTTGTATTTATTGTTGGTTATAATCATTCTATCCACACTAATCATCATCTTGATAAGGGGTTATGCCTCGTCCGATAGTAATTGTATTTCAAGAAATCACATCTTATAACACCATAAAAATTTAAAGTAGATGTGTGTATGTTTGAGAGAGACTCAAACTTGAACCAAATAACAGCCCCATTATCTTTGTGTCGGAGGTTAAGAGATCCAACAAGATATTTGACAAAGAGAGGAACTAAGAGGGATACAAATAGTTGTTCATGATAGACACCGGAATAATCGACGGAGGGCATAGCCCTGCCTTTTTTATTTAATGTATCGAAAAGAGAGAGAAAAAAACACAACTGGTGGGTTTTAGGGGATAAATCTTGGTGTGATTTTTTTTTTCTTTTTTCTGTTTTAATATAAATGTATGTATGTAAATAAAATTACCTCTATGTCCCTAGGATAGTCATGTGCCAAGAACATGATTTAAGTATGTCAGTCTTAACATTTCAAAAGGGCCACTTTAAATTTATTTTCATAGTTTGGTGGGTAAATTAACACTTTTGATAGTCAGGGGGTCATTTTGAAATAATGATGATTGTTTAGGGACAAATTGGGTAATTTAATAATAAACATATTCTTATGTAAAGGTCCATGCAATAAAATAGGAAAATAATATGCTAGTCCATAAGTATTTACCTAATGGTACAATATATCTTTATATTTTGGAGTAAGGGAAGAGGTGGAGCATTGGAAAAGAAAAGGATTCTCCTACTAGAGGCCCAATAATTTATTATAATTTAAATATTCTCCCATTACATCCCCCCACCCCAACCCCCAAAGTGGGGTCTTATAATATGACCTCCATATTCATCCAACATGGGTAGAAATGTTTTTTGGTGAATCATAAAGAAATTAAAGAATTCTATAATGGGTTAAACGACTACAAGTTTAGAGTCTCTATTTTCCACGAACCTCACTCATATAAATAATTGGGATATCTACACTGAGCTAGATGGTATTTTAGCAAAGTGTTAGGGTTTTATTCTTAAAACCATATTTAATGACATTTATTATTTATTAATTAAAGATTTTCTTATCTCTTTTGTGGTACGAATCATGTTTGTTAGAATGCATTATATTTTTACAAATATATTGTATATTTTGGTCAATTGTACTTAATAGGAATTTCGTTGATTTGGGTTTGGCCTAATCATGAAAGATGAAAATTTTAGTTATACTACAATTAAATCGTTCACAGTCTAGATAGGGGTTGATGTCATATCGATAAAATGTTCGTCTAGAATCTTAGTAGTTTATCTTGATTACGGGAACATATCTAGTGGTTTGAGAACATTTGTGATAGTTCAAAAGAGATCGCACTAGTACATTAGAAATTTTTTAAATAGTATTAATGGTGACATTTGATTTGAGGCGGTGACTAGATTAGAATTGTACGATCTTATAATTATCTGAGGTCATATAGATTAGGAAGGATACTCAATTCATCCAAAAGATTAAAGACATAATGGGGTATAGATTTATGAGCAATGATAGATAAAAGATGAGGTAGTTATCTTCATTATGAATCACTTTTCAAGGTATGTAACAGGCATTCACGAGGACTGATAAATAAGGATAAAAATTCAATCCTAACTTCTACCCTATATTTATAGGTAGTGAAATTAGAAATGGATGGTACCAATAAGGATAATGCCTAAGTGTGGATGTTTTTTCAAGAACAAATTCCATTGAAGATAGAGATATCATTACATTTGATGTTCGTAAGGTTGTGGGGGATTTCTTTGTAGTATTTGATCTCCCGATAAGTATATCCTCGACTCTTATTTCTCTAATTTTCTGGAAAAATATGATTTTACTTCTTTCTCAATCCTAAGACTTATAATACTTTTAAATTTATCTAAGAAAATCATTTGAAAAGTCATATCCAATAGATTGGGATTAATCCTTCCAAAGTTTAGTCCCATAATCAAACTGGGTTTGTGAACGGTAGATGTATCACAAACAATATCCTTATGGAACAAGAGATGCTTGAGATGACCAATGACAAAAACATTTGTGGCAACGTGGCTCTCAAGTTGGACATGATCAAGTCTATGATATGATTTCTTACGTCCTATTTATTATGTTAATAAGGAAGTTGGTATTTAATGAGACCTAGATTGACATGGTCTAGAGGAACATTTCTAATTGCTAATTTAATCTTATGATTAATGGAGATTCAATGGGTTTCTTCAAATCTCATAGAGGCATTCGGTAGGGTCATCCCCTATCTCCATATCTTTTTGTGTTAGCTAAGGAATATTTAAGAAAATGGATTAATCAACTCCAGTAAGAGTAAAATTATTTTAGTTTTAAAGTCCCCGTTAGCATCCCCTACATAACTCACTTGGCATTTGTTGACGATGTGTTTATTTTTGCTTTAGGTGGGAATAAAACTACTAAAAAAGTGATGAAAATTCTTACGGATTTTGAATGTCAATCTGGTCAGGAAGTCAGTAGAGAGAAAAGCTCGAAGTTGTTCTCCAACAAAATGTTCGCAATGAGAAAAGCATACAGATTACTGACTTTACTCAAATTCCAATAAATCATTCCCATATGAAATACTTACCTACCCAATTTTCTCTATAATGAAAAAATGATGTTACTTTAAGGATATGGTCAATAGCATTAGAAAGAAATTGAAAGGGTGGTCAAACAAAATGTGGTTTAGTGGAATTATACTAATTGTCTTTAAAATATTTATATTCCCTTACATACTCTTACGGCTATCAAGACCCCAAATATGTTTCTCCAAACCAATGAAATCTCTGCTGAATTTTCTTGGTTATCTATTGCTAGGGTACAAAATTAGATTTAACAAAGTAGTATGGTCTCTACAAGCCTATTAAGGAATTGTATTTTGGTTTGAGGTCAATGATTGATTTGGCGAATTTCCTTAGTATAAAATTATGATGGAAATTTATAATTTAAGAGTCCATGTGGTCAATCTTTATGAGATCTAAGTATTGAAAAAATTCCCATCCTTGCAATATTAACTCTGTTAGAGGCTCAAAGTCATGGAGGAGAATGTTGGAGGTCAAAGATAAAGATGAGAAACACATCCATTGGATCTCGGGTAAAGAGGATATTAATTTTGTTTAGGATAACTAGTTTGGAAAAAAATTATTGGGACTAACAACGTTGCACAATATGAAGTCTGCATTCTGAGGTTACATGTCACATTAAATCGTGGAATAAGAGATATGGATGTTTATGGAAATTCCACTATCATTGTCTGTTGTGGGAGAATTGAAAACAAATGAGCTAAAACTATTCCTCTATCAGCAGTATTTGCAAGAATTGATAGCTCGCTTTAGGAAAATCACCTTCAGTTATATACCCAAATCAAAAAATCAGTTTGGTGATGCCCTAGGGACCATGGATTTAGTGGTAAAGGTTCTTGAAGGAAGGATTATTAAAATAAGATAGAGGTAGAAATGAGAGATAGACTAGCCTATTTTTTGTGGTTGGAGTTAAATCCCTATCTGATGGTAGAGTTGAGTCTTACTAATCATAGATGATTTCTTAAATGTTTTATTACCAATGTTGGGAAGTGGAAATAGAGCTTAATCAATCACCATTGTAATACCCCATATTTTTATGGATTTTAAATTGGGGATTTATTAAATTTAATTGAGATAAATTAATTTAATATTAATCCGAAAATTATTTTAAATATTTACTAGCATGAAGAGAGTTAGTAATTATTAGAAATTTGGTGAATATTACTTAACGAATAAAGTAATATACAGAATTGAATTTATTAAAATTGTCACGAGTGAATAATATGACAATTATGAAAATTAAGTCGGGACGCGCATGTGTCGTGTAGGGACTAAAGTGTTATAATAAAAAGTGAATAAATTATAAGTTGCCCATATGGTCATTTTGAGTGCATCAACGTGTTCAGAAGGGTCGAGATTGTTAGAAAAGTATACCCGGGGGTTTAGTTTGGGTCCTGGGGCGATTTTAGACATAACCGATATCCTGGGAGGGCAATTTAGTCATTCTCCATTTTAGGCCTTAGTTAATGACGGAAATTGGGAATTAATATCAGATGCTAGGAGAGTCTTCTAAGGTTAACATTCTCAAAAGTTTAGAACGGCAGTGAGAGGAAGAAAGGAAAAAGCTTTCCAAGAATTCAAGACAAAGAACTAACCAATTTACACCTCCACCACCACCAAAGTGTAGATCGGAGCATGGGGATGAAGCCTATACTAGTCTATTTCATGGAATCAGACCTATAATATTAAGGCAAGTATCTATCTTGCTAATTCCTAGTTAATATTTCACCCATGTTAGATTAGGGTTGGCAAATACATGTTTTATTGAAGAATTATATGAACTGGGAGATTTTAATCGCACGTTTTAGGAGAAATACATGTAGTCTAGAGCCTTTGAAATATGTAGAGGATCAACCATGAATTTGTGATGATTTGATAGAAAGAAATATGGAAAATGATTGAGAATATTGAAATTTATGATAAAATTAGGGTTCTTGATAATTCTACTGAATTTTTCCTTTTAAATCCATGCCTTTGATGAATCCGCACATGTTTTATATAAAAAATCATGTAGATAAGTTTACATAACAATTGGTTTAATTGTTTTGGAGTTTGGTATGAATTAAGCATGATTTAGAGGTTAAAAGGTGTTGAAACCCGTAGGCCAGAATATCAGAATCTTGGCAAGAACTGCTTGATCGATCGATCGACTCAATAAAAAGTCGATCGATCGACCCCTTTTCATCGATCGATCGACCCCTCCTGGAAATTGAATATTTTTCCCCTTTTTAATTAATTTGGTTAAAATATGTAGGATCTCTTTGTATATCATTCAAACATCATAATGGGTCATGAAGAGGACTAGTTGGGTCTAACTAGGTTCCGGTGAATGTAATTTGATACGAGATGAGATCGCGGGGTAACGAGGGTATGACATTTATTAGAAATTGTGCATATGTTAAGTAAGGTATTGAGGGATTCAAGAAAGACTTAGACCATCATGGGAGTAAGGGTATACCTACTGAATTTACCTTTAGGAAGAGAAAACACTTCTAGGGACTGGAAGTAATTATAAAATGGCCATAATTGAGAATGTAAAGACATGAGTTCATTATGCGTAAGAATTGGGTAATTTGTACTATGTACAGTTAAACAATTGTTATCGGTCACGAGCGAACCTAATTGAAAGATGTGAAAATTTATATATATATATAAGCGAGTGATTTTGTATATCTCTCTCTCTCTATATATATATACACAACAACTATCCTGAAACATAAAATCCAAATGATCAAACATTTAACTAATTGAACCCAATATTTAATACTCAAAGGAAGACATCCTGACAATAATAAATCCCAAAGTGCAAATACTGGAAATAAATGAATTACAATATCCAATAAAATAACTGAATAATGGAAAAGGGAGACACATGCCCAATTGATAAAATAAATGCTAGAAGTGGAATCAAGAAATGAGGTCGTCTAAGCAAGAGGCCTGCAACTCCTACCTAAGTTGCAGCGCGTTCCTTCCTAAGGATCCTGTGCAAGATGCCCCTGTGGCTGGGCACCTGTAATACATATATATATATACAAGAGAGAAAAGAAAATGGAAACGGGTTAGAGGCCGATTGTAAAAACGATTTAAAATTTGTTTTGTAAGTACTTAAAATGTTTACTGGCCAATGAAACAACATATTAGTGCGACACTCCCTTGAGAAGTTCCCACCTCTCTTCTAATGTGCACGCCTATCGTACTAACCTTACCAACGGTTTAACTTCACTTATCTTTTGTCGCTTGTAAGATTTAAACGGACAAATTCAGCTATTTAAGAGGTTCTTTTCATTCAACAACGTAGTTCTCATTTAACCTTATTTACTAATAAAGTCTCTCCGCAATATATTATACTTTTCAAACACTTATTCCCAAATTGAAATAATTATTCATATCTTACTTACCATAAACACAGTAGGTAGTCCCCAAATTCCAGAATTTAAAATATATATTAAATACTCCGATAATATATATATTCTGATGGCACCCCACATAATAATTATGGTGCGGGCATACTATGCTATCCAATCCCCATATCACTCGTACTAAGGGAAATACAAGTTCGGAATCACTCTCGAACTGTACTAACACAAACACAAACAATGTTGAGGTGAAGCATAGATTCCAGGTCTCTAAGAGGTCAGCACATGCCCTCACGTCTCTTAGGACCGTCTGAACTATCGATTCGATAGCCTGTACCGAAGGATTTCTATCTTCTAGGGTACGAGTCAATAACTCCCATAAAGGTCCCATCGAGATAAGACTGTCCCAGCGCGGTAACCTCAGGGATAGCAAGTAGCGCGGTCACGATTTTCACACGTATATAGTATATGCATAAACACAGTCATATAAATATACTAATATTACCATATCAAATTTAGGTACATCTCATAACCCATAATTATGGCATTTGTCCTTCTTACTCGTTATTTAGTTATCACGTAACACGTTTGCCTCTTACCTTAATTTGTGGGATTATTCCAACTTATCAAGTGGCACTCGTGAATTTCTATACTCCCAAGTTTAATTTTAGTAGACACTCATTTATTTTCCAACGTAAATATCTTACACGTCTCCTTATTTAATACATAGTTCCATCATCCCTTATATGCAAACGTCCCCAAAAATGTGAATCTCGTCTTACCTTAAAGGTTTCATATTTTTAATAAGTCCTACTGGTCTTCTTTACCTCCCAAAATATTTTAATAAGGATGTCCAAAGATTATTACACATTTAAATTGAATTCAACTATTTAGAAGGGAAAATATGAGTCTGCCAGGTGGGGTCGATCGATCGATGGCAGGAACTCGATCGATCGATGCGTCGATCGATCGATACTTCTGGTTCGATCGATCGATCAAACAGGTATGACGAATTTTGCAGAAAACCAGTTACGGGTTCTATCATCCAACATCATTCAAATCCAAAGTTTTAACTCCCAAACTCCCAGAAATTTATACCACAAACGTCCTAAACCTAAATGGACAATATTTAAAGTAAAGCATGCGAGTTTTCATCAAGATTCATGGATCAAAAGTGCCCAAATTTATACAATTCTCATGAACCCTAAAAATTTCTTTAACTTAATTCAAATCATTCTTTCTAGAGAAATTATACTTCTAATTCGTCATTTTTTTTTTTTTTTTTAAACCTCTACATAAGAAGGGGATTTCCAGATTATCATTTATATCACTAAAACATGAAATTTTCTAATCTCCAACATGGGTTTTCTTTCATAGAACTCATCTTAATCAACCCTAAACTCACATGAATGAAGCATTAACGAAATTAAGCAAGATAAATACTTGCCTGGTGTTTTTTTGTCTCTGATTTGTGCTGAAATCAGTGTGGTTATGATCCTTGCGACGTGATCTATGGTTTGGCAGCGACGGCGGCGCAAACGGAGGAGTTTTCGGCCTAGAACTCCTTGGCAAGCTCTCTTTTTCCCTCTCCTATGGTCGTCACATGTCTTTGGTTGTGTTAACCCTAGAAGACAACCCTAGGCATCTGATATAACCCTTGCAAATTCGTGGTTTAATTACCCAAAATTACAAAATGTCTAAAATGCCCTTCTGGGGTACTAATTAAGCCTAAAAACCTCTCGAGACCCAAACTAAACCCCCGGGTACACTTATCTAACTATCTCGACCCTTCCGGACACTTTGACACACTCAAAACGACCATACGAGCAACTTATAATTTATTCACTTTTATTAATCGATATTTAGTCCCGACACGACACAGGCGCGTCCCGACTTAAATTTCCAAAATTGTCATTTTATTCACTCGTGACATTTAATAGAACCAATATCATATATTACTTTGCTCATTAGTAATATTCAACAAGTTTTCCGTACTTACTAACTCACATCACGTTAGTAATTATGAAAATATAATTAATTTTCGGATTTATATTAAATTAATAAATCACATTAAATTTAATAAATCCCCAATTTAGAAAGCATAAAAATACGGGGTATTACATACTTCCCCCCCTAATAACGGAATTTCATCCCGAAATTCGGAAAATAAGGCATACCTGGTAAGAATAAATCTGGGTATTTCTCGCGCATATCTGCCTCGCGCTCCCATGTGGATTCCTCCACATTATGATGCTCCCACTGGACCCGTATAAGCGAAACTACCTTCGACCTCAATCTCCTCTCGCTATGGTCTAGAATAGCCACTGGTCTCTCCTCGTAAGATATGTCAGGCTGTAAGTCTATCTCTTCTATCGCGATGTGGGTGTGGTCCATATCATCCCGAAGGTATCGTCTCAACGACAAGATGTGGAATAGATGCTCTGGCAGTCCCAATCTATATGCTATCGGCCCAACCCTCTCGATAATGGGAAATTGTCCCACGTACCTTGGGTCCAATTTCCCTTTCTTCCCGAACCTCATCACTCCTTTCATAGGAGATACACGTAGTAATACTTGGTCCCCCACATTAAACTCTCGAAAGAACCGTTTCGCATCGGCGTAGCTTTTCTGCCTGTCCTGGGCTACTCGAATGCGACTCCTGATAATCTCAATCCTCGCGGAGGTTTCCTGAATCACCTCTTGTCCAAGCAACTTGTTATCCCCCACCTCTAGCCAACACGTTGGGGAATGACAAGGCATGCCATATAAAGCCTCGAATGGAGCCATGCCAATCGTGAACTGATAAGAGTTATTATAAGCGAACTCTACCAGTGGAAGATGTGGATCCCAACCTCCTCCAAAGTCAAGGATACACATGCGTAGCATATCCTCTAACATCTGATTAGTACGCTCTGTTTGTCCATCTGTCTGTGGGTGATAAGATGAACTCAACCTCAACTCTGTACCCATAGCCTCCTGAAAGCTCTCCCAGAAGCGCGACACAAAAATCTTATCCCTATCTGACACAATATTCAAGGCCATCTCATGTAATATGAAAATCTCAGCAATGAACAACTGAGCATACTGACCCATGGTATAGTCCATCCGCACCGGCAGAAAATGAGCCACCTTGGTCAAACGGTCCACAATCACCCAGATGGAATCATGGCTCCGCTGTGATGTAGGCAACCCTTTGATAAAATCCATGGAAATACTCTCCCACTTCCACGCGGGTATTTCCAATGGCTGAAGCAACCCTGACGGTTTCTGATGGTCCACCTTTACCAGCTGGCAGGTAGAACATTTGGACACGAACTCCGCAATGTCCTTTTTCATTCCACTCCACCAGTATTGCCGCCTCATATCCTGGTACATCTTATCTCCTCTAAGATGTACCTCAAATCGGGACCTGTGAGACTGGGTCATCACTGCATGATGTAAGTCTGCTCCTTATGGTACCACCAATCTCCCGTTAAACCTCAAATCCCCATCAGAACTAACAGAATAGGACTCGACACCCTCAGCTAAAAGTGGTACAATCTGCTCCTAGAAAAATGGGTCTGCGGTCTGTGCCTGTATCACCCTCGTAACGATCTCGGGTGTCACTGTCATGATAGATATGAAGGAACGGGATACTGCGTCCTAGTGACCTAACTCTTTCCACTTTGCTTTCCAGACATCCGCTACATCGTCTATCGGTCTACGGTTCAACGCATCAACAACTACGTTGGCCTTCCTAGGATGGTATTTTATGTCAAACTGATAGTCCTTCACAAACTCTAACCACCTACGCTGATGCATATTCATCTCTCACTGAGTGAACAGGTACTGCAGTGACTTGTGGTCTGTGAACAAGCGAAATTTCTCTCCCAATAAATAGTGCCTCCAAATCCTCAATGCAAAATGACCGTTGCCAACTCTAGGTCATGTGTGGGGTAATTCTTCTCGTGCGGCTTAATCTTGCGGGAGGCAAATGCTATCGCCTTCTCCTCCTGCTAAATTACTTCCCCAAGTCCCCGTAAATAAGCATCGGTGTAAACCAGGTACTCCACACCTGGCTTAGGTAAAGTAAGGACCGGTGCTGATGTAAGCTTATCTTTCAGCTCATCGAAAGCCAATTGGCAAGCATCATCCCAAACATATGGTACCCCTTTGCGAGTCAGGTTTGTCAATGAACTCTCTATTTTGGAGAACCCCCGAATGAATCTCCTGTAGTATCAAGCTAATCCCAAGAAACTATGCACTTCCGTCGGTGTCATGGGCTGTCCCCACTCCCTCACTGCTGAAACTTTACTCGGGTCAACTGCTATCCCCTATTCAGAAACAACATTTCCCAAGAACTGTACTTCCTGTAACCAGAACCCGCACTTCTCGTATTTAGCATACAGCTGATGCTCTCGTAGAGTCTGAAGAACCTGCCTCAGGTGCTCGGCATGCTCCTCCTCGAAGTGTGAATATATCAGGATGTCATCTATGAAGACGATGACAAACTGATCCAAGAACTCTCTGAACACTCGGTTCATCAAGTCCATGAATACTGCTGGAGCATTCGTGAGTCCAAATGGCATCACTCTGAACTCATAGAACCCATATCTCATCAAGAAGGAAGTCTTTGAAACATCCTGCTCCCTAATACGTAGCTGATGGTACCCTGACCTCAGGTCTATCTTTGAAAAGAAATTTCCTCCCCTCAGCTGGTCGAACAGATCATCAATTCGAGGCAACGGATACTTGTTCCATAATGTGACCTTGTTCAGCTCCCGATAGTCCACACATAGCCTCATTGAACCATCTCTCTTTTTCACAAACAAAACTAGAGTGCCCTAAGGTGAGGTACTCCTGCGAATGAAACCCTGACCTAACAGCTGCTCTATCTGATCTCGTAACTCTCGTATCTCCACCGGAGCCATACGGTATGGAGTGCGTGCTATAGGAAAAGTATTCAGTAATAAATCTATGATAAAGTCTATCTCTCGACTGGGGGGTAGGCCTGGTATCTCCTGAAATACATCGAAATTCTCACGAACAACTGGGATCAAGTCTAAGGGAATCACAACCTCCTTAGAGGTATCCTCCTCTATGTAATACAAATGAGCGGTCAAGCCTCCCTCTGGGCGAGGCATCGCCGCTACAAACATCTCTTGCCCCGGAATGGCAAAGACAATACTCCCACAAAAACAATCTATCATGGCTCTGTAAGCTGCGAGCCAATCCATACCGATAATAACGTCGTGGTCATACATATCTAAGACTAACATGTCTGCTGGTAATACCAAGATACCAATATCTATCCCCACTCCTCGGCATATAAAGAAAATTAGCGATCCATTTCCTAGTGGTGAGTCTACACACGTCACAGTGCTCTCTGCTGTGTCTAATAACCCTAAGGACTTCGCAGAATGGGTAGCTATAAAATGGTGCATCGCCCCAGTATCAAATAAAACCTGACCTATAGTACCATGGATTGGAAACATATCCTCAATCACAGGCGGTTCCTGTGGGGCTGCTTCCCGATGGACGTTATAGACACGTCCGTACTGTAACTGCCCCTGCTGCACTGGGGTGGCTGGAATGGCTGGTAGGGCTGGTACCTGAGCTGGTGCTGGGTGGGCGACTGGAAAAAGTTGCCTTTGTGGCTCGTTACGGGCACCATACTGCTGTGGGGCCCTATCACCCTCTGGACAATCCTGGCGCTTATGGCCATGCTTTCTGCACACAAAACATCAACCTCTGAAATTACCTCCCCTCTGACCCTGCTGACCATGGACCTATTGGCCGTTACCGCCCCGCCACTGGCCCTGTTGGCCCTGTTGGCCTTGCTGCTGACCCTGCTGCTGGCGGTGTTGGCCTTGCTGGCCCTGCTGACCCTACCTAAATCCCCCAAATCCCTGCCTGGAATCACCTGATCGGAATCTCTTGGCAGGGTCCCCCTGATGGGAACTCTGCTCATGCTGACGAGTCTGCCCTTGAGATGTCGGTGTTCCACTAGTGCCACTACCTCATGTCCTGCCCTGCTGGCCGGACTCTTCTTCCCGCTTGCTTCCCTACAGATGAAACCGGTGATCCTGGCAATGTAGTAAAGCAGTATTGAGTACATCTATGAAGGTACTCAGAGATAGATTCCCTATAAGGTGCTGACGGATCCTCCAAGCTAACTCGTCCACAAACAATAGTATCCTCTTACCCTCAGTGGGTGCCTCATAGGACATTATAGTGAGAAGTCTTGTGAACCTCTTTTTCATACTCAGCAACAGTGGAATTTTCCTGCTTCAAGTTCAGTAACTTTCCCCTCATCTCAGTTTGCACGACGGATGGAAAATACTTGCGGTCAAACCGCTCCCAGAATGACTGAATCGGGATAGTATCCCTCTCCTCCAAGGTGGTGGTGGACTCCCACCACTCCAAAGAGGCCCCAATGAGCTTAAATGAGGCGAACAACTGTTTTTGCACATCCGTTCACTCATACATACGCAGATGCCTCTGGATATCTTTCTTCCATTGGCTGACGATGATGATATCTGAACTACCTGAGAATTCAGGGGGATGTGCCTTCTGAAAGGCATCCCTAACCCGCTCCCATGCTGATGGAAGCTGTGCAGGTACTGGCGCCACAACCTGAATTTGTGGTGAAGCCTTCTGTACTACCACCAACACGACATTCACCGCCTGAGCAACAATAGCAGCTACCTCATTAGCATTCATCATTCCCTGAGCCGAAGCTGCTGGATGCTCGGCTTGGGCACGCCTATCCTTTGGTGCACGTCTCGGAGGCATCTGAAACGTGAAGAAATTTATTAGTCTTACAGTTATTATCAAATCTCAAATTGCTGAAGACATAATCGTAAAAGCAAGAATACAACAATCCTAAAATAGGGCTCTATAACAAAAGTGTTAAGCTGAAAGCGAAATAAGCCGTACAGATCCTAAGGACACTAGAACCTAATGCTCTGATACCACTTGTGACACCCCGCCTAATTAAATACCGGGCGAATACTCCTTTATTAAATTAAAATCAAGGTGAACATTTGGTTCATTCTTAGCATCACTGTCGTAAAAGTAACTTTTCCAATTTAAACACCCTAAATAATTAAGCTAAGTGTCAAAACTATTTTAGACATTACTTTCCAAATTTTATTTAATAAACCATCATTTAAAACTTTACATAATTCACAATTAAAGAATCACACAACAACTATACTGAAACATAAAATCCAAATGATCAAACATTTAACTAATTGAACCCAACATTTAATACTCAAAGGAAGACATCCTGACAATAATAAATCCCAAAGTGCAAATACTGGAAATAAATGAATTACAATATCCAATAAAACAACTGAATAATAGAAAAGGGCGACACATGCCCAACTGATAAAATAAAAGCTAAAAGTGGAATCAAGAAATGAGGTCGTCTAAGCAAGAGGCCTGCAACTCCCACCTAAGTTGCAGCGCGTTCCTTCCAAAGGATCCTGTGCAAGACGTCCCTGTGGCTGGGCACCTGTAATATATACATATATATACAAGAGAGAAAAGAAAATGGAAACGGGTAAGAGCCCGATTGTAAAAACGATTTAAAATTTGTTTAGCAAGTACTTAAAATGTTTATTGGCCAATGCAACAACATATTAGTGAGACACTCCCTTGAGAAATTCTCACCTCTCTTCTAATGTGCACGCCTATCGTACTAACCTTCCCAACGGTTTAACTTAACTTATCTTATGTCGCTTGTAAGATTTAAACTGACAAATTCAACTGTTTAAGAGGTTCATTTCATTTAACAACATAGTTCTCATTTAACCTTATTTACTAATAAAGTCTCTCCGCAATATATTATACTTTTCAAACACTTATTCCCAAATTGAAATAATTATTCATATCTTACTTACCATAAACACAGTAGGTAGTTCCAAATTCCAGAATTTAATATATATATTAAATACTCATATAATATATATATTCTGACGGTACCCCACATAATAATTATGGTGCGGGCATACTCTGCTATCCAATCCCCGTATCACTTGTACTAAGGGAAATACAAGTTCGGAATCACTCTCGAACTGTACTAACACAAACACACACAATATTGAGGCGAATCATAGATTCCAGGTCTCTAAGAGGTCAGCACATGCCCTCACGTCTCTTAGGACCGTCTGAACTATCGATTCGATAGCGTGTACCGAAGGATTTCTATATTCTAGGGTACGAGTCAATATCTCCCATAAAGGTCCCATCGAGATAAGACTGTGCCAGCGCGATAACCTCGGGGATAGCAAGTAGCGCGGGCACGATTTCACACGTATATAGTATATGCATAAACACAGTCATATAAATATACTAGTATTACCATATCAAATTTAGGTACATCTCATAACCCATAATTATGACATTTGTCCTTCTTACTCGTTATTTAGTTATCACGTAATACGTTTGCCTCTTACCTTAATTTGTGGGATTATTCCAACTTATCAAGTGACACTCGTGAATTTCTATACTCCCAAGTGTAATTTCAATAGATACTCATTTATTTTCCAACGTAACTATCTTATGCGTCTCCTTCTTTAATACATAGTTCCATTGTCCCTTACATGAAATTGTCCCCGAAAATGTGAATCTCGTCTTACCTTAAAGGTTTCATATCTTTAATGAGTCCTACTAGTCTTCTTTACCTACCAAAATATTTTAATAAGGATGTCCAAAGATTATCACACATTTAAATTAAATTCAACTATGTAGAAGGGAAAATACGAGTCTGCCAAGAGGGGTCGATCGATCGATGGCATGAGCTCGATCGATCGATACGTCGATCGATCGATACTCCTGGTTTGATCGATCGATCAAACATGTATGACGAATTCTGCAGAAAACCAGTTACGGATTCTATCATCCAACATCATTCAAATCCAAAGTTTTAACTCCCAAACTCCCAGAAATTTATACTAAAAACGTCATAAACCCAAATGGACAATATTTAACGTAAAGCATGCGACTTTTCATCAAGATTCATGGATTAAAAGTTCCCAAATTTATACAATTCTCATGAACCCTAAAACTTTCTTCAACTTAATTCAAATCATTCTTTCTCCAAAAATTCTAATTCAAATCATTCTTTCTCTAAAAATTCTACTTCTAATTCATCATAAATCCGTGGTTAAACCTCTACATATGAAGGGGATTTCCAGATTATCATTTATATCACTAAAACATTAAATTTTCTAATCTCCAACAAGGGTTTTCTTTCATAGAACTCATCCTAATCAACCCTAAACTAACATGAATGAAGTATTAACGAAATTAAGCAAGATAGATACTTGCCTGGGGATTTTTGGTCTCTGATTTGTGCTAAAATCAGTGTGGTTATGATCCTTGCGACGTGATCTATCGTTTGGCGACGATGGCGGCGCAAACGGAGGAGTTTTCGGCCTAGAACTCCTTGGCAAGCTCTCTCTTTCCCTCTCCTATGGTGGTCAATTATCTTTGGTTGTGTTAACCCTATAAGACAACCCTAGGCATCTGATATAACCCTTGCAAATTCGTGGGTTTAATTGCCCAAAATTATAAAATGTCCAAAATGCCCTCCCGGGGTACTAATTAAGCCTAAAAATGCCCCGAGACCCAAACTAAACCCCCGGGTACACTTCTCTAACTATCTCGACCCTTTCGGACACTTTGGTGCACTCAAAATGACCATACGAGCAACTTATAATTTATTCACTTTTATTAATTGATATTTAGTCCCGACACGACACAGGCGCGTCCCGACTTAAATTTCCAAAATTGTCATTTTATTCACTCGTGACATTTAATAGAACCAATATCATATATTACTTTGCTCATTAGTAATATTTAACAAGTTTCCCATACTTACTAACTCACATCATGTTAGTAATTATAAAAATATAATTAATTTCCAGATTTATATTAAATTAATAACTCACATTAAATTTAATAAATCCCCAAATTTAGAAAGCATAAAAATACGGGGTATTACATTATCTTGATGGGACCTTTACCGGGGATTTTGACTCATACCGTAGAACATATGATTCCTTGGTACATTCTATCTGAGAATGATAGTCAGACAATCTTAAGAGACATGATGGTATGTGATAACCTCTTAGTGACTTGGAACTATGCTTCGCCTCCATTTTGTGTGTACTGTGTTAATACAGTTCGAGAGTGATTGCGAACTAGTATTTCCCTTGTACAAGGTATACGAGGACTTGAAAGAAGAGTATGCCAACACCATAGATTTTATGTGGGGTGTCTCTTAGTATATATATTGTATGAGTGAGTAATATATATACCTATACCTGAGATTTTAACTGTGTGTATAAGAAGATAAGTAATTGAATAAATGCTCTTAATCATAATAAGTGTTTGAAACCTCACAGTATTGAGAAATACACAATTGACTTCAATAACCTTTAAGTAGATGTTATGTTAATCTAATCATAGACTTATGATCTTCTGAATAAGAGCTTATGGGAGGAGTATAGAGTTAGACTTATGAGTTATTTTAGTAGTAGGGTAGGCGTGCACACTAGATGGGAGGTGAGAATTCTCAAGGGAGTGTCTTGTACTAACATGGTTATCATATTAGCTAGTAAGCATTTTAAATACTTGCTAAACCATTTTAAAATTGTTTTACACTCGGGGTCTGACCTGTTTCCTGTCATTTTTGCTTCTCTTGTATATATATTACATGTGCTTAGTCACAGGGGCATCAGGTGTAGATTCATTTGACTGGACGTGCTGCAACTTGTGTGGGAGTTGCAGGTCATTACAGTAGACACTTCCTTCTTTGTCTCCTTAGATTTCTATTTAGTTCTTTTAGTTAGGGCATGTGTCGTTCATTTCCAGACTCTTGTTTAGACCTGATAGGGATTGCATACACTTCTATCATTTCGGTATTCTGTTTTTCATTTGGGATTGTTTTATCTATCACATTGTCAATGGTTGTGGTTATTTATTTGGATTTGAGTAATCTAGTTAGCATGTTTCATTGGATGATTGGTATATTTATCGTTTGTATTATTCATAAATTAGTTTATGCTAAAAAGGTTTGTACAACGGAATTTTATAAATAAAATTATTTAAATTATTTTGACACTCAGCTTAATTATTTAGGGTGATTAAAGCGAAAAAAAATTCGACAGTGATGCTAAAAATGAACCACACCGTTCTCCTTGATTTTTAATTTAATAAAGGACTGATCACCCGGTATCTAATTAGGCTGGGTGTTACAACTGATGCGACTAAGAATTTGTCTCAAAAGTGCATTTTCTCTAGGCTCAAGTGCAAGCCTGTCGCGTTAGTAATAATCCGATAAATCGGGATCGTATCCACATGGATCAATAATCGGTATTTGTATAGGAGAAGTTATTAAATCTTGAAATGATTCCTCAAAAGAATAAGAAAAGATGATTAATGTTTGGAAATTTCTAGTGAAATAAAAAAATGTTTCCAAGAAAAATAAACTAAAATTTGTGAAGAAATTAGATTGACAAATGAGAGAAAATAGGGTAGGGTACAATCCCTCAAACCTTAACAAATTACCGTGTAGAATACTAGAATTGAAAATTAAAATTGTTGACTAAATCCAGCCTTTATAAATCCTAAGTATTACATATATGAAGGATCTAGCCCTCATCATATGAAATCAAAGGTAAATATAAAGCGCTGAATGGACAATTACACTCGCAAAGCGTTCTTAAACATCTCAAGTACCTAGGGAAAGAGAGATTAAAAGATTGACTATGTGTGTGTAATTTTCATTCACCATTTAGTCGGAATTTAATTTACCCTCTATTTTCTATTCATGTAATTTGCTTCGGAGTGAGTTCATGTACCCCAGCCCTTAAGAATTTAGCTAGACATGATTTGATTAAAGAACAACTTCATACCCAAAATTATAGGTCTAACAACTATTGAAAATAATTTGCAAAACAATTGAAATTTGACTAACATAAATACCAACTAAGAGAAAGAAATTGTTATACTTGATTTCAGCAACCGGGAAAGACTTGAATCCAGAAATTGTAATCAATCTTACAAACTAGGGTTTATGAAAACTCCTATGAAAATTTCCTACTTCTGAATTTCTCTCTCTAAAATTGACCTAAAATCCTCCCTAGAAAAACCTCCTCCAGAATGAGGTAGAGCGTGGGCTTTTATAGCTCCAAGACTAGAATTTGACAGCCAGGGATGCTTGTGGCGCAAGATTTCACCAGCTACGCACATCAAAATCTTCATAATTAATGTCAGGATTTTGCATGACCGGACCGGTCCGAATAGCCCTCGGATCGGTCCGTCTTTCAGCCACCGGATCGGTTCTTTTTTTATTCTACCGGATCGGTCCGGTGCCCACCGGATCGGTTGTGTTGTCAACGGTTCGGCATCCATCCGGGGTCTAATGGACTTGGATCATTTCGGATCGGTCCGGTACCTACCGGATCGGTCCGGTACCTACCGGATCGGTCCGATTTTCTTCCTTGTTGACTTTTCTCTATCCTCTTTGAGTGGCCATAACTTTTGATCTCGAGCTCCGATTTGAGTGTCATTTCTTCCGATGCTCTTGTGAAATCAACCACTTCAACTTCCCTTTAGATGTCGAGTTCGAATTCTGGATATAAATTTACTCTTTTGCCCTTTGACTTTTCTTCCTTTCATCATTTCCTTTCTTTCGATTTCTTTCTCTCTTTTCTTGCACTAAATTCCTGTAAAATCCATCAGAAATACACGAAACTCGAGAAAATTGTTAGAAACAATCAATGGCAATGATATGGAATAAAAATGATTCAATTACCTTGTTTGAGATATCTAAATCACTAACTTAAGGGGCTAAATTCTGAAGAATTTATGCTTGGTC
This sequence comes from Sambucus nigra, assembly GCA_949130495.1. Lineage (NCBI taxonomy): Eukaryota > Viridiplantae > Streptophyta > Magnoliopsida > Dipsacales > Adoxaceae > Sambucus > Sambucus nigra. The sequence continues at coordinate 540,778,988 of OX422212.1, forward strand.
AAATCCCCCTAACTTAGGACTTTGCACGTCCCGGGCAATATAAAAGAAATTAGTTTAATGCTCCATTCTTGAAAATTCTTTTATTGGGATAGAATACCTTTTTTGCGGGAAAGCGATTGTATGTAGCGTATGCAACAAGCCTTTAAACCCCTAGGTTAACCTAGTAGGACGAGTTTTGTCTCGTGAGGGTTTGTAGTGAATATACCCACAAAATTCTTTATTGACTCAAATAAATATCAAAATACTTAAAAATTTTACAATTTAAACTTTTCGAAAAATAATCACCATAAATTCATATTCAAATGTCTTAAACCATAGTGTGTGTGTGCAAAGCCAAAAATTCAACCTCAAATTTCCACCGATTGAGCATTACGTTAGTTTCCGAAAATTCATTTTGATTCCAATTCTTACGGATGCACTCTCAAACGAATCACTCAGATTGTGGTTATTTTCTCTCGGTATGCATGATATAAAGAGTAAATATAATGGACACAAATTCATGCATACAAAATTGAAAAGAAGGAAATATATGGTGAAAAGATCTCATCATCGGAGTACAGTTATTAGGAAACGAGAACATCACCTCTAATTCACACCATTTAATCTCTCATATTATCTTTTCATGTCTTAGCTCTCCACGTGGTAACCAATTTCGCCATTCGGACTCAGTTAGGACTTTTTGGGTTAAAAGGTGTAAAGGGTAAAATTGGGAATGGACGAAATGTTCGGAATTGGAAAATGTCCTTATGACGTCCATTAGTGCTTTTTCGGTTATTTGCTCATTTTTCTCTTCTTTTTTTTTCAATTTTCATATATATATATATATATATATATATTTTTTTTCTTGCCCCTTTTTGTTGCAGAATTTGGACTTACTTGATGAATTTTATCAATTTTCACAATTCCGGGCTATTTCAATTATTTTAGGTTATCAAATGAAAGGAAAATATTTTATTAGGCTCAACTTGGGTTGCAAAGGGATAATTTTGTTTTTCACAACTTTTTATGGCTAATATTTTTGGGTAACAAACGAGGGCCTACTTCATTGTCCAAATTGCTAATCACCTTACCATATGCATCTCGAGATTAATTAAGTTTAGAGATATATTTAGCGCGAATTTCGAGACAACAATTCACACATTTCCCATAACCGATCAAAATAAAGGATTGAGATCACCAACGACTTATTAAAATGCTGAAAAGAACTTTGAGTTAATCATAAACTCGGATTGATTTAAAAACTCATAAAAATTGAAAGGCTCAAAATCTCACCGGGTTTGATCAATCTCCACACTTATTCGTTAAGTCGCCAATTTTCTTTCAATTTCCATCTTCGGTCAATTTTGGCTTAGTGCATTTTGGTTGTTAACAATTTGAGACTATAAATAGAATAAAGGTGGTATTTTTGAAAAATTTAAATTCCAATTTTTATTTATTTTGAAGAAAAATATTTTTGGATTTTATATATATATATATATGCGAAGTTTTATGAATATGCACCTGTCATCCCCCCTAACTTAGTGATTTGCATTGTCCGCAATCAAATGGACGAGAGAGATAAAGCAGACAACATTATGAGTGCGATAAATAAAACAAGCAGTGATCCTAGTAAAACTGTAAAGTACAACACACTGTGTAAACAAGACATCACAAACATAAAGGGGTAGCGGGGCATCCTAAGGGGCGGGTGGGGGACGGGAAGGACCGGGAGCAGCAGGATCATAAGGATTGTAATAGTAAGGAGGAAGAGGGGCCTCGGGACCCAACTGAAGACGGTACAAGTCCGCATGCATACGCAAGACCAAACTCATGTCCCTCGCGTAGGACGTCACGAACCCGTTGAAACCCGTTTCAAGGGAAAGGACGCGCTCAGTCAATCCCGTACCAACCGGAACATAATCCGGATCAGCGGTTTCATCATATTCTTCCTCCTCACCTTCTTCCATCTCAACATCCTCATCAGCAACGTTCTCTTCCTCATCTGTCTCCTCATCACTCAAATCATCGCCGCGCCTTGCACGGATTAGCCGTATTTGATGTTCACTTCGAGTGCGGGATTCTTTCCCTAATGGCTTGGGCAAGTTAATAAGTTCTTGTGGCGCTTCAATCCCGGCATCCTTAAGCAAGGATGTAATGAGACGACCAAAAGGAAAAGGGGCGCGACCCTTTTTGTCGTAGGCCACAAAGAGAATATCAGAGTAAAATGTGCGGGCCAAATTAATAACTGTTGCATGGTCAAACCAATGATACATCATTGTAGCTTGACGCGGGCGCATTGCTGAATCATTGGAGGTTTGCAAAATATTGGCACAAACAATGTGAAAAGTGAACCGAGCCTTGTCGGATAGCCGACCAACATGAAAGGTTTCGGCAGTCCAAACCGCGCCGGGCTCGATTCTTGAGATGCAAATTGCTTTGGACAGAATAGGGTCCGGACTGGGATAAGCAAATTCATCGGGAGTAACCACACTGTAAGACTCGAGTTTCTGGGCCAAAATTTCAAGGGAGAACGGTATTGGTGTGGAATCCACAAAAACTTGTGATTCGAATTCAGCGGTACGGACTAGCGAACCGTAAAATTGGCGCACTTCATTTTCCCAAACTGCCTCATATGGTTCATTGAAAAATATGCACCAGTCTCTTGTCATGAACATGGCAGTGACAGAATTAGGCAGTTGATCCCAAAGGATTTGACGTTCAATGTGGATTTTGCGGGTGGGACTGAAAAACCATTGGCACCAATTTGCTTCACGGCGAGAACGGTATTCTCCATTGCCGTCGGGCAAGACTTCAATGGAGGTATATTTCTGGGGAGCAGCCATGGGTATGGAAGGAGTAGACAGAAAGTGAGAGAGAAGAGAGGATATGGAGGTGTGAAGGAAAATGTGGTGGGGGATGGATGCATTTATAGGATGGAGAATAAAATAGGAGGGAATGGATGGGGGAAATAGGGGGGATGAATTTTGGGGAGAAAGGAAGGGATTGGGGGGATGAATTTGTCTTGGATTGAAGAGGTGTGAACCTCGGGAAGGACCATTCTGCAGATCGCTGGACCGATCCGGTTATACTACCGAACCGATCCTCCTTAACCGGATCGGTTCTTTTAATTCAGGACCGGATCGGTCCGGTCTGCTGAATCTCAGAAATTATTTTGTTCTATTGTTCTCACTATTAATGCTCCTTTTCTCCATTCCAATGCTTCCTTTATAACTTTTCTCACTTCAAAATTTCTGCAATGATCCTTAACGCCCCTAAAATCATTGGATTCCCTACCCCGGCCTAACACATACTTACTACTCCTAACTCCTAAGAATCTTATTTACAACAATCACCCCATACATGTCGAGGGTGCGACGACCTCACCGCTCTTTTTTAGTCAATCCCTATAAATGGGGTCCGACAGCCAGATTGTGTCGGCTTCCTTGATGATTGCTTCCATATACGGCTTGATACGATGCCTGTTGACCTTAAATGTGTTTCCCCTTTTCTCATCTTTGAGTTGAACAGCTCCATGGGGAAATACCTCTTTCACAATGAATGGACCCGACCATCTTGACCGCAATTTTCTGGGAAACAAGTGCAACCTCGAGTTGTAGAGAAGGACTTTTTGTCCCGAATGAAACTCTTTCCTACGAATGATTTTGTCATGAGCTCGTTTCATTCGATCTTTGGATATGTTAGCACTTTCATACGCATCGTTGCGTATTTCTTCCAACTCATTCAACTGAAGTTTACGTGTTTCACCGGCCTGATCCATGTTGAAGTTCACCCTTTTGATAGCCCAATACGCTTTGTGTTCGATCTCTACCGGAAGATGACAAGGCTTGCCATACACAAATCGAAATGGGGACATCCCAAGGGGATTCTTATATGCAGTTCTATATGCCCAGAGCGCATCATTCAATCTGAGAGACCTGTCTTTCCTATTAGGTTCGACTGTCTTTTCCAAGATATTTTTGATTTCCTGATTGGCGAGCTCGGCTTGGCCATTCGATTGAGGGTGATAAGTTGTTCCAACTTTATGGACAACTCCATACTTTCGCATGAGCTTCTCCATAGGCCTATTGCAAAAATGGGTAGCATTATCACTAATTATGGCCTTAGGCATTCCAAAACGAGAAAGTATATTTTCTTGAATGAATTTTATCACCACTTTATTGTCATTCGTCCTTGTAGCTATTGCCTCTACCCATTTTGAGACATAGTCTACAGCGACGAGGATGTATAGAAAACCAAAAGAAGGTGGAAAGGGACCCATGAAGTCAATACCCCAACAATCAAACAACTCCAAGACTATAATTGGGGTTAATGGCATCATGTCACGGCGAGTAATAGCTCCCATTCTTTGGCTTCTATCGCATGATTTACAAAAAAGTATTCACATCCCGAAAGATTGTGGGCCAGTAGATACCGCTTTGAAGGATTTTCGCAGCAGTTTTATTTTTGGAAAAATGACCTCCACATGCTTCCGTATGACATAATCGAATTACCCCTTGGATTTCTTCATCAGGTACACATCTCCGGATGATTTGATTAGAACAATACTTAAAGAAGGTATGGATCATCATAAAAGAACAAGCGTGACCATGTAATGAACTTCCTTCTCTCTTGCGGAGTCCAATTAGAGGGAACAACTCCAGTGACAATGTAATTGACTATATCCGCAAACCAGGGGAAAGAAGAAGTAGCAAATAGATTTTCATCCGGAAAATACTCGTCTATGGGAATGGGATCAATAGGTACGTCGGACGATAGGCGTGACAAATGGTCAGCCACGACGTTCTCTACTCCTTTCTTATCTTGAATCGAGAGATTAAACTCTTGTAAGAGTAGGATCCATCTGATTAGACGGGGTTTGGCATCTTTCTTACTCAAGAGATATTTGAGGGCCGAGTGATCAGTGAAACAAATGATGGGCGACCCAACAATGTAAGAGCGGAATTTGTCTAGAGCAAAAATGACTGCTAGTAACTCTTTCTCGGTAGTAGAGTAATTAAGATGAGGGCCAGATCATGTTATGCTAGCATAGTAAATAACATGAGCTTTCTTGTCCTTTCTTTGCCCAAGAACGGCCCCAATCGCGTAATCACTTGCATAACACATAAGCTCAAAGGGGAGTGACCAGTCAGGAGCTTGCATGATAGGAGCGGAGATTAGCATGCTTTATTCCACTCAAATGGAGTGTCCTTCATGAGAAGATACTCAAAGGTCTAGCAATAGCGCTAAAGTCTTTGATAAATCTTTTATAAAATCCAGCATGACCTAGAAAGGACCTCACATCTTTAAGTGATTTTGGCGGGGGTAACTCAGCTATTACTTCAATTTTTGCTCGATCAACTTCAATCCCCCTAGATGAGATTATGTGGCCTAAAACTACGCCCTCGGTAACCATAAAATGGAATTTTTCCCAATTGAGGACTAAGTCTTTTTACACACACCGGAATAGAACTTTTTCAAGATTAGCCAAACATTGGTCGAAAGATGGACCGAAAACGCTGAAATCATCCATGAACACCTCAAGACCTTTTTCAATCATATCGCTAAAGAGACTTAGCATGCACCTTTGAAAAGTTGCTGGTGCATTACATAATCCAAATGGCATACGTTTATAGGCAAATGTACCAAACGGACATGTAAAAGTCGTCTTTTCTTGATCAAGTACATCCACTTCAATCTGATTATACCCAGAATATCCATCTAGGAAATAGTAGTAAGGATGGCCCGCCACTCGTTCAATCACTTGATCGATGAACGATAAGGGAAAATGGTCTTTTCTAGTTCCGGCATTGAGCTTTCGGTAGTCAATGCATACACGCCACCCGGTGGTGGTGCGTTGAGGTATTAGTTCTCCCTTGGCATTTTCAACCACGGTCATACCCAATTTTTTTTGAACGACCTGAATTGGTCTCACCCATTTACTATCAGAAATGGGATAGATAATTCCAGCATCTAGCAATTTGATAATTTCCGCTCTTACAACATCTTTCATGGTTGGGTTTAATCGCCTTTGCATCTCACGCGAGGGCTTCTCCTCTTCCTCAAGACGGATTTTATGGGTACAAATCAATGGACTTATACCTTTCAAATCTGCTATAGTCCAACCAAAAGCATTCCTATGCTTCCATAACACATCCAACAACATACCCTCATGCTCTTTTTCTAAACAGGAAGAAACAGGAACAGGAAATGTATCATTATCTCCCAGAAAAGCATATTTGACATGCGAGGGTAGTTTCTTCAACTCAAGACTAGGAAATCTATTTTCAGAGGGAATCATGGTTGTCTCCCTCGGAGGTAATTCTTCAAACCTAGAAATCCAGTCAACATCTCTTAAACTCTCAAAACTCACATCTTCTTGAAACCAAGTTTCCAACTCTTCCACCTCACGCTCAAACGCAGTATAACGACTCTTTTTCTCACCACTTTTCACTAAACATACCTCCAATGCATCTCCTCCTATGATTTTTTCAATGTGTTCATCCACCACTTCTTCAATAAGATCAACCTCAAGAATTTCATCCTCATCACCCATTTGGTTAGTGACATTGAAAATATTGGTCTCGAGAGTCATATTTACAAAAGTGAGTTGCATTTGGCCATTCCGTGTATTAATCAAAGCATTAGCAGTAGCTAAAAATGGACGGCCTAATATTATAGGAACATGATTTCTCGCATGGGGAGCAGGCTCAGTGTCCCAAATGACGAAATCAACAGGGAAGTAGAACGTGTCCACTTGAACTATCACATCCTCTACAACCCCATGAGGAACTTTCACTGTTCGATCAGCTAACTGTAGAGTGATTCGGGTAGGTTTTAAATCACCTAAATCAAGCTGCTTATAGATGGAGTATGGAAGTATGTTCACACTCGCACCTAAGTCAAGAAATGCTTTTCCACTCTTTTTCTCCTATGACACACGAAATTGTGGGTGCACCAGGATCCTTAAATTTTGGTGGTAAATCATTGAGAAGGACCGAGCTCAAATTTTGTGCCAAGAAAACATTCTTCTTTACCTTGAGCCGTCGTTTGAGAGTCAAAAGATCTTTGATGACCTTAGCATATGCTGGAATTTGTTGAATAGCATCAAGGAATGGCAAGTTCAATTTTACTTGCTTCAAGACATCCAACACTTTTGTACGTGACGCCCCTTTTTTGGGTGGAGCTAAGCGTTGAGGAAATGGAGCAGCAGTTGGTGGTTTAACTTGAATTTCAGATTCAACTCCATCATCCTTGTCTTCCGTATCCAATGGAATCTCAGCAGACTCAGAAATTTTAGATTCCTTGGGAATTTCAGGTTCAACTCCCTCATCTTTCTTCGTTGGAAGTTTTGGTGCTAGATCAATTACGCGGTCACTACGAAGAGTAGTAACAACTTGACATTGTTCTGGCAAATCCGATGATGTGGAGTTAACCGTGGATTGTCCTTAAAGAGGAGGTCTTTATCCTTGGGCTGGGAATTTACCCTTCTCCTGAGTATTCACTGCAGATTACAACCTAGAAATGCTAGTATGAATTTCAGTGAACATTCGATCATATTTAGCATTGCTCTCTTTTTGAGATTGAATGAATTAATTCAGATTATCTTCAAGAGATCGCCTAGGTGGAGCGACATACGGACCAGGAGGTGGTACCTGCATAGGAGGATGCATCTGAGGAGCCACTTGCTGAAATTGAGGAGGTGGTGGTAGAGTCATATATGGGTTAGGAGCCATCCCCCTTGGGGTTGTCCATAATTGAACCCAGGATTATTCCTCCATGATTGATTATATGCATTCCCTTGCTGTACATTATAATTTCCACGAAACCCCCCTATTGCCTCAACTTGTTCACTATACATTGCCTTGTATGCAGGGATGGTAGGACATCCTTTGGTAGAATGACCTGCAACACAAATGGCACACACTTTCTCCTTCCCGGCTTGCACGGGTCTAGCTATTTCTCTCAATTGTACTTCAAACATGTCTCTGAAATTCTTTTCCAATTGGTCAAACTTTCGATCCAACAAAGTGTCCTTGTCCAAGTGATAGATACCGGACACAGCAGGCACATTGGACACTTATCGATTTCTATTTTGACTATTGGGATCAGAAATATCCCATGCTAGGGTAGTCTCTGTTACATATTTCAGATGAGCCTCAGCATCGCTCGAGTCTAACTCCCAAAAAGGTCTTTCGTACATGGTTTGAACAAGTTGTTTAGATGCTAAAGTAAGTCCTTGATGCAAAAATGAAATCAAATGATGTTTTTCAAAGCCATGATGTGGGAACGCATTAACTAACTCCTGAAATCTCTCCCAACACTTATCGAAGGCCTCATTTTCATTTTGTCGAAAAGATTGTATTTAGGCTTTAACAGAATTAGTTTTTTGTTGGGGAGAAAATTTGGAGAGAAACTTAGTTTGCATATCTCTCCAAGATAACACAGAATTTGGGGGTAGCTACCATAGCTAGGTCTTAGATTTATCCTTTAAGGAAAAAGGGAACATCTTTAATCGGAAAACATCTTGTGGGCAAGCTTGGTCACCAAATGTCTCACATGCTTCCTCGAACTCTCTAATGTGGAGATAAGGTTTTTCAGAATCCATCCCATGAAATGTAGGAAGAATTTGAATCATCCCATTACGAAAGTGGAACTGACCGGCATTATACGGGAGTAAAATGCAACCAGGGGTAACAGTTCTCTCAGGAAATAACAAATCTTTCATGGGAAGGTATGGTATCTCATCCTCTCCAGCACCAACACCAACACTACCTTGTACAGACATATTGCTACCGAAAGATTCAGAATTCTCACTCAGTGTTTGACTCAATGAACGACTTGTAATTGAATTGTTAGGAGAAGGAGGTGGAACCCAAAAATGAGGAGACTCAGTGGTATGAGAATTTTCAGAATTTTCTTCGGCAATAGGATTTTCGTGAACTTGGGTAGAAGATGAATTCTGCATATAAGCGCAAAAGAGATGAGATGTAAAAAGAATAATTTTTTTTTTGAAATCACTTGTAGATAAAATTAACTTTCCTAAATTATACCAATTGATGATCCCCGACAATGGCGTCAAAAACATGACGCGACTAAGAATTTGTCACAAAAGTGCGTTTTCTCTAGGCTCAAGTGCAAGCCTGTCGCGTTAGTAATAATCCGATAAATCGGGATCGTATCCACAGGGATCAATAATCGGCATTTGTATAGGAGAAGTTTTTAAATCTTGAAATGATTCCTCAAAAGAATAAGAAAAGATGATTAATGATTGGGAAATTTCTAGTGAAATAAAAAAAATGTTTCCAAGCAAAATAAACTAAAATTTGTGAAGAAATTAGATTGACAAATGAGAGAAAACAGGGTAGGGTACAATCCCTCAAACCTTAACAAATTACCTTGTAGAATACTAGAATTGAAAATTAAAATTCTTGACTAAATCCAGCCTTTATAGATCCTAAGTATTACATATATGAAGGATCTAGCCCTCATCATATGAAATCAAAGGTAAATATAAAGCGGTGAATAAACAATTACACTCGCAAAGCGTTCTTAAACATCTCAAGTACCTAGGGCAAGAGAGATTAAAAGATTGACTATGTGTGTGTAATTTTCATTCACCATTTAGTCGGAATTTAATTTACCCTCTATTTTCTATTCATGTAATTTGCTTCGGAGTGAGTTCATGTACCCCAGCCCTTAAGAATTTAGCTAGACATGATTTGATTAAAGAATAACTTCATACCCAAAATTATAGGTCTAACAACTATTGAAAATAATTTGTAAAACAATTGAAATTTGACTAACATAAATACCAACTAAGAGAAAGAAATTGTTATACTTGATTTCAGCAACAGGGAAAGACTTGAATCCAGAAATTGTAATCACTCGTACAAACTAGGGTTTATGAAAACTCCTATGAAAATTTCCTACTTCTGAATTTCTCTCTCTAAAATTGACCTAAAATCCTCTCTAGAAAAACCTCCTCCAGAATGAGGTAGGGCATGGGCTTTTATAGCTCCAAGACTAGAATTTGACAGCCAGGGATGCTTGTGGCGCAAGATTTCACCAGGTACGCACATCAAAATCTTCACAATTAATGCCAGGATTTTGCATGACCGGACCGGTCCGGATAGCCCTATGATCGGTCCGTCTTTGAGCCACCGGATCGGTTCTTTTTTATTCTACCGGATCGGCCCGATGCCCACCGGATCGGTTCTATTGTCAACGGTTCAGCATCCATCCGGGGTCTACTGGACTTGGATCATTTCGGATCGGTCCGGTACCTACCGGATCGGTCCGATTTTCTTCCTTGTTGACTTTTCTCTATCCTCTTTGACTGACCATAACTTTTGATCTCGAGCTCCGATTTGAGTGTCGTTTCTTCCGATGCTCTTGTGAAATCAAGCACTTCAACTTCCCTTTAGATGTCGAGTTCGAATTGTGGATATAAATTTACTCTTTTGCCCTTTGACTTTTCTTCCTTTCATCATTTCCTTTCTTCCGGTTTCTTTCTCTCTTTTCTTGCACTAAATTCCTGTAAAATCCATCAGAAATACACGAAACTCGGGGAAATTGTTAGAAACAATCAATGGCAATGATATGGAATACAAATGATTCAATTAACTTGTTTGAGATATCAAAATCACTAACTTAAGGGGCTAAATTCCGAAGAATTTATGTTTGGTCAACAACCATATCCTGCTTAATCTACGGAACTATTTTCATGAGTTTGAGTGCTTTAATGGTTACAAGAAAGATATTTGTGTATGTTCCCTTAACACTAATGGAAAATTATCCTTAACCTTTTCCTGGGAATGTATGATAACTCATTTTTGTTCTTCTTGGACAAACAAGTTCATTTGGAGTAAATGAGTTGCCTTAAAGATCTCGATTTTATTATGGAGACTCATTAGAGACATAACTCTTGTGGATATTGTTATCCAGAAGAAAGGTGTGAGAGGGCCAGCGGTGTGTAATTATTTTTCTAAGCCAAATAATATATTCGTGGACCACCTTACTCTACCGGAGAGGGTGCTACCAAAGTGTGATGATATTGCAATGGTATTATGGGATTGACTCTTATTTCTCTACTAATAGAGCTAGATTAATAGTTTATGGTCAGAATATTTTAATTCAGTCAAAGGTACCCTACACTATAAAACTACTTTATTTATATTAGTGTTCTATTTGTCTATAAATAAGGGGAGCTATGAAGAAAAATCTCAATATCATTACAAACTTGTTGCAAATGTTTCTCATATGGTTAGGATCCCTAGTTATGTTGTGCCTAATTTTCCTAATGGTACCCTTATTCAACGCTTACCAACTTTTCCCATAAAAATTGGCACGCAAAAGTATCTTATTCCATTATATTTATTACCTCCCGTTTCGGTAAGTTGAAACTAAATGTTGGTGGTTGTGCTAAATGGAACCCGAATGAAAGTGGGGGCGGTGGTATTCTTAGGAATCACAAATATGAAATGCTTATGGCTTTCTATTGCTATTATAAAAATTCAACTAACATCAAAATGTAAGCTAAAGACATTTAGAAATATTTAAATTAGTTTGAAGTTCATGAATATTATCATATTATATTTGAATCTAGGTAAAAAAATATGGTGAATATATTCATGCCTTGTCGTGGTCCCTCATAGAGATTGTGAATAACATCTTAAAGCTTATTAGTTCTATGTAAGTTAATTTTAGTCACGTGTTCAGAGAACGAAACACGACCTCAGACATTCTAGCTAATCAGGCCCAAAAAGAATTATAACTCCCATCTAATTTCATTATTTCATAAGGATCTTAAAGGTCTCCTAGTTATGGACATATAGTGCATCCGTTCATTCAAAAATGTTATTTCATAGTTAAATAGACCTTTTGTGTTGTTTTGCCTTCTTGCCTTGTGATCCACTAGTGGACATTTCCTTCTTTTTATATATAAATATATCGGGCTTTGTAAAAAAGAAGAAAATTGGGCAATCATTATGTGAATATGTCTTAGATCATATTCCAAATAAATATGTGTCAAAGGGATATTCTATATTTTGATACCCCTTTAATAAACTTATAAATTATTATTATACGAGTAAACTTAGTAATTGAATTTTTATTCAAGAGAGTGTAAAATATCTGAGTTTAAAATCATGAAATAAATAAGATGTTGGTGAAAATTGAGTCACAATAAATTGCATTTCACGAAACTAGTATTTAATACTTAATGCGGAGAATTATATTATGTGCAGTCTAAATTTTCAAATAAGGCCTCTTTATTTGAGTTATTTTAACATAATTAAATTGGAGTGCAATTGTAATTATTTAGTAAAATTGATTACAGTTAAATAATAAATAAATTATGGGGCGTAAATTGAAATTTTCATATTTTTATTTGGAAGCTAATATAATTGTTACCTTAGGCCCCTAGTATAGTCATATACTTATTATCAATCCATTAAATCTTTGGAAATCCTAATTGGCCCCATCCCACTTCATGTATCTATTTATATCAGTCTAGGGAAATGGTATAAGTTGCATTAATACTCTTAATGGTTAAAGAGGGTGAGATAAAAAATATTATTAGCATTTTTGTGAGAGAAGAGGAGAGAGAAAATATTTTTTTATCTTATTTCTTATAGTTTTCGTCTCTAAAAATAGTCACGCATATACAATGCTTTATAATGATACCTTCTTTCACACTTGGTGTTAAAAAGTGTTTTTGACTAACTAAACCATCTTGGAGGCAAGGCAGAGGTCCCAAGGTTATCCCTAGACCTCAAACAAACCATTAACTGCTCTGAAAAATGTCCTCCATTCTATATGATACTGTAGCACACATAAGCCACTCATCTTTCCTCCTAGGATGACTAGTCGTTCCGGTATACTTCCTCAGGCATGCTTAAAGACTAAAATACTAGTTTTTATCACGGTCTACGCTCAGAGAGAAACCCTGGATTGAAGGATGTTGACCTCCCAAAGTCACCCAAGCCTCAGTTCTTATATGTGGTAGCACGTGATACTTCACGATCAGTCTCGAGCGACTCCCCATTTCCCTTAGACCTTTTGGACCTCTGGTAAAGCACCCGTGAATAGTCTTATAGAGTAGGTGAGAAGCAGGACGCTATTCCCATATCCACTTGCATTAGATGCTCTCATTAGCATTAATTTGACTTAAAAACTGAATTACACCACCTGCAATTACTTTCCCTAACACTCTATAACCTTATTGACATCGACAGACCTCAGGGACACCCTATCCATGTTATGACGGTCCACTCATTCCATCTCCAAGAGTTCTCTTATAAATATCAAACTAGTGGAATATGATAGGGTACCAATCTCAAGACTTTAAAAATATTAAATCATCTAAAGAATAAAAATCACAAGAGTTGTAGCATTAACAAGTGTTTCACACTTCGTTCCAAAATCAAAACCCATAGTTTTGAGTGTATAATTATAACTTGGACTTGCTACATTACTTACACTATTCGTATATCTTATATATTCCGAAGAAAAATCCTTATCACCCTTAAACAAGTCATTCATTTACTTCTCAAGTTCCTCTTGAGTTTTGACAAAGGTTATAAGACCTCGAATTCTCTTGACAAAAGTTTAAGAGGTCTTAGACTATAATAATTCATTTACTTCTAATGAATGAATGGAATACCTTAGATAGTGTATGTAGGACCCTCAACTGAGGTCCGAACAACTTTAGACCACACACACTCTATTTGTTTTAATATACCAGTGGAACACCTTAGACGGTGTGTTTTTGCTGACAAAATAATCCGAAAATAGACTTTGAGTTGATTCATGAACATAATAACACAATTTTTTAGAATCCACACCCATGCAAAGTTATAATCATTTGTATCATGGTTAAAGATAATTTCATAAGACATACTCGTGTCACCTACTAAATATAAATAAACACACATGCTTATGAGTGATTGTTTCCTTGAAGGGGCATGCCATTAACGAGAAGCATTATTGATGCCAAAGTAAAGATCTACCAATTTTTTTAAGGACAAGTCCTAAGTTATACGGATTCTTAAAAAGGAAATACAAAAGTGGGAGCAATTTTTCACAGTGTTCATCTCAATAACCATTTAAAGTAGGTCAATATTATCCACTTTAAATTTGAGATTTAGAAATTTCGGACTATGCTATGTTTACATTATTTGATGGGCAAACAAAATTCTTTGTGTTGTCTCTTATTGAGCCCAGATTGATGACTAATTATGTGCTATAGATAGTTTTCTTCGGTTATGTGATTTTTTTTGTACTTGTCAATTTATTAACTTTCATTATTTCCTAGTTCTAAGTGGCATAAATGCATTACCATCTTTAAAACGTTTTTAAATTAATCACGTAACTTTATACATCTATGAATATCAACCACATATATTTGATAATAATGAGAAGAAAATATGGACAGATAACATGAATAATATATTAGATAAATGACCGACTAAGATAAATATTCTTAAAAAGTTAACAAATGAATTTTTTAACTAATAAAGGTAGCTTCAAAAAGTTTTAATGAGTTGAGACGACTATGGAATACTTGAGAACCTATTGTAAGCCCAATTGAATGTGAAGGATATTTTAGAGAACCACGTGAAGATATAGACAAGACCATGGTTATTTTGTATCACTAACATCATTTCGCATAATTATAATTTCGTCCATAAATATTGCATCCAAATGATTCCTTGCTAACCGAAATTGGTAATGGCGTCCACACTAAGGGTGTGTCTTGGAACTTTAATTCCATGGTTTGGAATTAAAATTTAAAAATCAGTTGATTTTTTCTAAAATTTGAACTGGAAATTTTTCAATTTCAATTTCATGGCATGGAATTGGGATTTCCAAACACACCCTAACATGTTGTCAATTACCATAAACACCTTATTTCAAGATTTTGTAATTACAAGAAGAGTTCATATACTATATTCCTACATGTTATGCTAACAAAGACAGGTTTGTGAACAACATTAGGCTAACTTGTGCTTGGGAATAATTGGGGATCTTGTGTGAGGTTATAACGTGAGCATCCCAATATCAACGTCTTAACTGAATTAACCATCTATATATGGTTCATGTTAGAACTGTCAAGCCACTACATGTCGGGTGGAGAATAATTTTTAATGGTTTCCACCCATGTGGAATAAAGTAGGCAAGTGGAAATATAGTTAGCAAGCTATTATCATGTTAGAGGGAACATGTGAAGGTTTTGGTGGTGCTAAAGTGGAAGGTCACTCAATATGTCCACCACTCCATGTATTTTATCAATAAATATATCATCATCTTACAGATAAAAGTAGACTTAGGTAGAAATAAAAGATACACCATGTGAAGACCAAAATTATGATGACACATGACCTACACATGTTTAGCGTAGGCTAACAAGCTTCTTGAACATCAAGTTAAGTAAGAGTCCAAGTCAAAAAGACTCCTGCATATCCATCATTTGGAACGGCTCAAAATGATATGAGAGACAACTAAACTTCTAGGGATTGATGTTAACATAGCTTAAGGCCCTCGTAAGATGATATGTAATTGTAAACATGCCCCTCTTTGAGTGGGACATGTAATATTAATTATAAAGTTAAGTAGTACTACAAATATGTTGACCTGTTCTCAAAGTTAATAAAAAAGAAAACACCAAACCCTGTGGATGTAGGAAATTTTTTGAATCGTGTATATTCTTCTGTTATGTGTTTTTAATCTTCACTCTTGAATACTTCCCTTAATTTAGCCTGTGTTCATTGGATACAAATATGGTATGAAATTATGACCTATAATTTTCGTCGTCTGTGAGAAGTGATTTCAGTTCTTTACCACTAGCTAGATTCTTGGGATGTCTCACTCATGCAACAAAGATCATATGAATGTGAATGACTAGGAGGGTCATTAATAACACATCTCCGAAGACCCAGAGGGATATCACCTCGAACACCAAGATCACAACGACTAGGAGGGTCATTGTCACATCCTTAAATTATGGATGCTGAAATATGTAACACTAATACCATTAAGCTTATAATTAAGATAATGCGAATAAAATAAAACTTTTATTTAAAAGATGCCTGACACCTTATTACATATTAAAGTTTGGAGAAAACAAAATTTCCATCATATAGGTCTGCGTACATAAACATGAAACATTAAGGAACAATAGTAATTCATAAGAGCCGATAGGTTGCGGTATAGATATTCCAACGAGGCTTTCCATCCTTGTTCGTTATTTCCCATACGTAGGTAACTGCGAATATTGAAGGAGGTAAAAGTGAATAGAAGTTCACGTGGGTGGGCGGTAATTGATCATCTTCAGGCTCGTTGTCCATCTTGAAGGAAACACAATTAAACAAACATGCAAATTAGATAATTTTTATTTCTATACAAAATAGTAATGAGAAAGAGAGTGTGAGGGTTAATAATAATTTGGTTCTTCTATCTATGCAAACAAGATAGATATCATAAGACGTTTCAGGGGTATACTGACGCTTAGGATATTTTCATAAACAATATGGTGAGGATAAAAATATCCGGTCGAGATGATTTGGTTCAACAATAACTTGATAACCCATAAATTATCGAATACTAAGTTTTAATTGTGCCAACATACCATGATAATATCGCTCAAGATATAAATTTCTTGAACAGGTAATCCCAATAATTAGGGAATAACCCGATAACTCGGCACACTAAGCTAAACCGACATGCATACATCGAGTAAAATGTAACACTGAGGCACTCAACCTCTGAGTTCTTTAGGCCAATTAAATTTACCGGGGGATTATTGGGTATATTCCCTGGATTGTATGGTATGCTACTAAAGATGTAAAAAAAAAAGAATTGCTGGATTTAAAGCAATTTACAGCCTTTTGTCGAGTGGTCCGGATTCAGGGCTTAGTAGTAATCGATTTGATAGATTCGAAAGAATCAATAGTACGGGATGTTTGAACTACTCGAAGGAGTTCAGTATAAAATTTAGAGTTTAATAATATCACAAAGTGATATAATAATAAATATATTTGAAGGACAATAGTTCAATTGATTAATATTAAAATATAAATCACCTACTTTGGGAATTTCGATTTCCGATGGGAGTTTGGCTATTTTACGGGTAGACTAGGTAGTCTGAAATCATAACAGTTGTAAGTACGCGATATATGTCCCGAAATAATAAAATAGGGAGGTATTGAAAGGAAATTAAAGTAATCACTCAGTGCATTGTAAAAAAAATAGAGTTTAAAGTATAGTTTCAAAAAAAAAACTTTAAAAGAAATTTTTATTTAACTTTATTTACTGAGAACCTAGGGTGGTGTTAAGAGACAATTTAGGTCTAATTATACTTAGGTACTTTTGAAAAAAGTTTGGGTTTAATTTGAAATACTTGAAATCTTTACAGGGGTTTAACTATAATTTATAAACTTTAATTCACCCCTTAGAACTGATTTTTCGTGGAAATTTCTTATCTATGATTCAAACATGGTGTAATTATATATCATATTTTTCAGAAAAAAAAATATTGGAAAAAAATGG
This sequence comes from Sambucus nigra, assembly GCA_949130495.1. Lineage (NCBI taxonomy): Eukaryota > Viridiplantae > Streptophyta > Magnoliopsida > Dipsacales > Adoxaceae > Sambucus > Sambucus nigra. The sequence continues at coordinate 540,796,514 of OX422212.1, forward strand.
ATTTTTTTTTATTGGAGACGCGCTCTCATGCGCGAGGTCAAATTTTGGATGCGCCTGGCTTGACCACCACTCTCGCGCGCGAGCTTCACTCGCCTCCAACCTTCGAATTTTGACCTTAGGGTTTGAAAATATTTTACCTTGATTTCAAAACGTTTTAGGATTCATCTTAACATGATTTCTAATCAAAGTTGCTTAGAATTCAAATACGAATCTCGCTATACCAATTTCAATAATTATGAGGGGTAAATCTAACTATTGGGTTTACTAAAAATTCATGAAATTTTGACCCTTTTGAATTCGTTTAAAATTTATGATTTTGATTCCGACATGATAATGGTGTTGTTACTTAATGAAAATGGAAGAGATTAAACGTGGTTTAAAGAATTTTAGTGGAGTGAATTATGAGAATTTCTTCTTTGAAATTTTCTGGGCCGAAAACTTCATAGTTAAATTTGTTGTATCAAACGTACTTGTTTTTTTCAATTAAACACCTGTACAAGATCCTAAGAACTTAAGCTTCACCTTCCCTACTTTAAAACTAGTTCAAAGTGAGGGATTGGAAATCAACCATTGAAACTCCAAGCTTTAATGGAGTTTTCTGAGTTTAAGCTCTTATGCATTATATACACGTTCAATAACTCATGTAAACACATTTATATAATCTAATAATACCCCAAAAAATAACCAAACTGAAAAATTAAGCAATCACACATAAAATCATAGAAATGCTAAAAACACTCAAACTTTACATTTGTATTTCTCTCAACTGGTGTGGTTTCGACTGAGGGAAGAAGAGGGTATTTATAGGCTAAGCCCAGAGGTTTAGATTGGTAGGATTTTTGGTGAGTTTTGGCTGATGTTTACACAAGTTACAAGTTTAAATGTCTTGGAGGCTTAAATGGGTATTACTCTTAAGGCACATGGTACAAGCTATGCTATCTAGACATTTGGTGCCAGGTCACTAGTGTAGAAAATGTGAATAAGTTCTAATTTTAATTTTGGTCTTTGAAGAGTTTTTATGTACAATTTAAGGAGAAATAGGTATTTACTTAAAGTTCAGTGGCTTCTATGTAATTATCCAAACGTAAGAGGTTGGCTTGGATAATTTTTTTTGAATTATGGAACCTTAGGTACAATTGTAGGAAAATTTTGGAATGAAATAGGCATAAGGATTAGTCCAACAATATGATAATTTTAAGTAATAGGGTGTTTTGTTAATTTAAGAAAATACAGGGCTACTTTTAGGAATTGATTGTAATACGTCGGGCCATTTGATTAATAAAGATTAGTTTATTACATTCTTCCTACAAAAAGAAAATTTTGTCCTTGAAATTACCTGTAAATAGTACAGGGTATTGGCGTCTTATTATAGTTTCCGATTCCCAAGTTGCTTCTTCAGTTCCATGATGTTGCGAAAGAACTTTGACTAAGGGTATGATTTTACGTTGGATGACTCTCTTTCGCCGATCCAAAATTTGAATAGGAACTTCTTCGACCTCATGGTTAGGTTGAACTTTGATATGTTTCCAGGTAATGATATGTTTGGCATCAGTAATGTATTTTCGTAGTTGTGATATATGAAACACATCATGAAGATGAGAGAGCTTAGAAGGTAATTCCAGACGATAAGCTACTGAACTAATACGTTCTAAAATTTTGAAGGGTCCGATATAGCTAGGTGACAATTTTCCTTGATTCCAAAACATGTTATTCCTTTACGCGGTGATACACGTAAGAATACTTGGTCGTTATTTTCGAATTTCAAGGGTGTTGGTCTGGTGTTGGCATTACTATTCTGCGTGTAACCTTTCTCGAATAAGGTATATCTTTTTGGTGGTTTTTGTGATAATTTCGGGTCGAAGAAAATGATTTTCACCAAATTCATTCCAACATAGGGGAGAATGACAAGGGCGACCATATACTGTTTCATAAGTCATAGTTTGAATGTTGGTTTGATAACTGTTGTTATAGGAGAATTAAATTAAGGCAAGGTGTTGGTTCCACGAGCTTGAAAAATCTAGCGTATATGCTCGCAACATATCCTCTAGCATTTTAATTACTCGTTAGGATTGACCACCATCTTGTGGATGAAAGGATGTACTTAAGTGGAACTTGGTTCCTAAAGCAGTTTGTAATGCTTGCCAGAATTTTCCAATGAATTTAGGGTCTCGATCTGATACAATAAAAATAGGGACACCATGTAATCGTATGATTTCATTGATGTAGAGTTTGCTCAATTATTGGAAAGAGTCAATGGACTTGACTGGTAAAAAATGAGCAGATTTGTAAGACGGTCAACGATAAACCATATCGAATTATAACCTTGAGTTGCTCGGCATAATCTGCTGACAAAATCCATAGTGATATGGTCCCACTTCCATTCAGGAATAGGGAGTGGTTGTAGTAAACCGCTAGGATGTTGGTGTTCAATTTTCACTTGCTGACAGGTTAGACACTTGGCTACGAAGTGTGAAATATCCTTTTTCATGCCAGGCCACCAATACTATTGCATAAGATTTTGGTACATTTTTGTGCTACTTGGGTGAATCATAAATTTGGAATGATGAGGTTCTTGTAAAATCTCTTCTCGAAGTGTTGGGACAAAAGGAAAAAATACCCAATTTTTGAACTTTATTCCACGTACTGAATCAAGGGTCCAATCTTGTTCAAATATGTTGTCTTGAAGTTTATTTTTCTGAGAAAGTAAGAACTCATCTTGTTCTTGAAGATCTTTGATTTTCTAGTAAATAAGGGGGAAAACAACGATATTATGTAAGGAGATTTGGGTATTTGAAGGATTTTGTTATAAATTATAGTCTCCAATAGTTTCTAGAAATACGAACATATTGTCAAGACTTCCTCGGCTTAAAGCATCAGCAACTACATTACCTTTACCTGGATGGTATAGTAAGTTAAATTTATAATCTTCTAAGAATTCTATTCATCTTCATTGGAGAATATTAAGATCCTTCTGGGTAAATACATACTTAAAGGCTTTTGTGATCAGAGAAAACTCGAAATTCTTCTCCGTATAGGTAGCATATCCAAATCTTTAGAGAAAAAACAACGGCTATTAAATCCAATTCATGTACTGGGTAATTATGTTCATGAGTCTTTAGTTATCGATACCCATGTTCTATTACTTTCCTTTGCTGCATTAGGACACAACCGAGTCCTTGTAGGGAGGCATTAGTGTAAACATTATAAATGAGATTACTTAAAGGAATGGTTAGGACAGGGGTTGTGGTTAATTTTTCTTTCAAAACGCAGAAAGATTGTTCACAATATTGGTTCCTTGTGAAACGAACATCCTTTCCAGTTAATTTGAGTAAGGATAAGGCTATTCGAGAAAATCCTTCGACAAAACGTCGATAGTATCCGGCAAGACCTAAAAAACTTTAGTTCAGTAATAGTAGTAGGTTGAGGCCATTCGCTTACTGCAGTAGTTTTTATTGGCTCTACTTGTATTCCTGTGGCTGTAACTACGTGTTCTAAAATTTTAATTTCTTTCATAATGAAATCACATTTGTTGTGCTTTGCGTAAAGCTGATGCTTTTGAAGTGTCTCTAATATAATACGCAGGTGATTCTCATGCTCGACTTGGGTCTAGGAATATATCAGAATATCATCGATAAATATAATTACGAATTGATCTAGAAAGGGTCGAAATATTCCGTGCATAATGTCTATAAAAGCGGAAGGGGCATTGGTTAAACCAAAAGACATAACTAAAAATTCGAAATGACCATAACGGGTTCAAAAAGCCATTTTTCGGTAGTCGATGCACAATCTAAATGATCCATTTTTCTTTTGCACAAATAATACCGGGGCTCCCTAAGGAGATGTACTAGGTCGTATAAATCCTTTACTAAGTAAGTCATCCAATTGCACCCGAAGTTCCCGTAGTTGTAGAGGAGCCATATGATAAGGTGGTATTGAGATAGGAAAAGTGTTTTGTACCAAATTGATAAAAAAAACTCAATTTCTCGAAGTGGAGGTAGTGTAGGTAAATTTTCATGAAAGACGTCTTGATATTGACTTAAAATACAGGAGAGAGAAGGATTGGGTTTATCATTTATTTGGAAAAGTAAGGATTTTTGAGGGCTTCTTCCTTAAAAACAAAATGGGTTTTGGTGGGGAGGGTGGAAAGTTACTGTTTTTGTGTGACAGTCAATATGGGCATGATTTTTGGATAAGACATCCATTCCTATTATTATGTCGAATTCGGTTAGGTCAATGATAAATAAATCTAGAATTAATGTCCTACATTCAAAAATGTAAAACATATAAGGTACATATTTTATTTGTAGTAGCTATCCTTCTTGTTGGCATACTGATAGAAAAAGGATGTCTTAATATCTTATAAGGTAGTAGTAATCTAATTAGGATTTTTTTACTAATGAAGGAGTGCGTAGATCCAGAATCAATTAGTACATTTATTGAAATATTAGAAAATGGAAAAATACCTTCGATCACATGGTGGGGGTTCAGATTTTTTGCTTGAAGATGTGGAAGGTTCAGAGTGGGATTTTTAATAGAGGATTCCTTCTTAACATGTTGGGAGTTGAATCGTGATGGATGGGGAAAAGTATTGGTAGGATGTTTAAAAGAAGGTTTCCTAAATTTAGGGGGAGTAGTTGAAGGAGATGCTCGAATTTTAGAACATTGGGGTCTTATATGTCCTACTTGACTACATTCATGACAACGTATGAGAGGCCTGTTGGTATTACGTTGAATTTGACTAAAGGTTATGGCATCTAGATCCTTATTATAAGGGTTATATCTTTGGTTTGATTGATTTCTTATTGCATAAGAACTGCAGGGGGAGTTAGGGATATGAATTGGAGTATTACTTGCGGTATTCTTCTCTATGAGTGAGGATGTTTCTACCATACGGTTTAATTCTCTAATTTGCAAATGAGTAATAAAGGATTTTATAGTTTCGCGAAGAATTTATTCGAAATGCTTGCATTTTTTGGCTTCAGTATCCACATATTCTTGAGAATAGAGAGATAGTTCGGTGAAACATGGCTTCATATTGGGCTATAGTAATTTTTTGTTATTATAAACTCAGAAAATCTGTAGTCATCTGGTCCCATATTGCTTTGAAGAAATACGTATTATAGAAGTTTTCCTCTAATTATGCCCATGTTAGTTCAGTTACATTCCTGGACCGTGAAATGGATTGCTACCAAAATTCGACTTATCATTTGAAAAAATAAGAGCCTAGTTTAACCCTTAGTTCAGGAATAATTTCGACTCTGTCTAGTAATTTGAGGGTTTGATGAATCCATCTTTTGGCTTCCACTACGCCCAATTTTCGAAAAAATGCGGGGGACTTTTGTCGTAAAAATTCTTTGAGAGCATTCATTCTTCAAGTTTCCTCCGAGATAGGAGGTAGAGGTTTGGAAGGTTGTTGTTGAGTTAAGGTAATCATTTCTCAAAGACAGCGTAAAATTTCCTCCGATGTAATTAGAATTGGCATTCGAGGATTAAATAGTTCCTCTTGATTTCCACTTGTAATTGCACGGGTAGTAACCATCCTATAAATAATAATGGAATAAAATAATCACACATAAGAAAACAAAATGCTTACCATATATTAATACATTTAGGTTCATTGTTATATAACGAATAACTAAACAAAACAATAGTAACAAAGGTACATAAGGGTTAGTCTTATTTTACACCTACAAAACATATATATATATATATATATATATATATATATATATATATATATATATATATATATATATATATTGTTTTCTTTTCCTAGGTCATTCGGGGATGTGGGATTCTTAATGAGCACACCACCCTTATTTATATACATCAGCCCTTAGTGATTAACTTAAGCCATGTGAGGAACTACTGGATCATAGGTGGGGTCATCATCTTCGAAGGGATCAGAATCATCGGATGAATCAGGAGATGTGGTAGTGTTAGCGGGGGTGAACATTGTCGTAGCCGAAGAGAGTGATCCATGATCAACAGGAGAATTAGGGGGAGTTATAGTGACTTCATTTGGTGGAACCACGTTCGAGTAGAGGTGAATTTCTTCTTGAAGGACTTCGGGGTCTTTCGAGAATCTCTTGGCCTGTCGAGATGCTTGTGCTTCTCCCATCAAACGACCAATAAGGGTACTATGTTTGATTTATGGGGTTGCAATTGCCCAATCCCTATCAATACTTATGATATGTTGGCATAATTTGGCATAACCCACGTCTTTGATAGCGCTTTCAAAGCGCCCGTGAGTGGACTCACGAATATCCAAATATATATCATCCCAGATATTCATGACTGCAAAACAGTATAATAATAAAATAAGAATATATTAAAATACAAATTTTGAGTAAAGGTGGAGACGAAGATTTCCCATATGGTCCCGGAGAGGCGTATAACCTAGTTAAGCTCTGATACCATGCTGTCACATCTTTAAATTGTGGATGGTAAAATATGTAGCACTAATACCATTAAGATTATTATTAAGATAATGGGAATAAAATAAATCTTTTATTTAAGAGATTCCTAACACCTTATTACATACTAAAGTCTAGAGAAAACAAAATTTACATCATATAGGTCTGGTGTACATAAACATGAAATGTTAAGGAACAATAGTAATTCATAAGGACCTATAGGTTGAGGTACAGATATTCCAACGAGGCTTGCCATCCTTGTCTGTTATTGCACATACATAGGTAACTGCGAATATCGAGGAGGTAAAAGTGAATAGAAGTTCAAGTGGGCGGGCGATAATTGATCGTCTTCAGGCTCATTGTCCATCTGGAAGGAAAACAATTAAGCAAACTTGCAAAGTAGATAATTTTTATTTCTATACAAAATAGTAATATGAATGAGAGTGTGTGAGGGATAATAATAATTTGGTTTTTCTATCTATGGAAACAAGATGAGATATCATAAGACATTTCAGGGGTATACTGACGCTTAGGATATTTAAATAAACAATATGGTGAGGATAAAAATATACGGTCAAGATGATTTGGTTCAACAATAACTCATTAACCTGTAAATTATTGGATATTTAGTTTCAATTGTGCAGACATGCCATGATAATATCGCTCAAGACATAAATTTCTTGAACAGGTAAACCCAATAATTGTGGAATAACCTGATAACTCAGCACACTTAGCTAAAGCGGCACACATGCGTAGAGTAAAATGTAACAACAAGGCACTCAACCACTGAGTCCTTCAGGCCAATTACATTTACTGGGGGTTTACCAAGTCTAATCCCTAGATTATATGGTACGCTACTAAAGATCTAAAAAAAAAGAATTGCAGGGTTTAATCCAATTTACAACCTTTTGTCGAGTGGTCCGGATTCAGGGCTTAGTAGTAATTGATTTGATAGATATCAAAAGAATCAATAATACGGGAAGTTTGAACTACTCTAAGGAGTTTAGTATAAAATTTAGAGTTCAATAATGTCACAAAGTGATATAATAATCACTATATTTGAAGGACAATAGTTCAATTGACTAATCTTAAAATATAAATCACCTACTTTGGGTATTTCAATTTTCGATTGGAGTCAGGCTATTATGCGAGTAGACTGGGTAGTCTGAAAGCATAACAACTGTAAGTGTGCGATATAGGTCTTGAGATAATAAAGTAGAAAGGTATTGAAAGGCAATTTAAGTAATCACTCAGTGTATGGTAAAAAAAGAGTTTAAAGTATAATTTCAAAAATAAAAAATAAAAGAAATTTTTATTTAACTTTATTTATTGAGAATCTAGGGTGGTGTTCAGAGACAATTTAGGTCTAATTATACTTAGGTACATGTGAAAAAAGTTTGGGTTTGATTTGAAATACTTGAAATCATTACAGGTGTTTAAGTGTAATTTAGAAACTTTAATTCACCCCTTAAAACTGATTTTTCGTGGAAATTGCTTTCTTGTGATCTAAACAGGGTGTTATTATATATCATATTTTTCAGAAAAAAAATTATTGGGAAAAAATCAGATTTTTTTTTATTAGAGATGCGCTCTCACGAGCGGAGTGAAATTTTGGACGCGCCTGGTTTGACCACCAATCTCGCGCGTGAGCTTCACTTGCCTCAAACCTTCGAATTTTTACCTTAGGTTTTGAAAATATTTGACCTTGATTTCCAAACGTTTTAGGATTCATATTAACATGGTTTCCAAGTTAATGTTACTCAGAATTTGAATACGAATCTGGCCATAACAATTTCAAGAATTATGATGTTGTAAATCCAACTATTGGGTTTACTAAAAATTCTTGAAATTTTGACCATTTTGAATTTGTTTAAAATTTATGATTTTGATTCTGACATGATAATGGTGTTATTCCTCATTGAAAATGGAAGAGATTAAACGTGATTTGAAGAATTTTAGTGAAGTTCATTATGAGAATTTCTTTTCTAAAATTTTTTGGGCCGTAAAATTCATTGTTAAATTTGATGTATCAAACATACTTCCTTTTTCAATTAAACATTTGTACAAGATCCTAAGAACTTAAGCTTCACCTTCCATAATTTAAAACTAGTTCAAGTTCAGGGAATTAAAATCCACCATTAAAGCTCCATGCTTTAATGGAGTTTTCTGAGTTTAATCTTTTATGAATTATATACATGTTCAATAACTCATGTAAACACATTTATATAATCTAAGAACATGCAGAAAAATAAGGAAACTGAAAAATTAATCAATCACACATAAAATCATTGAAATGCTAAAAACTCTCAAACTTTACATTTGGATTTCTCTCAACTGGTGTGGTTTCGATTGAGGGAAGAAGAGGGTATTTATAGGGTATGACCAAAGGAGTAGATTGGTAGGATTTTTTTGTGAGTTTTGGCTGAAGCTTACACAAGTTTCAAGTTTAAATGTCTTAGAGGCTTAAATGGGTATTACTCTTAAGGCACATGGTACAAGCCATGATGTCCAGCCATTTGGTGCCAGGTCACTAGGATAGAAAATGTGAATAAGTTCTAATTTTAAGACTGGTCATTGAAGAGTTTTTAGGTACAATTTAAGGGCTAATAGGTATTTACTTAAATTTCAGGGGATTTTATGAAATAATCTAAACCTAACGGGTTAGCTTGGATAATTTTTTTAAAATATGGACCCTTAGGCACAATTGTAGGAATTTTTTTGAAAGAAATAGGCATAGGCATTAGTCCTATATGATTATTTTAAGTAAAAGGGTATTTTGGTAGTTTAAGAAAATAGAGGGTTATTCTTGGGAATCGATTATAATACCTCAGGCCATTTGATTAATAAAGATTAGTTTGTTACAGTCATCAGTTAATCCCTCCCTCTCAAAGGGTTATTTATGAGATTAATAAGTATTACCAATTCTTAGATGCTCGTTGTCTTCCTCAGAATGATAGGCTGGTGAAAAATTATGAACTTGAGCAATCCAAGTAGATTTTAAGTCTTATTGACAACTATGAGATGTGCCACTGCGATGAAAGGGCAACCATTAGGATCCAATAAGGGAATAATGCCAAACTCGAGTGATGATGAAAGAAATTTGAGAAGGATGTCCACAAAGAGAAGGTATGTATGATGATTTAGAACTTTTGAAACCTTGGTGATCAGATCTCGCAGTCAAGGAAGGATTCCTAATGACAAAAGGAGTTTTCTCTCCAAACATCCCCTAAAGGGAGACCAGACCTTGATGATCATTGAGGAGATAGAGAGCTCTGTGATTTTATCATAAGGGAGTCATAGAGACACTAAGACCATCAAGGGGATTGTGGAACCAAGGATATCGTTAGAAGATCATTCATCTTCCAAAAGAAGTCACCTTTCTACCGATCTATAGAAGAGTTTGAGCCTCCCAAGAATATCGCTTCCCAAGATTTAAGATCTATGCTGGGAAGATCGACCCACCGATCATCTCAGACAATATCTCCAGGCAATGATCTTATGGAACACTAATGAAGGAATAACATTTCGAATATTCCCCTAAAGTACTGGAGACACTACCCATAAGTGGTTTGAAAATATGCTACAATGATCGATAACATCCTTCAGGAAACTAGTTGATTCCATCACTGCTCGATTTATTACTAGCAACACACATACCAAGTGGATGGATTCACTTCTGATGATGAAGAAAAAGTCTTAGGAAACACTCCTTGAGTATGATAGAAGGTACTAGGAGGTATACAATGAGATACAAGACTATATTGTGCAATTCATGATGTCACCATCGAAGTTTGGTTGGTCAAGTGGTTTCATGCTTTACCAATCCTCATTAACCAGGAGGTTGTCACGATTGACGACCTCATGGATAGTATTGAAAAATATTCCAAGGTAGAAGTTACGATGATCAGAGTCAGTCAGGGTAGAGATAGAAAAAAGAAACCCAATAATTGGGATAAGGTTGGGGCGAACAAAAAATCAGGAAGAAATTAGAGTGGAAAGCATAAAGAGTTCGATAAAAAAGGTACCCACAAAATCCTTCGAGGCGGTTAACATAGTGTTCTTCAAACTAATTTATAATATGTTTTACAAGATCAAAGGGAAATAGTATTTTAAATGGCCTGAGAAGATATCAGGGATTCGAAGAAGAGGAATCATGCACTAAAATGTTCATACCATAAAGATTACAATCATAAGACAAAAATATAAAAGGAAATGAAGTCCAACCTCGACGGATGTATCAGGTTGGGAACCTGAACAACTTCATATAGAATAAGTAAGGAACAACATAGACTGTAGGTGACTAGAGACCAAATAAGGTCTTTGATGATGACATGTGACACGAATTATTGGCAACCCATGAGTTCCAAGACCGTATAGCATATTTGATAATTATGTGTATTATGAATTTTTAGTGATTTATGTAACATCAAACCCAAATGAAATCAAGGGGAACACCCTCAAGATGGAGGTTAATAATTTCACATCAATTGTGGAAGCCTTTCAGATTAACCTGGCTAAGACCACTGCGGGAAAACTTCGGCGATAGTGAAGACATTGATTCCACAAATCACATCATTTTCACTAATGATGACTTGGTTAGAGTGAGGACACCCCATCATAAATCTCTTTTTACCACTCTAAGTGTTACTAACTGGGACGTGCACAAGCTGTTAGTAGACAATGGAAGCTCCTAGAAAGACAAATACATCAAAATGTTTAATCAATTGTACTTGCATATAGAAAATTTACAAGAAGCCACCACTTTATTGGTTGTATTTGCTGGAAGGATGACATTGACCCTCGGAAAGGTAGTTATATCCGGCTAGACTAGAGGGATATCGAAGCTTATTTAGTTTCTTATGGTGAATATAGACTCCCTATATAAAACAATCCTCGACAGAGGGTACTTACACGCCATGATGGTTGTATCATCCACCTACACTAATAAAATAAAATTCATCACAGTGAAAGGAGTCATGGAGTTACACGAGAACCAAGCCTTGACAAAAAAATGTTCATAATTTCTATCCGATCTATGTAGGAGAAAATAAGGAAAAAACCATTGAGATAGATAAAGGCTCCATACCCTTCAAATAGTAACAAAAGTATTGGAAACCAGGTGTTAAAGAAACTAGAGTTGCCCCTACCGATCATTTTATAGAACTCCTACAAGAGATATTATTTGATTGTAATCAGCCTCAAAAGAATCCCCTGATTGGTAGTTCATTTATGAAAGAAGAAAAAAAAATCATTTATTTTCCTTGAAGGTAATAAGACGTATTTGCATGGAGTCCATATGACACCAAGAATAGTCCTGGAAGTGATGTGTCATAAGCTCCACGTGGATCCACTTCATCTACCAGTGGCTCAAATGGGGTGATATATAGTGTCTAATAAGAACAAATATATTAAATATGAAGTGGGGACACGTTTATAGGTGCAATCTATAAACAGAGTTGTATTCCCCAAATGTTTGTCGAATCTAGTATTCATAAAGAAGAGCAATAGGAAGTGGAGAGTCCATATAAACTTCACTGATCTGAACTATACATGCCCAAAGGATAGTTTTCTATTGCCAAAGATATATTATTTTGTAACTTCCACCACTAACCATAAGTATGTGAGCTTCCTCGATGCCTACTATAGGTATCATCAAATCATATTACTCTCCCCGACTAGGAAACAACTTCCTTTGTCACCCCTTTGGAGATATATTTCTTCAAGTTGCTGTTGTTCGGATTGAGGAACACTGGGGAGAATTACTAGATACTTTTGATGCAGATGTTCAAGGATAAATGATGATAAATAATGGATGTATATCTATGACATCCTTGTAAAGAGCAGGAGGATGGGAGATCACCTTGCAGACCTAGAAAAAAATCTTTCCAGTACTTAATTATTATAAAACGGAGATAAAAACGACGAAGAACTATTTTATGCAAAATTGAGAAAGTTCTTGGATGCCTAGTTAGTCAAAAAGGTATCGAACAAACCCCGGCCATATTAAAACCATTAGGAAGGTGAAGCCCCCAAAAACTGTGCGCAAAAATTGACTAGAATGTTAGCAACCCTCAATCGCTTCATATCTAGATCGTCAGAGAAGTGTCGACCTTTCTTTTATGTAGTTAAGAAAGAAAAAAAAGGAGTATGGAACAATTAATGCACCATTTCACTTACATAAATAAAGAACCATTTTAGAAAACCACCACTGTTGACCATTCCAAACGATAGAGGCCTTTTGTACATATATTTAGCGGTGTCCAATGCCACTGTGATCTTAGCCTTAGTTTGCGAGAATTAGGGGGTTCAAGATCGAATTTATTATGCAAGAAAAATATTTCCTTGCGCTGAAAAGAGATACTTGTCTTTGAAAATCTTCCATGGGCGCTGGTGATAATGTCTAAGAACTTAAAACACAACCTTGAGGTGTGCATTATCATTATTCTAACCCCTTACCTTTAAAATAAATTCACATAAAGGCTGAGCATTCTGGATGGATGTCCAAGTTATCAATAGAACTTGGGTGGTCGATATAAAATTCTATCCTAGAACCTCGATTAAGGGTTAAGTTATAAAAGATATTGTTACTAAATTTTTCAATGATCAGGCATAGATAAATATTGGAAATTGAAGTATAGACCCAACCGCAATCAAATAAGGTGATAAATGGGTAATGTATGTTGATGTAACCTCAAATTACAAATGGGTAGGATTAGGGATAGTAATGGTTTCCCTAGAGAAAATAGTTCTCAAATAGGAAATTCTTCTGGAATTTGAAGCCTCTAACAATGAAGCTATGTATGAAGCCTTGCTAGATGAACTTCAGAAAGCACTCTCCCTAAGTGCCTGTCAGCTCGATGTCTTTTGTGACTCAAGGCTAGTATAAAAAAAGATATTGGAATACAATTGTGCTAGGGATGAGTGCATGGCTACATATCTTGAGGAATCCGAACATTTCTTGCCAATTCATGCATGTACATATGCAACATTTCCTAAAAGGGAACAATAATCATGGCCATGCATTAGACACCCTTGATTTAGTCTTTAAGGGGGTAGGAAATGGATAATTGATGTAGAATACCTCTAATTACACAGTATCAACAAAAGTAAATGGTTGGAGAAAGTTTTATTCATTAATAGGACCCTGAGTTTTATGGATCCGATCACGTGGTACCAAATAGAAGATACCCTGCTAGTTGACAGGAACCAAGCACATAAGGTACGAGTGAAATTAGATCATTTCCACTTGATGGAAGATCCAAAACATTATCAATGCTCTTTTTCAGAGCGTTACCTCCAATGCATGGTCCTAGACGATGTTGAATTGACCCTCAATGACCTTCGTGGGAGGATATGTGGAAGACACACTGGGGTAGGTCGTTGGCAATTAGGGAAGTAAAAAAGATACTAGTAGCTATATATGCAAAAGAACATAGTTTTCTAAGTTAAAAAATGCAATAACTATCAACTCTTCTCATCACTGGTACACCAATTAGGTAGCGAACTCAAGTCCCTTAAGGGTCCTTGGCCTTTTTCCTAGTGGGGACTTGACATCATCGCCCCAAATCCCCTCGCGTGTAGTGGTAGGAAGTATCTGTTGGTCATCACAGACTACTACTCTAAATGGGTTGAAGGGGAACCCTTTGAGAACATCTGAGATGTCAGTATGAACAAGTTCATATGAAAGAACATCATAACATAGTTTAGAATTCTTCAGATAATGGAAACCAGTTCGAACAAATCCTGTTTCAAGGCTTTTGTTAAAAATATAGTATTAGGCACTGTTGTAGTTTAGTGGCCTATCTCGAAAGTAACGAGAAAGAAAAATATTCCAACAAGAAAGTCCTTGATGGAATCAAAACGTGGTTAGAAAAAACAAAGTACCCTTGTGCCCACTAACTCCCCCATATTCTATGGGCGTTCCGAAGAACACCCAGGAGATCAATGTGGGAAACACCCTTTTCCTTGGCGTATAAAATTAAGGAAATGATATACCTGGAAGAAAGCCTTCCAACAATGAAACCCACCTCTGTCAATCAAAATCTTAACAATGAAGAAATCAGATTAGATCATGATATAGTTGATGAAAAAAGAGAATGGGCTCTTGTATAAATTTTCTCCTACCAACAAAAGTTGGCCAAGCAATACAATAGGGGGTCAAAGAAAAATAACTCAAGGTGATAGATTGCTTGCTTAGAAGTACTGTGGGTAACTCCAAAACTTACTCATACGGGAAACTGGGGGCAAACTAGGAAGGCCCATTCAGAATGACTTATGACTAATTAATGGTAGCCTTCCATTTAGATAAATGGAGGATAAAGAGGTTCCCCGGTATTCCAAAACAAAAAAATTAAAGAAGTTTTAACATTATATTTTAGTTTATGACAAAACTTGTTTCTTTTATTTCAATTTTAAAGCTTCTTTAAGACGTTTTTTCAAACTTCTCAAAATTATTTATATGCTTTTTTCCAGGAGGAAGGCGAATGACACTACACCAAATCCTGTGAATGGTTACCCACAGGGCGTCAAGACCCAAAGTTGTGATCACATCAACTTTGGCGTGACCATAGCCATGATCGGGTGTGGTCATATATGTTGTTGGAAGTTGTCACAAACCAAATTCCTGGACAATATGGGTCATGTATGGCGCCAAATTTATGTTAAATTTCGCCAAGTTTGGTCACAATAGGGTAATAGATCAGGTCCATGACTCAAGCCACAATGAACACCCATCGGGTCACGGCTGTGGGCCGTGACCATGTCAATTTTCTTACATGTGTGGGTCATGGATGAGGACCATGACCACATGGTTGCCTACACGATGATGCGGGAAAAAATTAAGGTTTATGGTATTGGGTCACAGCTTTAAGTCTTGACCGGGTCCTTATACAACAACCCTCTTCCTCCATTTCATTTTTTTCCGCATCAATCTCTTTCTCTCTCTCTCTCCCCATCTCCCCTCTCTCTTTCATTTCAGAGATTTGCATTCCCACCATTAAACCCTAATATCTCTCTCAATCTCAAAGGTAAACCCTAATTTTTATATTTCTATGTTAAACCCTAATGTATATGTGTGTTTATTTATGTGTATGTGTGTGTGTGTGTGTGTGTATGTATGTATGTAGGTGTGTGTATATTTGTGTATGTGGGTGTATGTCTTTGTGTGTGTATATTAATGTGTATGTTTGTGTATATACTTTTTTTTCTATAGAAAAGATGTATTATAATTTATATTTTGATTGGGTATATTATATTTTAGGATTCAAATTTATTGGGTATTGTTAACATTGATTGGGAATTGTTATTTAGTGTTTGAAATTAATCGAGTATTATTAGTATTGACTGAATGTGTTTACTTAAGGATTAAAATAAATTGCATTATTTAAAGGTATTATCATTTATGGCTTGAAATTTATTTAGAGTTAGAAATTAATTGAGTATTATTAGTATTGACTGGATATGGTTGCTTAGGGATTAAAATAAATTACAATTTTTAATGGTATTATCATTTAGGGCTTGAAATTTATTTAGAGTTTGAAAGTAATTGGGTATTATTAGTATTGACTGAATTTGGTTACTTAGAGATTAAAATAAATTGCACTGTTTAAGGGTATTGTCATTTAGGGCTTGGTGTTTATTTAGAGTTTGAAATTAATTGAGTATTTTAGGTTCTGCACCCACTCACTTAAAATCCTTTCCATTCTCAAAACCTTAATCAAACTAATATACCCTTATATGTTTGAATGTATTAAAACCGTAATCAAACTAATCAAACTAATATACTCTAATACCTTATATGTTTGAATTATTAGTTATTAATTAAATACATACCTCATACCCTTATACATTAACTGTACGACTCATATTCACGCCTTTGTATATTTATCTCATGAAAAATGAGGCACGATGATAATCATTGACAACAAGAGTGGGAGATGTTGCAATTGGAACGCACACGCAACTCTTTTATTGGTGAGAACCATATAGAGGGTACTCCTATTTATAGGTATGGAAATAAAAAGGCCGAACAATATAACTACCTTATAAATCGTGGAGTTAATCTCTAGCAAGATTACCTGTTTGATTGTATTCTATTTTCCCTGCTTGAAAATTGGAATGACATTATACAAAATATATATCATGCACATGATCTTGAAATAGCCTTGACCTTGGTTACGTTTTGTAGAAGGCGAAAAAAATTCACTCGTTATGGACACAATTACGTATAAAGATCATTGACATAGACTGTGATGTGTCGTGCCATATGCACGTTAATTTGAATCTTGCCAGTAGGTTGAAATAGATGGGATTCCGAGTGCATGCCACGGTTATTTACACATCAATCATAGATACTCTTCCTCCTCATTGGACATGTGCAAACATTCATAGGTTCTTAAAAACTAATATCGAATGGATAGATATCAAACACATTGAACATATTCTAAAGTCTTTCTCTTAATATATATATGCTTGATTAAATAGTTATAATTTCATAATATTATAATTACTTAGTCACTTATGAATTTTCATTTTTATAGATATTATTGGGAGGAAACAACCCAAGGGCACCAAGTGCCGAGGTGACACTGCAACAAGGTTCATCATCTCGTGGACAATCGAATTCTCAACACCAATGGATGGTCAATTCACAACTCCACTAATGGTTCTCTCCCCACCAAGTCCAAATTTTATGTGCTCCGACGCCCTCATCCAGCACTCATGTTGCTCTATCGCCCCCATCCAACGCACTCGACGCCTTCTGCATAATCCAAAAGAATCCCATTGGGTTATACCTTCTCGGGAATAACTGAACGGGTGATAGGAATGATGTACTGAACTTTAAAGCCTGGTGTTTTTCACTAAGAAAAATGGAAGCGGGAAACGATGGACCACACAATTGGAACCTTATAGATCAATCCATCAAAGATGACATATATCATCAACTCTGTAATTATTTCTCATTTCTCGATTGTAGACACCCCATTCTATTACCCCCTAACTTTCCTTGGGTCCCTAGTACCTCCCTTCACCACTGTAAACCCAGGTCACATCCCGAGTACTGACCTAGAAGCCATCAGGCATTCCCCGACTCAGTTTGACCCAAAAGTCAAACTCTTCGTCTCGATTGAGACTCAATGAATCTTCTAAGGAACTGAATACCCTTTCCAACGGTCCGCCTTGTGTGTGGTTCTGACTTACCATGCGGACGAACGATCCGTTTGCGTCCGAAACCTGACCCAGAGGCCACCGGGCGCTCTCGGGCTCTGTTTGACCTATGTCAACTCTTCAGCCCGACTGAGGCTGAATGAATCTTTGAAGGTCTATGAATTACCTTTCCAACGGTATGCCCCGTACACCATTTTGACCAACTATTTACCCTCGACATCCGATTTCTCAAAAAAGCCTGAAGCGCACTACCAATTGGCAGGTTCCAGACCCTTCCTATTGGCATTTTCCGATAGGCAAGAACAGGTCTATGCCAATCCACACTCACCTGGGCCTATAAAAGGAGGCCTTCACGTCATTTGCAAGGAGAGCCCAAATCTGATAAAAATCTCTCTGAACGAATCCCAGATACCTCTCTCGAAGGCAATATGATTTCAACTTCCAAATCCCCTTTTTACTTCCACTTTTCATCACCCTTTTCATCAAACTTGGTGAATTAGCCACTCTCCATCATCATCCAAGTGCAAGGTCTGCTCTCCAACATTCAAGATCAAGCTCAAGATCTTCAAGAAGGTCCAAATTTCTCAAACTCTCTCTTAAATTCTCTTAAATTCCCAATAACTTGTTTTCTTATTAAGAACTTTTATTATCTCATCTAACACATCCTAATATACTTTTTATTTAGTATTATTGCACATCTCTTATTTTCATATAAATAAAAAACCCAAAAAACAGGAAAAAAAGGGTTTGCTCCTAAATTCCAAGTAGAGATTCTCACACTTTTTCCACACTTTTCTCACAACTAAAACACTTTTTTCTACACACACACACGCACACACACACACACACACATAAATAAGAGATTCCTTTTTTGGATTTATGGGATAAACCCCACCCCTCGTTTCGTATGAGAACTACGTGGACTTTGATGCCTTTATAGGCTATGTAGGCTCCTCGGGGTAAAACCCGAGACTCGAGTCCTTTTCTCACTTTTTTTCTCTTATTTTCTATATTCTCTAAATTCAATTTTATTATATTACATATTTTTTCTAGCGACGTACTACTCCATATGCGTTATCGTTCCATTATAAAGATCAACGTATGGGTAATCGCGTAAATCCTATTTTCCAATATTATTCTTATATCTTCCTACGGATGACTCGCCTTATCTTTTCTATGATACAAGTTGAGGATTCCTACCTCCATTATATATATACACATGCACACATATCATGGGGGGAAACAAAAGGAAAATAACAAATATCCGTGAGAGATCGAAACAGCGGAATGGGTGCCTAACACCTTCCCATTTCGTAACTAAGCCTCCGAACCCTTCTCGAATCATTTGGTTTCGCACGCACCAGTATGTCTTCGGATGCCATCCTTCGGGGTGGCATCCCCTTTTTCTTTTGTCTGTTTTGAGTAAAATAGACTGGTGACTCTGAATCTCTCTACATTTCCACATCTCAAACGACGCCGGCCAAAGCGTTCCCGAGAGGGATGCGCGAGACTCGAAGGATCCTTTCCTCCACACGCCCGCCCGCACGGATCAGGATCGGGGATGGCCACAGTGGCGACTCTGCTGGGGATATTATTTTTTATATTTAGGGCTTGACTCTATTTACATGTATGCTATATTTGTTTATGTTTCCCCCCATATCCGCATGTTCCCCTTTTCCATGTGTATCCCATGCTTATGATTATGTTCACACACTTGTAGAAAATCCTCCATGTACACTTCAAACCACGTGCACCTAGGATCACATATATCCCCATGTTGCACGCATCACCTATCCATATTTGGTGTACCTTTTGGGGTACTCGTACTTGGCTCCCTGTTTGGCATAATCAAGAAAGTCATTCTCATCATAAGATACTAATAAGAGAATCATGCATGATTCACATGACATCACCAAAGAGCATTGATATTGACAAAATTTTACCCAGTAACTGGAGGGTCACTTCATGATGGGAACTGGTCTAATAGGTCGCAGCTAGCCTAAGCGATATGACTCTCACCTTCCATTGGCCATGTACCTTCGACGTATATCAAATGGTTCCCCCGCATCGTACCGCTTGACCAAAGTCTTGACGGGAGGTATATCGCAGGAAATTCATTCACATACACCGAGTATATCTAATTCACTCTCACACGTACTGTCCCCATGAGGTATATGGTGAGGCAATTCACGTACACTCAGGTATATCAAATGGCTTGTCCACACATACCGATTGCCCGCAAGAGAAAGATGTATATCGTGGAATTCACACCAAAGGGGGGAACCCATTCCGATTCACCCAACCAACTGCATACCCGCATATAGGTGTCAAACCTAGGACACACACTTTAGACTGTCAGTTTCAACCCGAAACTATGCCGAAATTTCGGGTCGGCCTGCCGCCCAATTT